>CAUYUJ010012459.1:70299-202799 GCA_963575745.1 Prorocentrum cordatum | reverse complement strand
CGAAGAGAACGAGGGCGAGCACGAGGAAGAATGCGGAGGGCGATGACGACGAATACTACAACGACGACAAAAGACAGTAAGAGGCAATTGGAGAAAGACGTTGCTCCTGGCGCCGCGCGGGGTTGTCTTCGGGCCTGTTGGGGGCTTATTGGGGGCCCCTTGGGTCCTCTTATGGGCTTCTGGGGTCTTCTTGGGCTGTCTTGGCGCGTCGTGGGGTTCTGTGGGAGCTTTCTTGGGCCGTGTCGGCGCCATCTTGGGCCGTCTTGCGGCTTTCTTGGGCCGTTTGGGGGCCTCCTGGGGCGGTCCCGGGAGTCTCTTGGGGCCATCTTGGCCCTTCTCGGGCCGTCTCGGGGTTCTTGTGAGCTGTCTGGGTGGCTCCTAAAGCGCTCTTGGGGATCTCCTGGGGTCTTCTTGGGGCGCTCTTGGGCGTTCCTGGGCGCTCTTGGGCGTTCCTGGGGCTCTCCGGGCGTTTTTTTATGCCTCCCTTGGGCCGTAAGAAAGCCCTCCAAAAACGACTCGAACACTACGTCGATTCGGAGTCCTCTCTAGGGCCGATGTTTGGAGGATGTTTCGAGCGAAACGGCTATTTGTCAAAAACCTGATCGGACAAGAACGGGAACCGCCGCTTTAGTCTAATGGGCGTATTGGGCGAAGGAGAAAAAGAAGGCGAGGGCAACGAGGAGTCGATGACGAGGACGAAGTGGCGAACGTGAGGATAGCGAGGAGGAGCATGAGGGCAACGAGGAGGAAGAGCAGCACAGGGACGAAGACCAAGAGAACGAGGGCGAGCACGAGGAAGAAAGCGGAGGGCGATGACGACGAATACTACAACGACAACAAAAGACCGTAAGAGGCAATTGGAGAAAGACGTTGCTCCTGGCGCCGCACGGGGTTGTCTTCGGGCTTGTTGGGGGTTTATTGGGGGGACCTTGGGTCTTCTTGTGGGCTTCTGGGATCTTCTTGGGCTGTCTGGGCGCGTCGTGGGGTTCTGTGGGAGCTTTCTTGGGCCGTGTCGGCCCCATCTTGGGCCGTCTTGCAATTTTTGGGGGCCGTTTGGGGGCCTCCTTGGGCGGTCCCGGGAGTCTCTTGGGGCCATCTTGGCCCTTCTCGGGCCGTCTCGGGGTTCTTGTGAGCTGTCTGGGTGGCTCCTAGAGCGCTCTTGGGGATCTCCTGGGGTCTTCTTGGGGCGCTCTTGGGCGTTCCTGGGCGCTCTTGGGCGTTCCTGGGGCTCTCCGGGACGTTTTTTTATGCCTCCCTTGGGCCGTAGGAAAGCCCTCCAAAAACGACTCGAACACTACGTCGATTCGGAGTCCTCTCTAGGGCCGATGTTTGGAGGATGTTTCGAGCGAACCGGCTATTTGTCAAAAACCTGATCGGACAAGAACGGGAACCGCCGCTTTAGTCTAATGGGCGTATTGGGCGAAGGAGAAAAGGAAGGCGAGGGCAACGAGGAGTCGATGACGAGGACGAAGTGGCGAACGTGAGGATAGCGAGGAGGAGCATGAGGGCAACGAGGAGGAAGAGAAGCACAAGGACGAAGACCAAGAGAACGAGGGCGAGCACGAGGAAGAAAGCGGAGGGCGATGGCGACGAATACTACAACGACGACAAAAGACAGTAAAAGGCAATTGGAGAAAGACGTTGCTCCTGGCGCCGCGCGGGGTTGTCTTCGGGCCTGTTGGGGGCTTATTGGGAGCCCCTTGGGTCCTCTTATGGGCTTTTGGGGTCTTCTTGGGCTGTCTGGGCGCGTCGTGGGGTTCTGTGGGAGCTTTCTTGGGCCGTGTCGGCGCCATCTTGGGCCGCCTTGCGGCTTTCTTGGGCCGTTTGGGGGCCTCCTGGGACGCTCCCGGGAGTCTTTTGGGGCCATCTTGGCCCTTCTCGGGCCTTTTCGGGGTTTTTGTGAACTGTCTGGGTGGCTTCTAGAGCGCTCTTGGGGGTCTCTTGGGGTCTTCGCTCTTGGGCGCTCCTGGGGCTCTCCGGGGCGTTGTTGGGGTCTCCCTTGGGCCGTAGGAAAACGCTCCAAGAGCGATTCGAACACGACGTCGATGCGGAGTCTCCTATGGCGCCGACTTTTGGATGACGTCTCGAGGGGAACGGCCACTTTTACCTAACAGCGAAGACTGATAGGTTTCTAGTGGGGTCAAAAGAAAGCATCATGACTCCTCAGGGGGGTCGGGGCGGGACCCGGGGCGGGACCCGGCGCGGCTGCCGTCGAAACCTAAATCGCTTAGGACAACCTAACAAAATCGCTCTTGGCGCTGCTAGAACTCCACTCCCAGCGTACATTTTGGATGCCCGGAGCCAACTGTATGCAACTTCGTGCTCTTCGACTTCCCAGAACCCCACTCCCGGCGTACATTTTGGATGCCCGGAGCCAACTGTAGGCCACTTCGTGGTCTTCGAGTTCCCAAAACTCCACTCCCGGGCCACATTTTGGATGCCCGGAGCCAACTGTAAGCCACTTCGTGCTCTTCGAGTTCCCAGAACTCCATCCCCGGGCCACATTTTGAATGCCCGGAGCCAACTGTAAGCCACTTCGTGGCCTTCAAGTTCCCAGAACTCCATTCCTGGGCATGATTTTGAATGCCCGGGGCCAACTGTAGGCAACCTCGTGTTCTTTTAGTTCCCAGAACTCCATTCCTGGGCCACATTTTGAATGCTGAGGCAGGCTGATGCTGCGGCCGAGGCAGGCTGAGGCTGAGGCAGGCTGAGGCTGAGGCCGAGGCCGAAGGCAGACTGAGGCTGAGGCTGAAGCAGACTGAGGCTGAGGCTGAGGCAGGCTGAGGCTGAGGCTGAGGCAGGCTGATGCTGAGGCAGGCTGAGGCTGAGGCTGAGGCTGATGCAGGCTGAGGCCGAGGCAGGCTGAGGCTGAGGCCGAGGCCGAAGGCAGACTGAGGCTGAGGCTGAAGCAGGCTGAGGCTAAGGCTGAGGCAGGCTGAAGCTGAGGCAGGCTGAGGCTGAGGCTGAGGCAGGCTGAGGATGAGGCTGTGACTGCGACTGCCGTTGCCACTGCGACTGTCATCGCGAATGCGACTACGACTGCGAGAACAGCAGAATTCCACAACTGGATTCTCATCTGAATATGAAGGGGAATGCTTCCAGATATGCTCCTACACATCGCTGTTAGGTTGCTTTGCCGGGATAATTCAAAAATCCGCCAGCGCGGTTTCAAACTGCGCCCCGCGCCCCGTCATTACTTTCTACCACCGACAAACCTCCCACGCCAAAGGCGCTTTTTGAAGACGCAACCCCACTCAAGAGATCTCGCGAGCTCCCACGTAGCCAGCCACAGAACCGACTAGCGCGCGTGCGCGCCCGCAGACGTCACATGCGAGGCTACCGCCCACTGGTGGAAGGCCCGCACGACCGAACACGGCCCTCTGGCCGAGCGCTGCTGGCACGCCGTGGATTCAAACGGTGCAACGCGCAGCGTGCAGGATAAGCATAATACAGTGCCACAAGAGCCGCCCTTACCAGCAGATGCGAAGTCGGCAACAATCGACGTGGGACGCGTAGAGGCGGCAGACAGTCAGGTCGACCACCTGCCTGCGGCTGCAGGCCGAGCCATACTCGAAGTCACCAAGCAGCGGGCCTAGGGATTGAGACAGAGAAGACTAGTGCAGGCGTCGATTTATATCTATATCTATATATATATGAGAGAGAGAGAGAAAGAGAGAGAGAGAGAGAGAGAGAGAGAGAGAGAGAGAGAGAGAGAGAGAGAGAAAAAAAAAATGAGAGAGAAAGAGAAAGAGAGAGGAATAATAATAATACGAATAATATACCAGGAGCGAAGGAGAGAAGGAGAGAAGGAGAGAAGGAAAGAAGGAGAGATAGAGAGAAGGACAGAAAGAGAGAAGGAGAGAAGGAGAGAAGGAGAGAAGGAGAGAAGGCGAGAAGGGGAATAGGAGAGAAGGAGAGAAGGCGAGAAGGCGAGAAGGCGAGAAGGAAAGAAGGGGAGAAGGAGAGAAGGGGAGAAGGAGAGAAGGAGAAAAGGAGATAAGGAGAGAAGGAGAGAAGGACAGAGAGAAAGAGAAAAAGAGAGAAATAGAGAAAGAGAGAAAAGAACAAGAGAGAAGGAGAGAAAGAGAAAGGGAAAAAGAGCGGAAGAGAGAAAATGAGAAAGAGAGGAAAGGAGAACGAGAGAAAGAGAGAAAGAGATAAAGAAACAAGGAGAGAAGGAGAGAAGGGGGGAAGGACAGACAGAGAGAAAGAGAGAAAGAAAGAAAGAGAGAAAGAGAGAAAGAGAGAAAGAAAAAAAGAGAGAAGGAGAGGTGGAGAGAAGGGGAGAAGGACAGACAGAGAGAAAGAGAGAAAGAGAGAAAGAGAGAAAGAGAGAAAGAGAGAAAGAGAGAAAGAGAGAAAGAGAGAAGGAGAGAAAGAGAGAAAGAGAGAAAGAGCGAAAGAAAGAAAGAGAGAAAGAGAAAACAACAGAAAGAGAGAGAGAGAGAGAAGGAAGAAAAAAGAGAGAGAGAGAGAGAGAGAGAGAGAGAGAGAAAAAAAAAAAAAGAGAGAGAGAGAGAGAGAGAGAGAGAGAGAGAGAGAGAGAGAGAGAGAGAGAGAGAGAGAGAGAGAGAGAGAGAGAGAGAGAGAGAGAGAGAGAGAGAGAGAGAGAGGAGAGGAGGAGGAGGAGGAGGAGGAGGAGGAGGAGGAGGAGGAGGAGGAGGAGGAGGAGGAGGAGGAGGAGGCGGAGGAGGAGGAGGAGGAGGAGGAGGAGGAGGGGAGGAGGAGGAGGAGGGGGAGGAGGAGGAGGAGGAGGAGGGGGGGGCAACAAAAACAAAAACGGAAAAAAATAGGGGTGAACCTAACAAACGTGACCACAAAGATGGCTGGTGCATCACTTGGCACGGCTAGAGCGCGGGACGTTGCGGGTCGCCGGAGCCCGCGGAGTCAACTGTCCGCTCGCGCGCGCCCTGAGATCACTGAACTGCGAGCCGTAGTCCGCCGCGAAGCAGCGCAGGTTGACCGAATTGAAGCCGCGCCACCGAGACGAAGTAAGTGTCCCATATTGGCCACCTTGTGAACGCGATGCGCGCCTTCCGACACAGAGTCGACCTCGCTCGCGAAATGTCCCGGATATCCACGTCGTCGAAGAGGCCCTTGGCGCGCGCCGACAGGCGCCGTTTACCGGGCACAATCACAGAGGGAACAATAATAGAAGCCATCTGCAAAGGACTCGAGCCAAACGATCGCACTGGGGCACCACCGCGGCGAGTACATTGCCCCACGCGGCAAGAAACATTAGACACCGACCCGTGCGCCAGAGCCCATCCCTTCGCGCGTGTTGCACCGTAGAACAAATCCACTAGGCTCAGCTTCACCGCAACGCCCTGGCCCTGGTCTTCCGAAAGATAGACCCTGACCCATGGCCACCCCCTGGCGGCCAGGGGCCGGCTGGCGCGGCGATAGCTCCTCATGCTGCGCACTGACTCGCTCCCGCCACGAGTGACATCCGACGAAACGGAGCGCCGCATATTTTTAACCGCCGCCGAACGCTCGGCCCCCCAGCGATATGACCTTCGGCTAGCGAAGGCGCACAGAAGAAGGACGAAACACGACAAGTCCCGCCATTGACCGATGACCATGCTGCGCGGGGGCTTGCGACCCCGCAGACACGAAAACATACACCAGAATCGCTCAAACCAGGGCCTTGCCAAACACGTTTTTGAAGACGCAAACCCACTCTGAGGGGTCTCGCGAGCTCTCGCGTAGCCGGCCACAGGACCGACTAGCGCGTGCGCGCGTCCGCAGACGTCACATGCGAGGCTACCACCCACTGGTGGAAGGCCCGCACGACAGAATACGATCCTCTGGCCGAGCGCTGCTGGCAGGCCGTGGATTCAAGGATTCAAACGGTGCAGCGCGCAGCGTGCAGGATAAGCATAGTACAGTGCCACAAGAGCCGCCCATACCAGCAGATGCGAAGTCGGCAACACTCGACGTGGGATTCGTAGAGGCGGCAGACAGTCAGGTCGACCACCTGCCCGCGGCTGCAGGCCGAGCCATACTCAAAGTCACCAAGCAGCGGGCCTAGGAATTGAGACAGAGAAGACTAGCACATGTTTTGGTCTGCGGGTCGAGAGCGGGCCTCTTCCGGTTAAGAACTAGGCGGGGCGCGCAAAGCGCGAATTTGGAAGACAGGGCGAGGGCGAGCGGGGCCTCAGGCGGCCGGAGGGCGCGGGGCGCAGGCGGCGCCGAAGAGCTTGCACAGGAAAAGGTACGCCTTGGACAGGAGGGAGAGCGAAGTGGCGTTGCCGTCAACGGCGCGTCAGAATCACCATCCTCGAGTGCTGCGCGCGGAGGGGCGTTACCATGTCGACGTCCGATGGGGTAGAGGTAGACCAGGTAGGCGAAGCGCAACAGGCGCCACCAACTGGCAAGGAGAGGCCCACGAGATGAGGAGGACCACGAAGACGATGTGCAACATTGTGCCACCGGTTGGTCGGTAGCGGCCCGGGGTGGCAATCCAATCCACGTCCAGGTGGCAGCCAAGAGGCGCGGCCAGAAGCAGGGCCGTCTGTGTCCGCCCGCCACGGGCCGGGCCTGAGCCGCGCTGCCCAGGGTGAGCGGGGCCGCCGAGGCAGCAAGGTGCAGCGCCAGCGCCAGGCCGGAGCCGCGCCGCGCCGGGCGAGAGGGGGGAAGCGACCGGGGAGGGAAGAAGCGAACAAGGAGGAGAGAGGTCGGCGTCCCACGCCAGCCGAAGCCCCGCCAGCATGCGCCGAGGTGCTCACGTGGGGACACGCACCAACGCGTACAGTGTTTTACCTAACAGCTTGTGATGATAGGTTTCTAGTAAGGTCTAAAGAAAACATCATGACACTCCAGGGGAGCCCGGGCGGAAGGCGGCAGAAACCGGGAAAATCCGGCGGAATTTATTTTAGCCAACAATTACACACTTCGTGGTCTTCGAAGTCCCAGAACTCCATTCCCGGGCCACATTCTGAATGCCCCGAGCCAACTGTAGGCCGCTTCGTGGTCTTCGAGTTCCCGGAACTCCATTCCCGGGCCACATTTTGAACGCCCGGAACCAATTGTAGGCCACTTCGTGGTCTTCGAGTTACCAGAACTCCATTCCCGGGCCACATTTTGAATGCCCGGAGCCAACTGTAGGCCACTTCGTGGTCTTCGAGTTACCAGAACTCCACTCCTGGGCATGATTTTGAATGCCCGGAGCCAACTGTAAGCCACTTCGTGTTCTTCGAGTTCCCAGAACTCCATTCCCCGGCCACATTTTGAATGCTGAGGCAGGCTGATGCTGAGGCTGAGGCAGGCTGAGGCTGAGACAGGCTGAGGCTGAGGCCGAGGCTGAAGGCAGACTGAGGCTGAGGCTGAAGCAGGCTGAGGCTGAGGCTGAGGCAGGCTGAGGCTGAGGCTGAGGCAGGCTGAGGACGAGGCTGAGGCAGGCTGAGGCTGAAGCAGGCTCAGGCTGAGGCACTCTGAGGATGAGGCCGAGGCTGAAGGCAGACTGAGGCTGAGGCTGAAGCACGCTGAGGCTGAGGCTGAGGCTGAGGCTGAGGCAGGCTGAGGCTGAGGCTGAGGCTGAGGCTGAGGCAGGGTGATGATGAGGCAAGCTGATGCTGAGGCAGGCTGAGGCCGAGGCAGGCTGATGCAGGCTGAGACTGAGGCAGGCTGAGGCTGAGGCCGAGGCTGAAGGCAGACTGAGGCTGAGGCTGAAGCAGGCTGAAGATGAGGCTGAGGCAGGCTGAGGCTGAGGCTGAGGCAGGCTGAGGCTGAGGCAGGCTGAGGCTGAGGCTGAGGCTGAGGCAGGCTGAGGCTGAGGCTGAGGCTGAGGCTGAGGCTGATGAGGCTGAGGCTGAGGCAGGCTGAGGCTGAGGCCGAGGCTGAAGGCAGACTGAGGCTGAGGCTGAAGCAGGCTGAGGCTGAGGCTGAGGCTGAGGCTGAGGCTGAGGCAGGCTGATGCTGAGGCAGGCTGAGGCTGAGGCTGAGGCTGATGCATGGCTGAGGCTGAGGCAGGCTGAGGCTGAGGCCGAGGCTGAAGGCAGACTGAGGCTGAGGCTGAAGCAGGCTGAGGCTGAGGCTGAGGCAGGCTGAGGCTGAGGCTGAGGCTGAGGCTGAGGCTGAGGCAGGCTGATGCTGAGGCAGGCTGAGGCTGAGGCTGAGGCTGAGGGCTGAGGCTGAGGCAGGCTGAGGCTGAGGCCGAGGCTGAAGGCAGACTGAGGCTGAGGCTGAAGCAGGCTGAGGCTGAGGCCAGGCTGAGGCTGAGGCTGAGGCAGGCTGATGCTGAGGCAGGCTGAGGCTGAGGCTGAGGCTGATGCAGGCTGAGGCTGAGGCAGGCTGAGGCTGAGGCCGAGGCTGAAGGCAGACTGAGGCTGAGGCTGAAGCAGGCTGAGGCTGAGGCTGAGGCAGGCTGAGGCTGAGGCTGAGGCTGAGGCAGGCTGAGGCTGAGGCTGAGGCTGAGGCAGGCTGAGGCTGAGGCTGAGGCTGATGCAGGCTGAGGCTGAGGCAGGCTGAGGCTGAGGCCGAGGCTGAAGGCAGACTGAGGCTGAGGCTGAAGCAGACTGAGGCTGAGGCTGAGGCAGGCTGAGGCTGAGGCTGAGGCAGGCTGATGCTGAGGCAGGCTGAGGCTGAGGCTGAGGCTGATGCAGGCTGAGGCTGAGGCAGGCTGAGGCTGAGGCCGAGGCCGACGGCAGACTGAGGCTGAGCCTGAAGCAGGCTGAGGCTGAGGCAGAGGCAGGCTGAGGCTGGGGCTGAGGCAGGCTGATGCTGAGGCTGAGGCTGAGGCTGAGGCTGAGGCTGAGGCTGAGGCTGAGGCTGAGGCTGATGCAGGCTGAGGCTGAGGCAGGCTGAGGCTTAGGCCGAGGCTGAAGGCAGACTGATGTCGAGGCTGAGGCAGGCTGAGGCTGAGGCAGGCTGAGGCTGAGGCTGTGACTGCGACTGCCGTCGCCACTGCGACTGCCATCGCGACTGCGACTACGACTGCGAGAACAGCAGAATTCTACAACCGGATTCTCATCTGAATCTTGAGGGGAATGCTTCCAAATATGCCCCTACACATCGCTGTTAGGTTGCGTTGCCGGGATAATTACGGCCCCAAGTCGTCGTCAGAAGGGACCGCCAGGTCCACGCCGCCTGGCCCTCCCTCTTCTCCCACGATACTGCCACTGCCGCTCCCTCCTCCTTGTCCATCTCCCATCTCTTCCCACTGTGCCACCGCCAAGGCCACTGCACCCCCTGCCGCTGCCCTCGAGGACAGCTGCCACTGCACGCGCATGCTCTTCTCGCGCGCGCTGTTCAGGGTGCCGTACGTGATGATGTTGGGCTCCAGCTTCACGTCTGCCGTCTCGCTCAGCCGTGCCATTGCCTGCTGCCTTTGGCAACGCCTTCTCTTCTCGCACTCGCTGTTCAGGGCGCCGTAGGTGATGGTGCTGGGCTCCAGCTGCACGACCACCATCTCGCCCAGCGAAGCCGCCAACTGCTGCCGCTGGCGACGCCTGCTCTCTTCGCACGACCTGTTCAGGATGCTGTAGGTGATGATGTTGGGCTCCAGCTTCACGATCATCATCTGGCTCAGCAGCGCCGCGACCTGCTGCCGCAGCCAACGCCTGCTCTTCTCGCATTCGCTGTCCAGTGCCGTAGGTGATGATTTTGGGCTCCAGTTTTACAACCGCCATCTCGCGCAGCAGCGCCACGGGTTGCTGCGGCAACCGACGCCTGCTCTTCTCGCACGCGTTGTTCAGAGTGACGTAGGTGATGTTGGCGGGCTCCAGCTTCGCGACCACCATCTCGCACGGCAGCGCCACTGCCCACTGCCACTGCCAACGCCTGCTCCTCTCGCACGCGCTGTTGAGGGCGCCGTAGGTGAGAATGTTGGGCTCCAGCTGCACGACCACCATCTCGCTCGGCGACGCCACCAACTGCTGCCGCTGGCAACGCCTGCTTTCCTCGCACGACCTGTTCAGGATGCCGTAAGTGATGATGTTGGGCTCCAGCATCACGAACACTATCTGGCTCAGCAGCGACACGACCGGCTGCCACTGCCGACGCCTGCTCTTCTCGCGCTCGCTGTCTAGGGCGCCGTAGGCGATGATGTTGGGCTCTAGCTTCGCGACCCGGGTCTCGCTCAGCAGCGCCACAGCCTGCTGCCGCTGCCAACACCTGCTCTTCTCGCACGCGCTGTTCACGGTGGCGTAGGTGATGCTGTTGGACTCCAGCTTCGCGTCCCAGATCTCGTTCAGCAACGCCACAACCTGCTGCCACTGCAAACGCCTGCTCTTCTCGCACGCGCTGCTCACAGTGACGTAGGTGATGATGATGTCGGGCTCCATCTTCACGACTGCCGTCTCGTTCAGCAGTGCCGCAACGCGCTGCCACTGCCAGCGCGTGTTCTTCTCGCACGCGCTGTTCACAATACCGTAGGCGATGATAACGGGCTCCGGCTTCACGACCACGATCTCGCTCAGCATCGCTACTCCTAGCTGCCACTGCCAACGCCTGCTCTTCTCGCGCGCCCTTCTCGCAGCGCCGTAGGCAATGATACCGGGCTCCAGCTTCGCGAGCAGGATCTCGCTCAGCAGCGCCGCAGCCCGCTGCGATTGCCAACGCCTGCTCTTCTCGCACGCGCTGTTCACAGTGCCGTAGGTGATCTTGGCGGGCCCCGGCCTCACGACCGCCATTTCGCTCAGCAGCGCCACGGGTGCCAACAGAACCGGCGCCTGCTATTCTCGCACGCGTTGCTCACAATGGCGCAGGTGATGTCGGCGGGCTCCAGCTCCGCGACCACCGTATCGCACGGCAGCGCCACTGCCCACTGCCACTGCCAACGCCTGCTCTTCTCGCACGCGTCGTTCACAGTGCCGTAGGTGATCTTGGCGGGCTCCGGCTTCACGACCACCATCTCGCTCCGCAGCGCCGCTGCAAACTGCCACCTCCAAAGCATGCCCTTCTGGCACGCGCCGTTCAAGACGCAGTACGTGATGATGCTGGGTCTCAGCTTCACGACCACCATCTCGCTTAGTACCGCCACGACCAGCTGCCACTGCCAACGATTGCTCCCCCTGCGCGCGCTGTTCACAATGCTGTAGGTTATGATAATGGGCTCGGGCTTCACGACCACGATCTCGCTCAGCAACGACAGCGGCGGCTGCCACTGCCAACGCCTGCTCCTCTCGCACGCGCTGATCAGCGCCGTAGGTGATGATGTTGGGCTTCAGATTCACGACCGGGATCTCGCTCAGCAGCGCCGCTGTTTGTTGCCACTGCCAACGGCCGCTCTTCTCGCACGACCTGTTCAGGATGTCGTGGGCGATGATGATGCTGGGCCTCAGCTTCACGACCATGATCTCGCTCAGCAGCGCCACTGTTTACTGCTACTGCCGACACCTGCTCTTCTCGCACGCGCTGTTCGCAGTGCCGCTGACTATGATGATGATAGGCTCCAGCTTCACTCCCAACACATCACTGAGCAGAGCCAGAGCTGGCTGCCACTGCCCCTTCTCGCAGGCGCTGATCACAATGCTGTGCCAGCTGATGTTGGGCTCCAGCTTCACGACTGCCATCTCGCTCAGCAACGCCACAACCTGCTGCCACTGCCAACGCCTGCTCTTCTCGCACGTGCTGTTCACGATGCCGTAGGTGATGATGTTGGGCTCCACCTTCACAACCAAGATCTCGCTCAGCAGCGCCACTGCTGGCTGCCACTGCCAACGCCACTTCGCGCACGCGCTGTTCACTGCCACAACCTGCTGCCGCTGCCAGCGCCTGCTCTTCTCGCACGCTCTGTTCACACTGCCGTAGGTGATGATGTTGGGCTCCAGCCTCACGACTGCCATCCCGCTCAACAGCACCATGGCCGGCAGCCACTGCCGCAGCCTTCTTGCCTCGCACGCGCTGTTCGGAGTGCTCTGACTGATGATGGTTGGCTCCAGCTTCAGTCTCCGCATCTCGCTGGGCAGCGCCAGGGCTTGCTGCCAGCGCGCTTGCCCTTTCCCTCTCGCGCGCTCTACCCAGGGTGCTGCGGCAGAGGAGCCCCCGCTTCAGGCTCGGCCGCGCCCAGCCGCGGCGACGAGGCGGGAGGTCGGGAGGGGAGAGGAGTGCGGCATGGGCTGGGAGAAGGAACTTCTGCCACTGCACTGATTCCGACCTCACTCCCAGCGTCTCGCTGAGCAGAGCCGGAGCTGGCTGCCGCTGCCACTGCTCCTCGTGGTGGTCGGAACCGCTGGTCGGCGGTTGGAGCTGCTGCAGCCACGCGAGGATGACCAGGGCCTTCATTGGGTTCAGGGCGACTAACGGTCGCATATTCAAGGTGATCAGAGGGCCGAGGAAGGGAGGATTGGGGATCAGGGCGACACAGAGTCGCAATTACCTGTGAGATTGGGGAGAGGGAAGGGATCAGGTCTGTCTGTCCAGGGACCCGCGTGGGATCAGGGCGACTAACGGTCGCATTTTCAAGTAGCAGTCGCCGCTGCTGCTGCTGCTGCAGCTGGTCGCTGGTCGGCGCTGTTGTCGGTCGCTGCTGCTGGTCGGCGCTGCTGCGGGTCGGTGGTCCCGGTGGTCGGTCCTGCTGGTCGGTGGTCGGTGCTGCTGCTGGTCGACGCTGCTGCTGCAGCCGGTCGCAGGTCGGTATTGTTGCTGGTCGGTGCTGCTGGTCGGCGCTGCTGCTGGCCGGTGGTCTTGGTGGTCGGTGCTGCTGGTCGGTGGTCGGCGCTGCTGCTGGTTGGTGTTGCTGCTGCAGCCGGTCGCTGGTCGATGTTGCTGCTGGTAGGTGATGCTGGTCGATGTTGCTGCTGGTCGGTGGTCCTGGTGGTCGGTGCTGCTAGTCTGTGGTCGGCGCTGCTGCTGCTGCTGCTGCTGTTCCGTGCTGCTGCTGCTGCAGCCGTTCGCAGGTCGGTGCTGTTGCTGGTTGATGCTGCTGGTCGGTGTTGTTACTGGTCAGTGGTCCTGGTGTTCGGTGCTGCTGGTCTGTGGTCGGTGCCGGTGTTTTTTGGTGCTGTTGCTGCGGCGGATCGCTGGTCGGTGCTGTTGTTGGTCGGTGTTGCTGGTCGGTGTTGCTGTTGGTCGGTGGTCCTGGTGGTCTGCGCTGCTGGTCGGTGGTGGGTGCTGCTGCTGGTCGGCGCTGCTGCTGCGGCCAGTCGCTGGTCGGTGCTGTTGCTGGTCGGCACTGCTGGTCGGTGTTGCTGCTGGTCAATGGTCCTGAAAGTCGGTGCTGCTGGTCGGTGGTCGGTGCCGCTGCTGGTCGGCGCTGTTGCTGCAGCGGGTGGCTGGTCGATGTTGCTGCTGGAAGGTGCTGCTGGTCGGTGTTGCTGCTGGTCTCGTCGCTCCTACTGCCCCAGCCTTCGCCTGGGCTTTCGGGCCGAAGACCAGCATGGCCCGCCGCAGGCGCAGCACCAGGTGCAGCAGGTGGCGGCTGGCGCAGCACATCCTCTGCCCGTCGCCGCGCCTCGCCTTCGCCCCGCGCGGGGTCGAGCCAGGCTGGCAGACGTTGGCGGCCCAGCACTGCAGCCGCGCTCCGACAGAGGCGATCGAGACCACCCGTCCGCCCTCGCGTCTGCGTCGCCGTCGCGCGCCGCCGTCGGGGCGCAGCGTCAGCCTGCAATGCCCGCAAGGGCGCGGCCTCTGGCGGGCGTCTGCCTTCGCCCTGTGGCCGCGTGCCCGGAATCGGCGGCCTGTCCTCGTCGCTCAGGGGCGGCAGCTGGTCCGGGCGGACGCCCTGGGCAGGCCCCTCGGTTTCCTGCGGCCGCGCGGCGGCGACCGAGGCGGCGGTCGCATCCTCGGCGCCTGCACCGGCGCCCCCGGCAGGCGTGGGCAAGAAGACGTTGCGTGGGAGGATCCGAGTGCTGTCGAGGGAACCGCGCACCGCCTGCAGGTCCCCGCCAGCCGAGAGCGCGGCATCCAGGCGCCATTTTTCCTGCGCCGTGCCACGCACTTTCACGTCGAGCCCGTGCTCTCCGGGGGCGACGACCTAGGCGGAGAGTTCCCACCGCAGCATCCGTGCGAGCGCGCCCCTATCCTGCAGGAGCCGGCGCCGGAGGGCCAAACCGCCGTCCAGAGCCCACTCGATGGTGCAGCCGCGTCCGCGCGCGGCGCCGGCACAGTCAGAGCACTGCGCGCCCTGCACGATGTTGTCCACCGAAGCGCAGTTCATGGGAGCTGCCGCCTGCTGCTCTGCGGAACAGCGCCCTCCGGACAGGCTGACCGCACCAGCAGCGATCGCAAAAAATCTGCCCTCGCCACGAGCGGCGGCGGCTGGCCAGCCAGAGGCGCCGCAGCAAGACGCCCAGATCCCAGCGGCGCTCGAGAGGCGGGCCAGGGTCGTGAACGCGAACGTCGGCCGCAGTTGTAACGGATTCGAAGACGGCGCACGCTGCGCGCATCACGAGGCGCGCCTCTGGCGGCAGCTGCACGTTTGCCAGCGTGCCCCTGCAGGGGCACAGGCCCCACTCGATCTCCACCTCTACAACTCCCGCGGATCCATGGAGGATGCACTGTCGCTGGCGCAACCGGGGGCATACGCGCACATCTAACTCTACCCGGCGCTCAGCCCACTGGCGGCGGAAGTTGGCGCCCCAGGTGTCGAGGAGAGCGCCGGCCTCGATACCATCCCTGAGGAACCCCCGCGTCTCGAGCTGCATCTTGGCGAGCCTGGGCGACATGTTATCGACCGAGCGCACGGCCTCGCCCACCCGCGCCAGGCCGGCGCAGCCCGTGAGCGGGGCGTCGCAGTCGGCGAGCGTTTGGAGGAATTGGTCGTCGGCGAGCTGGTCACACGCTGGGAGAAACTGAGACGATCTTCGAAAGCTGCACAAATACAGATCCCGAGTGACCACTCAAACGCTAGACGCGCCAAGCCCAGCGCCCGAGTAGACGGTCGTAGCCCCAGCCCGCGGCGCCGTCGGTGATCACTTACCTTTCCAAGAGAGCGGGATGGGCAGGGCCCGGGGCACAGGTCGGGGCATCGCGAGCGAAACGGCAGCGGCCGAGGCGATGCCATGGGCAGCCAGCGCCGTAACGGCACGGCGGGGGCGGGGCCCCACGTGGGGGGACTGGGCCCCGATGGGCACAGGTAGGACACACGGCCCCAGAACCCGTTAAAGACAAGTGAGGAGGGAGGGGGGGGCAGGTAGATTCGGAGACCAGGTGGACCGGCAAGCGGCTGCTGCGCGTAAACCGTGCTCGTCTCAAGTGCTGTGGGGGCGCAGGTAGGGCTGACCTACTCCTGGCACGGCTGCAAACTGCACGGGCAGCCTCGCCTCGCGGTGCCTCGGCAGAATGCTGGCACGTCGCGGCACGGCCACTCTGCAAACGACAACGCCCCAGAAAGTCGCGAGCAAGCCGCTGCGCAGGGAGGGCGGTGACGGCGGCGGCTCCAGCCAGGTCCCCGTCTCCTAACGCGCCATATCCAGGCGCTGCAAGCAAGCGATACTGCGCGCAGGCTTGGAGGCGACGCTCAAAGCCCAAGCGGCGCCACCACGTAGCGATCCGATCCGCGGCGTCATGGCGCGGCCCCACATCTGCCACGCAAGCAGCAAGCCGCCGGCAGAAGCTCCTGACGCCGGGCCGCCAGGGCGCTGGCCGGCGGGCGGGGGCGACGCGGGCGGGGCGCCCAGGATGAGGGGGGCGGCGCTGCGCCGAAAAGGGGCGCGATGGCTAGCGAGCGGTGCGATTCGGAAGTCCGGCGCGCGGGATGGGCGCGGGGGCGGCCGCGCCGCCCGGGAATCAAAGGGCCCGGGCAGAGAGGGGGCGCGTTGGCTGGCGAGCGGGGCGGCGCGGAGGTGGCGCGCGGGATGGGGGGGGCGGCGCGGCGCCGGAATGATGGGGTCGGGGCCAGGGGGCGCGCTGGCGGGCGGGCGGGGCGGCGCGGGGGCGGCGCGCGGGGCGGCGGAGGGCGGCGCCGCGCCCAAGCGAAGGGGCCGGGGCGGAGTGGGCGCGCTGACCGGCGAGCGGGGAGGGGGCGCTCGGGGCGGGGGGGCGGCGCCGCGGTAGGGCGGCGCCGTGTCGAAATCGAAAGGGCCCGGGCAAACGCGGCGCGCTGGCTGGCGCGCTGGGCGGGCGGAGCACGCGGAGGCGGCGCGCGAGGCGGGGGCGGGCGGCGCCGCGCCAAATCAAATGGTCAAAGCCCCGAGACACCCCGCGCAAGAGAATGACCAAAATCGGGGCGGAGGAGGCGCGCTGGCCCGCGGGCGGGGGAGATGCGGACGGGGCGCGCAGGATGGGGAGGGGGGCGGCGCCGCGCCGAAATAAAATAATCCGGGCGGACGGGGCGCGCCCGCTGGCGGGCGGGGGGGCGCGGGAGAGGCGCGCGCGGGATTGGGGCGAGCGGCGCCGCGCCGAAATGAAGAAGGCCGAGGCGGAGGGGCCGCGCTGGCAGGCGGGCGCGGGGGCGGCGGCGCGGGAGGGGGCGGAGGGGGGCGCCTAAATGAAAAGATCGGAGCGGAGAAGGCGCGCTGGCGGGGCGCGGATTAGGCGCGCGGGGCGGGGGGGAGCTCGGCGACGAAGAAGAAGGAGTGCGCCGCCGGAAGGGGGTGGCGGGGGCGCGCCGAAATGGAATGCTCGGGGCCGCGGGGGCGCGCCGTCTGGCGGGCGGCGAGGGCGCGGGGAGGGGGCGCGCGCCGAGGGGTGAGGGGGGGAGGGGGGGGGGGGGGTGGGGGGGGGGGGGGGGGCGCGCACGCTGAAAATAAAAAAGCTCCCAGCGGAGGGGGCGCGCTGGCGGGGCCGCGCCGACGTGCAAGGGTCGGGGCGGAGGAGGCGCGCTGGCTGGCGGGCGCGGGGGGCGCGGGCGCGCGGGTGGGGGGGGGCCGTGCCGAAATTAAAAAGCGGGCAAAGGGGGCGCGCTGGCTGGCGGGGGGGGGCGCGCGGAGGGGGCGCGCGGGGGGTGTGGGGGGGGGGGGGGGGGCGTGCCGGAAGAAGAAAGTAATCAAGACGGAGGGCGCGCGCTGGCTGGCGGGCGGGGGCGCGGCGGCTTGGGCGCGGATGGGGGGGGCGCCGGCGGCGGGCGGGGGGCGCGCGCGAAGGGCGCGCGGCGCGGCGGGGCGGGGAGGGGGCGCACCGAAGTAGGGAAATCGGGGCGGAGGGGGCGCGCTGTGGCTGACGAGCGGGGGGGCGAGGCGAGGGGGGCAGGGCGCGCCGGGGGCGCGCTGGCTGGTGGAATGGGCGGGTAATGGAGGGGGTGCCGAGCAGAAATGGTCGGAGCTCCAGACACCCTGCGCAAGAGAACACGTAACTTCCCACTGTCCCACCACGAGGCCAGTTCCTAGAGCGAGCCGGGCGTTTCGCCTGAGACCCCCCCCCCCCCACCACCACCACCACCACCATTTAAGACCCTGAAGTTTGAAAGTTGGCAACGGCTTCACATGTGGAGGACGGGTCGTTCTCAAAATGTGGCTCTCGCCTCAGCGCCGCGCACGTGGTTTTGAGAAATTACAAGAGCTTCGCGGATTGAGGGCGGGTGGTTTTCAAAATGCGGCCCTCGCCTTAGCGCCATTTTTCCACTTACAAGAGCGCCGCAGATTGAGGGCGGGTGGTTTTCAAAATGCTGCTCTCGCCTTAGCGCCGCGCGCCATCGCAAGGCGTGGGCGGGTCGCTGCCAAATGTGGCTCTCGCCTTCACGCCGCGTACATTAGTTTTAAAACATTGCGCGGGCTTCACGGACAGAGGGCGGTGCCTTTTCAAACTGTGGCTCTCACCTCAGCGCCGCGCACGTTCGAATTCTCCCACATCCTGAGTGGGGGTCTTGCTTTCTCTGGACACACCGCGCAGTCCTCCCACCCCCCTCTCTCCTCTCCATATATATATATACATATATACAGATTCCTCTCTCGCCGTCATCATCATCAACCGTCATCACTCATCATCATCATCATCATCAGCATCATCGTCCTGATCAACACTACCATCACCGCTCGACCACTCACTCACCCACTCATCATCATCATAACCATCATCAATCGTCATCATCACTCATCGTCAGCACGGCCGTCATATTCCTCCTCCTCATCATCATCAACCATCATCATCGCACACCATCGTCACCGCCCCATCATCATCATCGTCACCATCTCATCATGATCATCGACCAAGAGAGAGCCTCGTCTGTGAGTGCATTGCGCGGAAGTCTCAGGCGGGAGCCCCCTCCCTATGGGGCCCGCAGATCATGTTGCAAATCCAAGCGGGCCATCCAAACCCTGCACCTGCCATCGCTTTGGGGCCCCTGAGGCGTGAATCTGGAGGAAGCATCCAGCGCGAGCCTCGTCTGCGAGTGATTCCGAGGAAGTCTCAGGCGGGAAGCCCCTCCTCATAGGGCCCGCGCTTCATGTTCGAATCCAAGGCGGGTCATCCGAAACGTGCAATTGTCGTCACATTTGGGCTCCTGAGGCGCGAATCTGGAGGAAATATCAAGCGAGGGCCTCGTCCGTGAATGAATTGCGAAGAAGTCCCAGGCGGGGCCCCCTCCCTGCGGGGCCCGCACTTCATGTTCGAATCCGAGGCGGGTGATCCGAAACGCGCAACTGTCGTCACTTTGGGGCCCCGTAGGCGCGACGCTGGAGGACGCATCTAGCGGGGGCTTCGCCTGCGAAGGCATTGCGAGGAAGTCTGCGGCGGGAAGCCCTCCCTATGAGGCCCTCACTTCACGTTGCTAATCCGAGACGGGCCGTCCGAAAACTAACAGATGTCGCCTTCCCAGTGGCGGAGTATTTGCGGCCCCCGTCGTCGACGGACAAGGGCGCAATGATGGTCGCGGCCTTCTCGAACGCGCAGGCGAAGAACATCTCCACGGAGACTGCCAAGGCTAGATTGCTGCACAACGCCTGTGCCCTGCGAGTCCAGAAGCACATCAACGCGAAGATGAGACCGGGGGGCACGCAGAAGAAGTTGAAATGGCTGTGGGAGCACGTCCGCGCGCTGGTCATCGAGGAGGTGAGCGCGGCGGCGGCAGCTGCGCACAACGCGCTGGACCTTCGCGCCTGCCACGGACGCAGTGACACGCATGACGTGCAGGAGCCCCTCATACACGCGGCCGCACCACCACTTCGGGCGCGCCCCCATCGCGCTGCACCTCGACGATTTCCTGCATCTAAGCCCACCCGCAGCATCGGGCTCCCGACGGACGCGAACGAGCGCCTGGACGACGGGCGCGCGCACAGGTACGCGGAGCCGCCGACGGTGGAGATTCAGCACACCATCTAGGTATTCGTTGAGATCCCCTGCGTCTTCGATCTGAAGGGCGCGAAGCGCTTCGGGCCCAGGGGCCCTCTGATCGCGTTCTTGGGCGGTGGACGAGTGCGGCGCGATGCAAGGCGACCCAGACGCGGGCCGACGCCTCTTGAATGTCCTGAACATGCACAACACGGGGGACACCCATGGCGTCTCACCGGCACACGTCGGCATGGAGGTTCGGTCCACGGCCGCGCAGGGGGAGCTGAAGAATAAGTTGAAGCTCGCGCAGGAGCAACGGGCCACCATCGCGCCCTTCGAGTTTCACGCAGACGACGAGCGCCACTACGGGGAGAGCGCGCCAGGCCAGCTCTTTCGCCACCGCTACCTACCGCAGGGGATCTGGCTGCAGGCCACGGCTTCAGAGAGTCTCCGATCTACCAGGAGGTCGCCGAGCTGCTGCGGCAGGGCGCCGACGGCACCGACGACGACGGCGAGGCCTAGGCGCGGGCGAGGAGCTCGCTCATGTCCAGGCCCAGCGAACAGGAATTCACGCGGCAAATCTCGGGGGCGCGCGCCGCGCGCCGCTCGGGGCCCACCCCGACGCCCGCGCCCCACTTGACCTCCACGCTGACGCAGGGCCAGACGCTGCGCCAGGGCGCCACCATCAACTGCGCGAGGGGCGAGGACGCTGGCCGCACGGACATGTCGGACGAGGAAGGGTGGCTGCACCCCTACGCCATGTTCTCCCGCGCCACGCGCATGCGGAACATGCTGATCCTGCGGCCGCCCTCGCGCGAGTTCCTGGAGCGCGGGCCGCCGGTGCCCTTGCGGGGGGCGCTCAGGAAGTTCGATGAGAACGCGAAGACTTCCAGGGGTGGGGCCGAGCAGCTCGCCGCGGAGCTTGGCCCCGCGCTGCCCCCCGCCTGGTCGCCGCGGCGCGCAGCTAGAAGCCCGCGGGGCTGCCCCCGCGGTCTTGCTCGCGGGGCTGCCCCGACGGCCTGGCCTCGCGCCCCAGCGGGCCGCGGGGTCACCCCAAAGTCATGGCCCGCGGGGCTGCCCCACAGGCTTCGCGATCTAGCCGCTGGCGAGCGCGCGCGTTGGCCGAGGCGGCGACGGCGCCGAGGAAAATCGACTCGCTCGCCCCGACCAGGGGGAAAGGGAGGCGCACGTAGTCCGCTAGGGCGACGGGGGAAGAGTTTTGGGCTAGCTAAGAAGATGCCCATGCGGGGTCTCACCGTCGGACAATTTTCAAAGTTTGCCAAAATTTCACGGTTTCCCACGATCAACATACCAAAAACGGTGCTTCGGACGGATGCAGGAATATGAGGGCGCAACAGTTACGTTGGTTCGCGGTGTGGGAGTCCCAGGAATGGCTTTGCGACGCGGTTCAAGATCGCCAAGACGCAACAAGCAGGTTGACCCGTGGCATTGGAATCTCGAGAAAAATGTTCGTCAAGCTCCAGGGTCTTCAAACGGTCGTCTTCAACGAGGCAATGGAAACTAACCGCGGCAGGGTCTATGAAGAGGGAGCTCGGAGGGGGGGGACCAGCATCGCTGATGACTCTTAGGTTTACACTGGCCTTTCTCCTCCCCCCCCTCCTCTCCCCCCCCCATCCCCCCCTCCTTCTCCTCCATACTCCTACTCGTGTTGCTCCAACTCCTACTCCAACTCCTACTCTAATTTCTACCCCCACTCCCCCCCCCTCCTCCTCCACAGTTGCTCAATATGAAAATACTCCCCCCCTTCCCCTGATGGCGCCCGGGCGATGGCCGCGCGCCCTCCGCGTACTGTTTTTTTAAACACAGGATTCCCGGGAAATCCCGGGAAACGACTCTCGCTGAGGCGCCGGCGTCATTTTTTCCCAAAATGCTGCTCTCGTTGAGGCGCCGACCTCATTTCTGCTCCCGAATCGTTCCGAATCGTGCTCCCGCTGCAGCGTGGGCCTCATTTTCGGATCGGTATTTGGCCTCCGTCGTTCAGGATGGCGTTCTCGCCCCAGCGCGGGCCTTCTTCTCGCGCGCCCATCCGCCCGCCACCACCGCGCCGCACCGCCACCGCCACCACCACCACCACCACCACCACCACAACCGCCACCAGCACCAGCACCAGTACCAACACCACCACCACCAGCACCACCACCACCACCACCAGCACCACCACCACCACCATCACCACCACCACCACCACCACCACTACCACCACCACCACCACCACCACCACCACCACACAACCACGCACGCACACGCACGCACGCACGCACGTGCACCACCACCCACTACGCACGCGCGCGCGGAGCCACAGGTCCGCTACGACACGCGTCCGCGGATAGAGAAAATCAGCGCCATGGTAAGAGATGGGAGGGAGGGGTAGGACGTCAGATATGACGCGAGCGCACCTAGCTTCCCCCCCCCCCCCCTCCCGCACCCCCTCCTCACCCTCGCGCGGGGGACTGCTAGAAGTTACCCGAACTCGAATATCACCCCTGGGTTGACCCCGAGGAATGGCCGGGCGAACACGGCCCAGCCTCTCCACGCAAAGCTGCGCCTCGCAATCCTACATTGGAAAGGAGCAGGGCGGCAGCGAGCCGCAGAACAGCAAACGCCCTCACAAACAAGCCAGGAACGCCCCTCCCAGAAGAGGGGGGCACCAGCCCGCGGCCACAAGCAGCTATTTGCCTGGAAATTGGCTACCCCTGCAGTATGACATGATGTAGTCTCCCTTCCCCCGAAGGTAGGTTTCGCAAGGAAAGCTCAGGGGGGCCCGACAAGGCCACGGCATGGAAAGGATGTTCTGACGCGGAAAAAAGAGATGCGCGGCAGAGAGGAGGCCGGCCGGCCGACGACGCGACGACGACGAGGGGGCGATGAGTAGGCCCGCGTCGACCCACACTCATTTGGCCCGCGCATTCGCACACCCTTGGGAGCCAATTCCAAAAGACAGCTTTCACCGCTCAACCGAGGTTGCCGAGGGGCCGATGGGCCGACACAGCCCGACGCACCCCGCCCGAGCTATAGCTAACGCCAGCTCGCACCTCAAATGTCCACAGCCCCTGCTGCGCCCACGCCGCGCTGGCGAAGCCGAGCGACGTCGGCCAATCGCGGCCAGACTGCCAATTCCACTGAGACTGGTCGCGTCGGCGTTGCCCCATGGTGGTCTTTGCCTTTTCCACGACCCCAGCCCATGCCCTGGTCCTTGTTCTTGCCCGCGTCGGCCGGCCTCGCCTTGGGCGCGGGCGGCGGCGGTGGCGTAGGCAAGGACGCAGCAGCCGCTCTCAGTGCCTCTCGAGCCTGCGAATCAGGGACGCACTTCCCCGGAAGTACTTGTCCGGTTCCACGCGTCCAAGCCGGACGGCGGGACGTCCATTCTTCTCCCCGCGATTCGTCTTCGGGCTCACTCGTGAAGGGGTCGTTGTATACCTCCACGATAAACCAATGCCATGTCGCTGGGCTCGCAGTTATTGATCGGTGACGATCGGCATGGACCCAATATCCGATGACGCGGTCGTTGGCGCCCCTGTCGGCGTAGTACCGCGAGGGATCCCAGCCGCCATCGCGCCCGCGGCCGTCTACATCATCTACGGGCCCATCAGCCCACACATCTGGCCGATTCCACTCGTTCCATCCCGCGGGGAACTCTAGCGACATGCTGTCGCTGGTAGGATCGGCGCCCGACGCGGCTGCGCCGGTGGACCGTGGGCCATGCGCACTGCGTATGTAAGTACGCCTATCCTTCCAACCTGGCCACGCGGTTTCTGAAAAATGCGCAGCAGGTCCCGAAGGTTTCCTAGGCCTCAGTTCACCTTCGCCCGTTCTCGCGTTGTCGGGCGCCTGTGGTGCATTGGAAGCAGACGCCATGTCGGCGTCACCCGCTGAAGCGGCAGGACCGCCAGGGGCTGTGGCTTCTTGCTCCAAAACGGCGGAGCCGCCAGGAGCACCAGCATCGGCCCTCGGGGTCACTGGGCCTCCAGGGGGCTCGATGTCCGCCCCTGATGCGGCTGGGCCGCTAGGGGCCGCGGCGAGCGGTTCGGCTGAGCCGACCGCCGCAGTTTTATGTACGATGCTTCTGTTAATGCCAATGGCTGCGCCCGTAACAAAATGTCCATAATGGCCGATGGCCAGTCGGGCTTTCGCCATCGGATTAGCACCATCAAAGAAGTTCATGAACTCAACAGCAACTTGGATTTCGCCACAACGACGCCACACCACACGACGGAATTCATTGCCCAGGCCCTTAATCCATTTTTCAGACAAGTCCGACGATGGAATCGCCGACCTGATGCGGCTGCCCAGCGCATAGGCGTCAGCCAACCTGTGGGCAGAGTCATGATCACCACTGCCCGCAGGGCACTGTACTTCCTTACCAAGGAAAAACGACGTGAAGTCCTTCTATCATAAAGGATGATATGATCTCACGGATAACCAGGAGGACTCTACCCCATCGCTGATGCGGTGGAACATTTTCGCAGCGCTCACCCACATTCTGGCAATGAGTTCGATCCATTCAGGAGTTATTTCGTGAGCCACGTCTCCTTCCAACCTCGACGCTGCGCCCGGCGGGGCGAAGTACTCAAGGAGGAATTGGGCAGCAACGCTGCGGGCATCACGTTGAGTGGTGATGATCTGTTCTTGGCCGTCCCCCCGCGCGATCTGGCGGGCGTTGCTCGCAGCTGTGATTAGGCATCCCGGTTGAGTTCCCAACGCTTCAGTTATGGCGCCCATAAGGGAAACAAGATCAAGCCAACATGGCATCTCGGATCCGGGAGGTTCCATCTTGACGCGCCATGAGAGCACGAGTTGAGGCATAATGCCCTCGGACCCTTCAGCACGCCTCTCACGAAGCAAAATGGACTCTGCCGTCCGGCTGGGCCCCGTTGCGATTTATAATCGTCCGGTGAGCGTATCAATGGTCGGAACTTATATGTTGTTTCCTCGATTGCTCCGTGCCCGATCGCCCCATCCTTTAGCTGGTTGGATATGTTGATAACGCCGAGAGCAGGGCACTTAAACGGGCGATCATACTGATCGACTTCGGAGGACCACACTAGGGGCCACCATGTTGCTGCGGTCGGAGGCGTCTTGTGCTCGCGGTGAGCGCTGTGTTCGAGCCAACTCATGAAGCGAAGCTTCGACGGCTCAAAGAAGTGGAAGAAAGGTTCATGACGTGCCGGCGGCTGACCCGCTGCACTGTCCAGACTCCAGGTCGGAACACTTCCTGGCTGTTGGTTAGCGAACGTCTGACCGCGCGCAGCAAATCGCGCGCGAGCTTCTCCTTTGTTTTTACTCACTTACGCATATGCTGCTCAGTTTTGTTAATATGGCTCATAGCACCGGTGGAGCTCTTTATTGCTGTAGACTGGAGAATTGACTACATCACTATACAAACCCATAAACTCAAACGAGTCTGCGATAATCTTTGCGCTAGGGAAAAAGGGGCAACTGTTCTGAACATTGTAACGATACAGCACAATAGCCTGACAAAAAGAGGCAATGACCCAGTCCTGCCCGCACAGAATAAAAGCTTCTGCCTTTGTTTCTCCCACCCTCGGACCACAGCGGGTTACTCAGGGCCCTAAGCTTTTCTTCACCCCACCGGCCGTCGGAGGGTCGAACGACCTCGTAAGAGCGCGCCCACCCGACGATCGGATCGCGGGAGAACCTAAGATCACAAGCACTCCATTCTTGGGAGAAAACTAATGTCCATACAACCTGTGGCGTCTGAGTATCAGGATCCACAATGGGGCTTTATTTGAGGAATTCGACCCATGTCGTTGAACTTGGTTTCTCCCGTCGCAGCGAGCGCGCCGTCGCGGCAGATTCTATCGTGGAGGCGCCCCAGCACGCGTCCGTTAAAGACAACGACGCAAGACCAAATTCACCCTGTGGACATCGCAAGTTCCCAGAGCAATGGCGCAACATTGGCTGGCGACGATCCCGAGCACATAGGCCCCAGCTCTTTCGGCTCGGAGCCTGGTTTCAGATAATGCTTGGCCAGCGGAGCATCTCCATCCCTACGCTGGCCGAGCCAGGAAGGAATGCATTCATCATGCTCCACTACTGCGTCGTGCCTAGGCGGGATAAGACGGAGGAGCCCACAGTCGCACTCACGGCATAGTCTTTCAGTTGCGTTAGGAAGTTTAATGACACCCTCATCGGCCATCGAAGCTCCGAGCGCGTCATAGCCCGTCACACGCAGCAAAGGTCCGTGGCACTTCGCCAGGCCGTGTTCGCACGGTGCATACATGCGCTCGATGCTGGGGACAAAACACGACTGCCCCTAGCATGCGCGATAGAAAATGGGCATTGGTCGACGCGATCGCTGGTTTATCTTCTTCTCGAATCACCTGTCCACCTTCCTCGCAACGACTGGGTCGCGAGAGGTGCGTGGATCAAGGAGGTCCCGCCAGTATTCTGCATGCCTCGAGTCGCCAAAAATATCGACGCCCTGGGCCTCGACGCCGAGAACCTCCACGGCGCCAGGCGGCGCAGCGGCTCAGCCGCGCACCGCCAGCGCAAGCGCGCTGCGCGCGAGTCCGTCGGCTTCCATCTTGTCGACGAGATCTCCAAAATACACACGTCCCCCGGATGATCGTACAAAGTCCGAACAGCGTCTTGCTAAATAGGTCGTACGTTCCCCTGCGCCAATTGCTTTATCAGAAAAACGGTGGCTGCACAGCCTCCAAAACATGTCGCCCCCCATCACAAGTGGTTTTCTTTGTTCATCTCTGCTCCGCCTAAGTCGGGAGCATCAGTAGACATTACGAGAAGGGACAATGCCGCGTAAGTCGGTTGCGTCATTTTCTCAGGACAATCATCCGAATCGGATTTTGCGAGAAAATACGGAATGGCTTCCGCGAGCTCGTCGCCCGCAAGCTCACCCAACAGCGCAACCACAAGATCCTGGACCAGCTCGGCGTTCTCCCGGATGGCGCCATAAGTCCTTCCACGAATCGCTGCCACGCACGGGGGCGCAGGGCCAGCCCCATAGGCGCCGCGAATTCTTCTCTGGAGGTCTCGAAGCGAATTATGTCGAACGACCTCTCGCTCAGCCTCCGTAAGATATAATGGCTTTCCTTGGGTCATCACCGCATGATTGACAGACCTCACCCCTCCCGGGGGGGGGCCCGTTCCCGAGGTCGAAGCTGTTTGTATTCAAAGAGATTCGGCGTATCCACACGCGCAAATATATTGACAGCTCCCAGCCCGGCCTCCGCATCGACGTCAAACTGCGCTGGCTGATCGATATTGTCTCCATCGCACGGAATTCGCAGTGGCGCATCAGCGGAAGAGGTCGGACTCAAGGGGCCGCGCCCTTCAGCTTCGATCGCATCATCATCCGCGTCGTCGTCAGCACCGGTTACACCGGGCTGCACAACGAGCGCAGCTGCCTCCAGTGCCCCGGAGACATCGGGGGTCCTTTTGAACGAGTCGTAACGGTCATTGATGAACATTCGTATCAAACTGGCCCAATTCTTGTTGGCCAGCGAATGCTCCCCGGGGCCATGTCCTTCTTCCTCAAGGCTTGTTATTCACACCGTGCCTTTCGGATGTTCAAATCCCATGATGGAGCTCTAGAAATTCCCTTTCTGTCAAAAGTCTAAGTCCCTCGGGTGGATTCCTCCAGGGGCGCGCGTGCCAGAGCCATGCTAATTCATTTGCTAGTGACAACTCAACACGCTGCGAACCTTTCCCAAAGCGAGTCTCCAGAAGACCTCGGGCCATCGCTATTATTACCGATTTGATGTCGTTACCTCCGAGATCCCTGGGGGGCATCGACGGAACGTCGGGTGGATCAGCAACCGTGACTTCATCTTCGCTCCGATCTACCTGTTCTTCACATCCAACCGCAGAAGCTGTGGGAGAGCGAAATTCAGCCGCATATTGAAATTTCACCTGGGAACCCGAAGCTGAAATGTCAGCGGGTTCCTAGTCGGCGCTGGCTATGCCAGGCCGGGGCTCTTGCGCACCCGGCGGCCTTTTCTGGGGCATTCGGTTGAATTTCCGAAACTCGGACCGGCGGCTCCGTCGGCGCAGGCGAAGGAGGCGCGACTGGAGCCTCCGCGGCAGTCGCTCCTGTTGGGACAGGAGGGGCGGGCGGCCTCGTAGAAGACTTAATCCACGGCGGAGGCGTCTTTGCAATGGCCTCAGCAGTCCTTGTCTTAGGCCCCGCAGGGATCAATGCAGCTATAGCTCTTGCCTCTGGGCCATTTCCGCCGCGAGTCGGCTGAGCCGGTGACTTTGGAGGAGTCGGTGGCTCGAGAGGCGGAGAGAACTTCTTAGGCACTTGCTGTGGGGTGGCCTGGCTAGCGACCGGCGGAACCGGCGGAGCCTTAACTTGTCCACTGTCGACCAGCTGAGCCGGCGAAGCTGCCTGCACCTCTGACCGAGGCGGTGGGGGTTTTGCCGGAACTCCTTGAAACTGGGCATCGACACCACGCGGTAAAACCGGCGGTGTCTGAGCCACGCCGGCACCCGAACGCCCTGGAGGAGGCTCGCCCGCCGGCTGAGCGGGTGGCTTTGCCCTAACTTCGGTCCTGGTTTCACCGGCGGCCGCGTGCTCTTGCATGGCCCTTTTCGCGGCATCCGATGCACCGTCTAATAACGGGTGTAGCGAAGCAAGCGGGCGCCCCTCATCTCGCAAATACGCCCAGACGTCCTCCATCGAGGGGTCAAACTCCAGATATGCAGGCCTGAAACCCACTTAAATTGTTCAGTTCTCACTCTGCTGGTTTTCGCGACCCTGGCAGCGCCCCTGGACCTCTCGACCCCGAAATCTTTGTCGACGGCCTGACCTCCCGAAGCAGGCGCCGCGTCAGCGCCCGAGCACCCTGGGTCGCATGTAGCGCGGCTGAGGTTCAGTGGTAGATGCGAATCTCAGTCATGGCGATCTCGGCAGGATCCCCAGTGCGCTCTTGAGTCGGGCCATTACTGTCCTTGATACTCGTTGGCTCGCTTCCAAACACTACTTCGACAGTGTTCTAGTATCCGCCCGCAAACGTCTCCTCCGCCACCCCGAATTTGAAGTGAAGAGAGGGGTCACCATTATCATGCGGAAACGAGTACACCCCAACATCCCCCTGCTTCACACCTCCCCCACATCGGGGGTTCGGTGCGAGAAGCTGATACCCCTTGAGGAGGGCATGGAGCATGCTCACCGAAGATCCATGAGACTGTCGGTGCCAGCCGCTTCCAGAAATTACCTCCCCCATCTTCTGGTCAGTGACCCTAAGGGGAAGGATGAGTTGCACAAAAGTTGAATCTGTGCGTTCGTGAACCGCAGCTTTTTCCCACGCAACGCGGTCAGCAATCGCGCGAGGGTCTCCCGACACCGATCGGTCTCGTCCAGCAACGAAGAACTTTGCCCAATTGGGAATCGCGCGCGATGAAGAAAGTGTAGCACGGCGGGTGGTGGTCTGGAGCATCTATTCGGCCAGCCATATCTTCCCGGCTACTGACCTGTTCAGCGTCTGGCAATGAGGTCCACGATCAATTGGATTGGCATGGTCCCGAATCTGTCTAAACAGATACCCATAATCCTCGCCCGGCCACAATCCATCGGGGCTGGATCCGCGCTGCATCAACGATTGCGCCCCCAGAGGCTTGAGGAACCAGTCTGACCTCTCACCTTGTGGCAGAAGCACTGCGTTTTGGAGTTGGACTTTCACTGGTCACATGCGTTCGTAGGCCTGATTATCCTTGGGGCCCCCTCCAGCTTCAACATGCCACGGCGGGAACTTCCTTGTCTTCTTTGTCGACCCGGATACATTCAGTGCTCCTCCTTCAGCGCCTTCAGGGCACTTGTCTCGGATTTCCCTCTCGGAGGCCCATGGCGGAGTTTCAGCAGCCGGATTTCTTGTGGGCTCGACAGATCGCGCGCAATCCTTCGTTGCTTCAGCTACTAAGCCGGACGCAACTGCAGTCGCAGCACCTGCTGGCCCCCGCGCGGCTGGGCCGGCAGAGCTGGCAGCAGAACTGGCAACCAAAATTTCGGCTGTTCCCTGTCCGGCTGAGCCGGCGGCGAACTAAGCAGTCACGGCCCCTCCAGCCGCCTGTCCGGCTAAGCCAGCAGGTGGCTGAAACGGCGGCCGTGAGTTGTTGATCTCGTTAACTGCTTCTTGCACGTGCTGGTCAATTTTGATATGTTTCCCATTTGACCTCATAGTTTGCCCCTTAGAATGCCAGGAATAGAAGGAGTGCTGCGCTCGAGGATGAAGTGGTTTACTTTCCCGTTGGACACGTTTCTCAAATCCTTCTCCCGACGATAGGAATTCGCACCAGTCTTCGGACAACAGTGAGCGCCTTGCTCCGCCCCCCGCACCGCATGGAGTCGGCGGCCGCGGCGGGGCACTGCCGCAGGACGCCGCCTGGCGAGGGTGGCGCTGGTCACCCGGCGGGCAGGCGACGCCTTTCGAGTCGCCCGCCGCCCGCCGCCGCCGCCGCCAGCGCGCCGCCGCGGGCGCCGCGAGCGCCGCTTGTGCTGCTGGCGCCGCAGGCGCCACTGGAGCCGGCGCCGCTGGCGCAGCCGGCACGGCGCCCGGCTGGGCGGCCGCGGCGCCGCGGGCGCCTCGGGCGCCGCGGCGCCGCTGGCGCCGCGAGGCCGGCGCCGCGGTCGGGGCCGCCGGCCGCCGCTCCCGCGGCGGCCGCGGCCGCCGCCGCCGCGGCCCGCCGCCGCGGCCGCCTCCCGCCTCCCGCCGCCGCGCCCCTGCGGCCGCCGCCGCGGCCGCGGGCCACGCGGCCGGCGCCGCGGCCGCCGCGGCCCGCGCGGCCGCGCTTGGGCCCGCCGCGGCGGCCGCGGCCGACGACGACGTCGAGGCCGATGCCGAAGCCGAGGCCGACGCCGAAGCCGACGCCGACGCCGACGCCGACGCCGACGCCAACGCCGACGACGACGACGACGACGACGACGACGACGACGACGACGACGACGACGACGACGAAGACGCCGACAACGACGAAGCCGACCCGCTGCAGCACCACAGCAGCCGCAGCAGCTGCTGCAGCACCAGCCTTACGGGACCTGGAACTCAGAATTTCGAGGCGGCTCCAGCCGTGGTGACCAGGACGACGGACGACCATCTGGAGGATTCGGCCACGACTGAAACGGAGCCCGTTAGGCCAGAAAGGAGCGCGGTTTCGAGCGCACCTATTCCCAGAAGTGTAATGGGGCCCGATAGGCCAGATGCAAATCGTTGCGTCTCGAGCCCCAGCCCCGTCCCCGACGGCCGCCCTGAGCACGGCCCACCACAACGCCCCGCGACGACGACGACAGACGACCATCCCGGGGATCCTGCCACGCACAACGACATATCGGAGCATAGCAGCAGCAGCAGCGGCAACGTGCCACCCCCCGTTTCGTCGACAGAGGATGACGTCCCAGAGGGGACTCGAGAGGCGGTTAGAGCAGGTCACGATACCACCCCCCACTTCGTGGTCAGACGACGACGTCACTGCGGGGAATCGAGAGGTCTAGAGGAGGTAGCCTGCAGTGACCAGTGCACAGCTCACACGAACGACCCCCCCCTTCAGCTGCACCAGCAGGCCAGAAAAAAGAGCGGGCAGTCACGGCGGAGACGGCGGAGGCTGTGGAAGCCGCTGAGCACCCCCCTCTGGACCAGCAGTCCGTCAGCAGCCCTCTGTACCAGCAGGACAGAGGAATGGAGCGGGAAGTCACGGCGGAAACGGCGGGGGCCGCGGAAGCCGTGAAATTTCCCCCTCAGCGCAACCAGCGCGTCAGCAGTCCTCTGGTAGCGCCACGCACCCAGCCGGGAGACCACGGAACAACCATCCAGACACAGCACAGCGAGGCCATCCGCTGGCTCGTCGGGAGAAACCCCTTTGCACCTATTCGCCCCCCTTCCCCTGCCAGCGAGCTCCTTACTGACGGCGAACCCCAGGCGCTCTCGCCAGGCGCCCAGGGCAGCACCGGCAAAGCAGCTCGCGCTCCGGCTATGGAAGTTGTGCCGCAGAGCGCACGCGCGCCCGGCACAACCAGTGGTACCCCAGAAAACGGAGAGAGACTTGCGCTGGCCAAAGGGGACGCACGTGGGGGCGACAGCAGGCACAGGCCCGAAAGCGAACGCCAGCGAAAGGGACCCTCCCCCACGTGCCACAAGGCCACGTCTGCCCTGGCCGCCGGACGCGGTCCGACCCCAGCCCGGCGGCCAACCATACTGCCTGCATTTCCCCGCACCATTCTGCCAGGCGCGCAGCCGGAGCTGTTGCGAGCAAATTGCGAACCCCCCAGCCAGGACAACGAGGCCGCCACGGTGACGACTTGCGGCCGGGATACACGGCAGCACCAGGGGCCCGACCCGCGTCAATGGCCAGAGCCAAAGGACCCCGACACAGGACAACAGCTGTACAAAACAGGAATCAACAACGTCCAGTGGGACCTCCCCGGGGAGACACCCGGCGAGGCGATGCGACGACTCCAAGTCACACTGGGGCCAATGTTGACTGGCACCTGGCACGCTTTCGCCAAGCGGCAGTCTGTGCCTGGCCGCAAGGCGCGCTCGACCCGCTTCGGCGCGACCCGCAAACCTGCCACCTCTTCCTGGAATCCTTCCGCAGCCACAAGTGCGACGTACGGGTCCTCAGCGAAGCGCTGGGCCTAGACGTCGACTGGGCCCGGGCGTGGCAGCGGCACCTGGGTCCGAGCGGCGGAGTGAGCACTGGTCAACACGCGGCAAAAGGCCACCCGAATAAACTGGCCCCCAGGAAGCACAGAAAACAATGGTGGGCCGTCTCCCCACAGTAGCCTTGCTACCCCCTCGTGGCATCCGTGCGAGTTGCTACCGTGGCATGTGTCCCGACTCCTGCTTCTTTCAGAATTCAGTTCATGTCTCCTCTGTCTGCGTGCTGCGCGTGTGGCTATACCGTGGACAGTTTGGATTTCTTCTCTGGGATCCACCTTCTCTGTTGACTACGAGTTGTGCACCGTACTCTGCAGCGCGATTGGGTGTCTCATACTTCCCCCCTCTTGGTTCTGACGGGCTGTGGTCGGACGCGCCGTGCTTCTCCATCGGAGGAAACACGCTGCGAGGGTGACGAGTCGACTGGCTCCCCCGGAGCGGAAGATACGCTCATCCCGTGTACGACGGAGGAAACACGCTGCGAGGGTGAAGAAACGACAGGCCCCCACGGCGCGGAAGACACGCTCGTCCCGAGGATGTCGGAGGGAACACGCTGGGAGGCCAAACGCTGCGTTCGACTGGCTGCGCACCACCCGCGCGCAGTCTCCAGACTGTGCCGATCTTGGGATGCCACAGCGCAGTCCCCCGACAGTGGGCTGGCGAGCTTGTCCCCCGTGTGCGCTGCCACCAGGGTGCGCTGCTCCGGGAAGGTCACAGTCCCCTGCCAATGGGCTGGCGCGTTGTTCTCCCCGTGGTCTCCAGACCCTCCACCGGAACAATGGAGTGACCACAGTGGCGTCTCCGACTCAACGTCGACATTGGTACGGCGTGGTGGTCCCCCCACGGTCTCCTGACCCTCCTCAGGGTACAGTGGAGAGACCCCAGTGGCTTCTCCGTCTCAACGTCGTCATCGTTGCGCCCCCCCCGCTCCTCCTCTAATTCACCGGATTGTGCGGCGATCGGCTGCGACTCCTCCTCCTCCTCCTCCTCCTCCTCCTCCTCCTCCTCCTTGCTCAGTCGGCGTTCCGCGTCGCTCGGGCTCCCCCCAACGCTGCCCGCCGGACGCTGCGGCTCACGGCTGCGCCCCCGCACGGAGTCTGACGCCGAGGAGCGGCACGGGCCTCGAAGGGCCCTGAAGGCCCCCTGGCAAGACTCGGGGCGCTTCCGAGCGTCGCGGGCGCGGCCGCGAGCCGTCGCCGCTCATCCGCGAAGGTGACCAGGGAGGCGGTCGGTGTTGGCGCCAACGGTTTCGGGCGCATCGAGCGCCAGGTGGCCCGCATCGCCATGAAGGACCCAGAGACGGAGCTGAAGCTGGCAACGCTAGCTACGATGCGGAGTATCTCGCAGCAATGCGGCCCGGACGCAGAGCACCTCATTGTTCCAGGTCATGCTGAGCTCCACGTGGCCTCGTGGGACTTCGAGTCTGCGTTTGATCGCGTCGACTCCGTGCTCACGACCGACATATTCGAGCACCTTGGGGTGCCTCTGCACGTTTTACGTGCTATCCGAATCTTTTGGACAGACCAGTACAAAGACATAGAGGTTGGCACGTTCGTCGACCCACAATTCGTCCATGTATCCAGGAGCCTTGCCAAGGGGGACCCTTTGAGCATGCTCGCCATGGCTGTGATGTTAGCACTGCCGCATCATCGTGCACAGAGGCATGCGCCGTCGGCCACGAGCGCGCTCTACGCAGACGACCGGACCACCATCACCAGAGATGTTCGTACCATGCAGGTTGTTCAGCAGGTGTGGCAAGTTTTCGAGTCTTCGACAGCTATGTGCACACACCCCAAAAAGACACAGACCATCGACTTGTTCCAAGGTGCCCGCAAGCTCCCCTCCGAGGAGATGAAGGCGCTCGGGATCAAGATGGCCCTCCACGGCAAGCCCAGCACTGAGGACGAGGCCCCTGCGGTCCGGATCCTTCAGCAGCGATGCCGGCGCATTCGTTCACTACCATTCCCGTGGTGGCAGAAGAGAAGATTGATGCCCTGTCCTTACGCCCGGCTGCCCCGGGTAGCTGCGCGGTCGCCCCCGGGCAAGATCAAAATCCAGAAGTGGCAGTCCTACATCGACCACGCCGTCCTCGGAGGCAGGTGGCGCTCGGGTTGGTTGTCTTCATCTCAGACATTTGCTGGTCACAGGGCACTCTTGCTGCATCCTCTACAGAATTATTTCGCGTCTGTGGGTGATCTGGCGGGCCCGGTACAAACGGCAGGGAGCAGTTGCAATCGACTACCTTGCCAAGGTCGCGGAGGCGCCTGTCCCGACAGCAGTGCGTCGTCTCACGCGCCACCGTGGCCCCACCGCCATGCTCAACGACATGATGAACCAGTTGTCTCTCAGCCTCTGCGAGCACAACTATCAAAAGGGCTGGCACGGCTGGCTGGGAGACGATCCAATCAGTATTTGTCCAACATTCTCAACCAAGGTGGCGCAGCATCTGGTGCGGCTTGCACTGCGGCGTTCGTGGTGGGACGCATTCAAGGGCATGCAGCGCCAGGACTCGCTGCTGGCCGCGTCCGCGCGGGTCAGCTTCGTCCCGCAGGCCCTGGCACTGCTTCACGATGTAATCAAGAGCGATCTTGGGAGCCATGCGATCGCTGTTCTCACGGGTGCTGTTTGGAGAACTGCCAAGTATGACAAGATCCTCAACGGGGCTGTTGCTCCTCGTTGTCACAAGTGTGGACGCGAAGCCAGCTGCTGGAACCATGAAGCGCGGCACTGCCCCGCACTCTCGTGCTTCCGCGTCGGTATGGTGACGCCGTCTTCTGCATTTTAAAAAAGGACAGGGTGGCCCTCCCGGCTGCCCCAAAACTACAAGGAACAATGGAAACACAATCTGATACGCCTTGCCAAGATCAGGCGACATGTGTTGAGAGAGCGCTGGGGCGCTCCCAACTCGCAGTCCGACTCAGCAGCTCCTCCTCCACGAGCCCCACCAGTAATACCTCGACCAGCGAGCAGCGCATACCCAAGCTTGAGCCATGTCCTCGAGGATGACCCAGGCAGGCAGCACTTCCAGTACATACCCGTCCGGGACAACAACTACCACTATCTTCACCCCTCCGGGGGTGATGGTCCCTCGGGACCTGCCTAGGCATCTGCCTCTCAACTTTACCATTTTTCTGCCGGCTGGAGGGATGGGTCATCCCGTCCAGCCACTGACGCATAACTGTTCGAGCTATTCTGCGCGGCTTGTCGATCGGCGCGCAGGTGGCCATACTCAAGCTAGGCTTCTTCCCAATTTCTTGAACCTGACCTATGGGCTGTACGCTCTGTCCCTGTACATCTCTACCATGCTTGTGTACCACCTGGGGACGCTGACGGTGGTGCAGCACCCGGCAGCCAGCGGATACAAGCGTGCATCATACAGTATTTGCTCGTTGGATGGCCGCTTTCTTGCGGCTCGAAGAATTGGGAAGGCCCGCTACAGATGGCCTCACCGTTTTCTTCGCCTCCTACATTTTCAGCACGTTGCTCGCAGGGGTCAGCGCTCAGCTTCGAGTGCCACGACGGCTGGTCCCGCACAGGCACACGCAAACGACGACCCAATCCAAAGCTCGACCGTACTTACTTCGACCACGGACCAGCCGAAGCACAGTGATACTGCACAACTTCGGAAGCAGATCTCTGAGTTCGGTCGCGCTGGCGGCCGTAATCGATCCAGAAAGATGCAGGAGCAGTTGGACATGGTCAAGACGTTCCTGGATAGTATTACCAATATGGCAAAGCAGGCACGGACTGGGCAGCGCTAGGGACAGGACAACCGGCACAGTACCGCCCACGTGACCCGCCACCAAACCCGACAGAGACAGGGTCGCACCACGACGGGCACGCCCACCGTCCCCGACAAAGCGAGGGCGCCTAGGCTTCGGCCTCGGCCCAGGCCGGACCCTCCTGCGGCCGATTCGAACACTGGCATCGTTGACAAACTCATCTCAGTGCTCACCAAACATAAGGCTGACGAAGCAAAGGCGCTGGAAGCAATGGAGCAGATCATCAAAGATCGCAAATCTAAGCTCCCTGCATCTGGCAACAATGAGCCTTCGAAGAAGGCATGGCGGATCGACCAAGCAGCACTTGGCAACCGACAGCTGATGTCTGCACAGAAGGTTTTGACCGACCTCAAGCAAGGGAAGACCCCAGAATGAGATGTTACTATCATGTCTGGGGACCAGATCGACACGGCTAAGTCGTTGATTGACAGCCACGGCATCTCCAAGAACATGGCTTTCATCCAGACCGACGCGTCTACACCACAGCCAGGGGAGGACCAATCGGCATGGAAGAGCATTCCCATCAAGGACAAGGCAAACAAGCCGGGCCTGAAGTCTTTGAAGATCGACTCCGTGGGGGACGGCGTTGTCTTCAGCAGCCCGGTGGTTACAGGCCCCACTGTCCCTCCAGTGGCCCGGATGCAGTCCCTCCGGGTTACATTCAAGCGATGTTACATGTCAGCTGACGGCTGGCAGAAGGCCAGAGCACGTACGGAGGCCGGCGCCACCGAGGGCATCGACAAGACGTGGATCAACCGCGTCGACAAATTCACCAACACTCAAGACAAGCACGGGAATATCGACTTCATCACTGGCTATATCATCGTTGAGGCGGCCAAGGTGGAGGATATCATGTCCAAGCAGAGCGGCAAGGATGGGCGCTTCTTCCAGGTGCTCGCCAAAGACCGCGCTGGTTCCACATCTGACTCCGACCGTGTCGATTTCGTGCCGCGCGAAGCAGATCAGGACCCTGAGGCGTATTACCGCCGTGTGTGGGCGCAGGCACAACAGGTCGGCAAAGGACTCTGCCTGCGGACCTCTGGCGGGTCGTCTGACCTAGGCGTCCGCGGCCGCCAACCGACGAAGACAACCGTCCCCCGTTGGCGCCTCACCCGTGTTCCGCGGGAATGGTCCCAGGCTGCACTTACAGCTTGGCTGAACCAGTGTGGGTGGACGCGCATCGAGGTTCTGGCAATCCCATCAACTTCCAACACTGGCTGGCTCCTCCGGGCGGATCCGGGAGAGACCCAGCCTAAGAATGGCAACACAAAAGTTCCTAGTTGGCAGATCACGTACGAGGACGCCAACTCGGACACCAGCTACGTCACAGTCACGCGCTTCGTGCCGGACATGGACAAGACGCTCAAGACATCTCCGGCAAGATCCCGCCCCTGGCAGTGGCGGGGAGACCCGGAGACACCACCACAACCACCACCCCAGCAGCGACCGGAGCAGCAGATCCTGCAATGCCAAGCCATGGATGATGCGCGGCAGAAGATGGAGGTCGACTTCCAACAGAAAAATGATAAGAGGAAAGCCGCCCGCGAGAAAGAGGACCAGGACCTTGACGGGATGGACGGCGAAGCAAAAAAGACAAAGATCGCAGAACGTGCACAGGCGCGAGCTGCGGAAGACCAACAAGCACGTGATGAATACCAGCGGAAGCAGACTGAAATCAATGCAATGTGCGTCGACATTGAGGTCCCCAACGACGTCGCGCCTCAGCAGACCGGCGCAGCATCTGGCTCAGTACCACCACCGGTGGCTCCGGCCGCCAAGTCCAAGCTTGACCCAGTCCATGGACCTTGGCCTGCATCCATGTTCGACGAGCGGGACCCGAAGACCAACGGATGGGACTGCGGATACAAAGCCATTGCCGCCTCATACGCGGCGTTGGCCCTTGGAAAAAGCATTGCCGACACTTTCAAAGACGCTAAGCTTGCGACTCTTGGCAAGACATGCCGGGGACTGGTCGCGAAGGACATCTCGAATGGAGGGGGTCTTGCCAAGGAGTTGTGGCAGCACATCGAATTCCTTGCCCCCAACATCGAAGACACGGACAAGCCACCCACCAACTTCTCAGAGCATGCGAAGTTGTGCAAAAAAAGAAAAGAGGTTCATCGATGGCGTAGGCGTCTATGCCGCCGCAGAGGTGCACCGCCGACAGATCTTCACTTCCGTGGGGCACGACACCGTGGATGGCCAGCGACAGTGGGGCCAACGCTTCGCATGGATCCCGCGGACGGAAGACGCTATCAAAGAGGCGGCTGCCCACCCGCCTCTGCACATTGGTGTCAAGGATGGCCACTGCACGGTGCTGTTCCCGAAGGAGTCCAGCCTGCGTGAGACTCAAGCGCAGGCCGGCCAAGCAGTCCTTCGTTGACGCAGTCAAGAAAGCTCCACGTGTTGGGGTAAAGCGGGTGCGCCATGACGATGGTGAATCCACATTTTCTAGACAGTCTGGCAGCTCCTGCACTCGCACTGTGGATAGTTGGCTTCAACATCTTGTTGACCGCAGGCGCAGCGCACCACAGGCAGCGGCGACACCTTCTTCTTCCAGGGCACGCTCTATACGGCAACCGTCGCCAGCAGGCGCCTCCCGGCGCACTGAGGCACGTCGCGGCCCCGGCGCTGCCTGCTACGCCGTCCCGCAGCCCGCCCCGCGCAAGCACCCGGCGGAACTCTACAAATGGATTTGCAATCTCTGCGGTTGGGTCGGCGCCGAGAGGTGCATGATGCGCCTCTCGCGCCGTCGAGCGGACCATCTTACCAAGAGTCACACCATCGAGGAGCGCAAGAAAGCTACAGCCATCAGGAAGTACCTCACTATGCCTACGATCTCAGAAAACATCCCTGCTGATCAACGGGCATGGTCATGCTCGCTCTGTACCAAGGGTGCTTCCTCCTTTCCCAATACAGCGTGGAAGGCCAAAGCCCTCCGCAAGCACTGGGAAGACGATCACAAAAACGAGTACACCTTCCAGCAGTTCACCTCCCTGAACAGGTCCAGGAAACACAAGCAGGTGCGTGCCGCCGTTGAGCACAAGAACAAACTCCACCAGTCAATGCTGCTCCGGGCGCGCCGTCTACTCGGGAAGCAGACGCGCAGCAAAGCAGCCGTCATCACCACAGGGAAGAGGCACCCACAGGCCGGCGGCAGCATCCTATACTCTTGTGCGAAGTGCCACAACATGTGCTTCAACACCGTCTCTGATTGGAAGGGCCATCTGTGCAAGCCGTGGTACGGCGATGCTAGCGGCTGGAGGCGTTCTGACAAACGTTGCGCTTGGCACGCCAGGCCTGCAGACGAGCGCAAAGACCTCATTGCAGCGTGGCGGAGCACCGGCGTTCGCCAACCTTCTGATCAGCAGTGGGACTCGTTCCTCACGTTCTGCGCGGGCGAGAACAACCAGATGTCCAAGAAGAAACGCCTCCAGGCTTTCCTGGCTTGGGCGCGCCAGCATGCATGGGGGCCGAAGGGGCCCCGGAGTCGGTGTTGAGGTTTCCGCGGCCCTGGGCCGCGACGGGTCGCCAGACCCACCTGACGAGACCGCACCAAACAATCCAAATACCACGACAGCACCAATGCCAGCGCCAGCATCAATGCCTGTGCCTGCAACGGCGCCTGCGCCTGCATCAACGTCTGCACCGACGCCGGCAGCGACCGCGCCAGCATCAGCACCATTACCAATGCCTGCGCCTCCGCAGGCACCAACGCCCCAAACGTCAGCATCGACGGCAGCAGCGATTGGGCCACAAAGCATCGGTACATGTTTGAGCCCCCTTTCTGCTCAAGCGCCCACATCAGCACCAACGCCTGCATCAACGTCAGCATCGACGCCAGCAGCGACCACGCCAGCATCAGCACCAGCACCGACGACGTCAGCGCTTGCATCGATGACAGCACCGACGCCAGCAACGAATACGCCAGCTCCAGCACTGTTACATATGCCAGCGCCTGCACCAGCACCAACGCCTGCACCAACGTCAGCATCGACGCCAGCAGCGACTACGCCAGCACCAGCGCCAGCACCGACGACGTCAGCGCCTGCATCGATGTCAGCACCGACGCCAGCAACGACTACGCCAGCACCAGCACGGTTACCTATGCCAGCGCCTGCGCCGGAACCAACGCCTGCACCAACGTCAGCATCGACGCCAGCAGCGACTACGCCAGCATCAGCGCCAGCACCGACGACGTCAGCGACTGCATCGATGTCAGCACCGACGCCAGCAACGACTACGCCAGCGCCAGCACGGTTACCTATGCCAGCGCCTGCGACGGCACCAACGCCTGCACCAACGGCAGTATCGACGCCAGCAGCGACTACGCCAGCATCAGCACCAGCACCGACGACGGCAGCGTTTGCATCGAGGACAGCACCGACGCCAGCAACGACTACGCCAGCACCAGCACGGTTACCTATGCCAGCGCCTGCGCAGGCACCAACGCTTGCACCAACGTCAGCATCGACGCCAGCAGCGACTACGCCAGCATCAGCACCAGCACCGACGACGACAGCGTTTGCATCGATGTCAGCACCGACGCCAGCAACGACTACGCCAGCACCAGCACGGTTACCTATGCCAGCGCCTGCGCCGGCACCAACGCCTGCACCAACGTCAGCATCGACGCCCGCAGCGACTACGCCAGCACCAGCGCCGACAGTGCAGCCTGCGTTTGCATCAGCGCCTGCATCGATGTCAGCACCGACGCCAGCAACGACTACGCCAGCACAAGCACTGTTATCTATGCCAGCGCCTGCGCCAGCACCAACGCCTGCACCAACGTCAGCATCGACGCCCAGAGCGACTACGCCAGCACCAGCGCCGACAGCGCAGCTTGCGCCTGCATCGGCGCCTGCATCGATGTCAGCACCGACGCCAGCATCGACTAGGCTGAAGCCTGGGGGCGAGCTCGTCGCGTGCGACGAGAACCTTACTGGGACCACATCTTCCAAGCTAGACGTGATACTCCTGCCGCAGGAGGCCATCAAAATCCGCATCGGCACCATCAACCTCGCCAGCTGGTGGCGCCACCGGGATGCTGCACTGAGGGCGGCCACGGAGCTGGGCGTCGACATTCTTGCGTGCCAGGAGTCCCGCATCAACGAGTACCAGATGGCCTCCCAGATCGCCGAGTGTACCAAATCTGGTTGGCACATGCTCCCGGGTACTGTGTCGGACTGCCCTGGGCAGGCCAGCCGGGGGATCCCTGCAGGGGGAGGTACAGTCGTCCTTACTTCTAACATGTGGCGCCCTGCCTGGCGCGCAGGCGCTCGCTTCCCTGGAGGCGAGGCTTCTGTCTACACCGTGCACCGCAACGACACGTTCTTCTGGCTCGTCAACCTGCACCGCCGGTGCATTGCGGACATGGACGCCACAGATGACTTCAAGACATGGTTGTTGGAACAAGCCGCAGCCATACCAGCCTGCGACACTGTTGTTTTCGCTGGCGACTGGAATGTTGAGGCCGACTCGCCTTTCAGCGTCGAGTTCGACACGACTCTCAACTATCGCTTCCTGGTTCCTCCGGAGGCCACTCGATGGACAGGGCCCCGCATCGAGGCCATCGACTACTTCGCTATCCGTGCAGATTGGGCGCCCCTCGCATCCTCGGTGTTCTGCGCGTCACATCACATTTCGGATCATAAGCTCGCATTGCTGGACATGCCCATGCTCGTGGACAAGTCCCCCAGCACAGGTGACAGGCAGCCCTACCACTGGGCCAAGCTACGCCGGCACCTGCGACCGGACACTTTCCAGAATGATGAAGTGAAAATGGCGGCTTGGCTGGATACGGCGGAGCTGTTCTGGAATGACAATATGGGGAATTATGACAGACATACTGGGATGGAGGAGTATGGCGACATGGACTCTTGGTGGCAGGCGTGGTCAGAGGCATCTGAGGCCTGCTTGCAGCACATGCTCGTCCTCAACCCCCCGACCACTATGCCGAAAGGCGACTGGAAACACAAATGCCGAGTGCAAGAAAAACCTGAACTTGGGGGCGGCCCTGTATCCAAGACTAGCTGTGTTGAGGACCGGCTCCGACGCTTCATCCAGGTCGCCCGGGAGCTTGGCCTGAAGTGGCAGCGGGGCCTCGCCACTGAAGCAGGCATGCTTGCCAGTGGCCTTGGGCTGACCGGCGCCCGCCAGCAGAAACTCGACCAGGCGCATCAGCGTCTCCAGCACGAATTGGATGTCTCCCGGAGGGAGAGGATCTCGGCATGGAAGCGCCGCATGAAGATCGACCCCGGCGGCTCTGCTGTATACAAGTGGATCCGAGGAGCACAGTGGCGGCCAACGGACGCAGCGGTCAGAATCAAGGATAGGCTTTTCACTGGCGCTGGGGCTGCACATGCCGTCCGTGAACACTACCAGCAGCAATATCAGGCCCGTGGGAATGGCAACAAGATCAACGACTTCATGCACGAGTTCTGGGAGGAGCTCGACACTTTCAAGAGCAGGATCGCCGCCAGGGACCAGGCGGAGAGCGCATGGAGGGAGCCGACTGGGTTTCTGGATCGTTTCCCACTACCTGGGGTCAATGAGCTCAGGCGCGCCCTCAAACCCATGGGGGGCAAGGCTTGCGGCGTTGACGGCTGGTCTGCCGATGAGGCCCTTTTGCTGCCGGACTCGGCCCTCGAATCTCTCATCAATTGTTTTGCTAAGATCGAAGAGGGCGCCCGACCGCCGACCGACTGGTTGAAGTGGCGCCAAATCCATATCCCGAAGGACAGCGGACGCGGCACCCCAGAGGTCGCCAGGCTCCGCCCCATCAGCATCGCCTGCGTTTGGTGGAGGGCGTGGGCCAGATTCCGCGCCGGGCAGATTGCGGAGCTCTTGAAACCCATGTGGCCGGCCGGGCAGGCCGGCGGCATCCCAGGAGTCACGATTGAACATATCATCGAGCCTCTTCTCTCGAGCATTGACGAGACCCGTAGCAATTGGTTATGGCAGCAATGCGGCACGGACGCAGAGCACCTCACTGTTCCAGGTCATGCTGAGCTCCACGTGGCCTCGTGGGACTTCGAGTCTGCGTTTGATCGCGTCGACACCATGCTCACGACTGACATATTCGAGTAACTTGGGGTGCCTCTTCACGTTTTACGTGCTATCCGAGCCTTTTGGACAGACCAGTACAAATACATAGAGGTTGGCACGTACGTCGACCCACAATTCGTCCATGTATCAAGGGGCCTTGCCCAGGGGGACCCTTTGAGCATGCTCGCCATGGCTGCGTTGTTAGCACTGCCGCATCATCGTGCGCAGAGGCATGCGCCGTCGGCCACGAGCGCGCTCTACGCAGACGACCGGACCACCATCACCAGAGATGTTCGCACCATGCAGGTTGTTCAGCAGGTGTGGCAAGTTTTCGAGTCTTTGACTGCTATGTGCACAAACCCCAAAAAGACACAGACCATCGACTTGTTCCCAGGTGCCCGCAAGCTCCCCTCCGAGGAGATGAAGGTGCTCGGTATCAAGATGACCCTCCACGGCAAGCCCAGCACTGAGGACGAGGCCCCTGCGGTCCGGATCCTTCAGCAGCGATGCCGGCGCATTCGTTCACTACCATTCCCGTGGTGGCAGAAGAGAAGATTGATGCCCTGTGCTTACGCCCGGCTGCTCTGGGTAGCTGTGCGGTCGCCTCCGGGCAAGATCAAGATCCAGAAGTGGCAGTCCTACATCGACCGCGCCGTCCTCGGAGGCAGGTGGCGCTCGGGTTGTCTTCATCTCAGACATTTGCTGGTCACAGGGCACTCTTGCTGCATCCTCTACATAATTATTTCGCGTCTGTGGGTGATCTGGCGGGCCCGGTACAAACGGCAAGGAGCAGTTGCAATCGACTACCTTGCCAAGGTCGCGGAGGCGCCTGTCCCGACTGCAGTGCGTCGTCTCACGCGCCACCGTGGCCCCACCGCCATGCTCAACGACTTGATGAACAAGTTGTCCCTCAGCTTCTGCGAGCACAACAATCAAAAGGGCTGGCAAGGCTGGCTGGGAGACGATCCAATCAGTATTTGTCCAACATTCTCCACCAAGGTGGCGCAGCATCTGGTGCGGCTTGCACTGCGGCGTTCGTGGTGGGACGCATCAAAGGGCATGCGGCGCAAGGACTCGCTGCTGGCCGCGTCCGCGCGGGTCAGCTTCGCCCCGCAGGCCCTGGCGCTGCTTCACGATCTAATCAAGAGCGATCTTGGGAGCCATGCGATCGCTGTTCTCACGGGTGCTGTTTGGAGCACTGCCAAGTATGACAAGATCCTCAACGGGGCTGTTGCTCCTCGTTGTCACAGGTGTGGAGGCGAAGTCAGTTGCTGGAACCATGAGGCGTGGCACTGCCCCGCACTCTCGTGCTTCCGCGTCGGTATGGTGACGCCGTCTTCTGCATTTAAAAGAAAGACAGGGTGGCCCTCTCGGCTGCCCCAAAACTACAAGGAACAATGGCAACACAATCTGATATGCCTTGCAAAGATCAGGCGACATGCGTTGAGAGAGCGTCGGGGCGCCCCCAACTCGCAGTCCGACTCAGCAGCTCCTCCTCCGCGAGCCCCACCAAAAATACCTCGACCAGCGAGCAGTTCATACCCAAGCTTGAGCCATGTCCTCGAGGATGACCCAGGCAGGCAGTACTTCCAGTACATACCCGTCCGGGACAACAACTACCACTATCTTCACCCCTCCGGGGGTGATGGTCCCTCGGGACCTGCCTAGGCATCTGCCTGGGTTCGTGCAGCGCGCATGCGGAGTATCTCGCGTACCAAATGAAGTACGACTCGATCCACGGCAGGTACGACGGCACTGTCGAGGTCGACGGGGACTCCTTGGTGATCGACGGCCACAAGGTGGCGCTGTCGCACACCCATGATCCGACAGAGATCCCCTTCAAGGAGCACGGTGCGGACTACGTCCGCGAGTCCACCGGCGTGTTACTGACGGGTGAGAAGATCCAGCCGCACCTCAAGGCGGGCGCGAAGAAGGACGCGTTCTCGGCCCCGGCTAAGGACGACAGCCACACCATAGTGATGGGCGCACCAGGACACCCCCCCCCCCTTTCCAGAGTGGCATGGCCTGCGTCTCGGGCACTTCGTGCACCACCAACGGCCTCGCCCCCACGGTGAAGGCTGTCAACGACGCGTTCGGCATCAAGCGGGGCCTGATGACCACCACCCACGCCATGACCGCGGCTCAGCCAACCGTGGCCGGGGCGTCGAAGCAGGACTGGCATGGTGGCCACGCGGCGTCGGGCAACATCATCCCCTCCTCGACGGGGGCGGCCAAGGCGGTGGCCAGGGTCGTGCCAGAGGTGGCGGGCAAGCTCACCGGCATGGCTGCCCGCGCGCCACACCATCGACGCGACGGTCGTGGATCTCACTTGCGAGCTGGAGAAGGCGACGACCTACGAGGAGCTCTGCGCCGAGATCAGAGGCGGTCGGAGGGCGACATGAAGGGGTTCCTGGGCTACTGCGACGAGGCCCTTGTGTCCACCGACTTCGAGACGTGCCCTATCTCCAGCACGTTCAAATCCAGGGCGGGCATCATACTGGATCCCACGGTCGTGAAGCTCGCGGCCTGGTACGACAACGAGCGGGGCTACTCGTGACGTGTCTTTGACCTGATCAAGCCACAGTGGCATCGCCGACATTCGACGACTGAGTGGCGCCCCCTCCTGCTCCTCCACTTTTTAACTGGATTGTGCGGCTATCGGCTGCGACTCCCCCTCCTCCTCCTCCTCCTTGCTCAGTCGGCGTTCCGCGTAGCTCGGATTCCCCAGCGCTGCCCACCTGGCACTGCGGCTCTCGGCTGCGCCCCCACGCGAAGTCTGATGCCGAGGAGCTGCACGGGCCTCGAAGGCACCCTGATGGCCCCCGGCCAGACTCGGGGCGCCGTCCGATGGCTGGAGCCGCCAAGAAGCATCGGTCAGAAAAGGCCCGCGAAAGTCTGGCCCTGCTGGCGCGGTGTTCCCCCCACAGTCCCCGGGCCCCCCACAGGGCACAGTGGAGCGACCACAGTGGCATCGCCGACTCACGACGACATAATGGCGCCGGCTCCCGCTCCTCCTCTCGATTTCCCCCCCATCGAGGCTCCTATGGAACACTCGGGATCCTTGGCACCTGGAGGCTCACTGGCAGGGCTCCGAGGTGCGGTCGGGTTGCGCGGCTGCCACGCGTTGTTTCGGACAGCCCGGGTCTGCTGCAGTCCGCCCCCGCCGGTGCGACTCCTCCTGCCCCTGGAGCGCGCGCGGTTCGCCCTCGTGGTCTGGGAGTGGTTCTCGGCGCCTCTGGTGCTGGGCTGCGGCTTGGCGCAGCCTGGCGCGCCACCGCCCCGGCACCACCTGGGGCCGGACCTGAGGAAGAGCGCTGCCCCGACAAGTGGTTCACCCTTTGGCCGGTTGCCGTTGTTCCCCCATCAGGTCCGCCCCTGCTACCCCGGTTGACGCTCGCATCTTTGTGCCCCCGTCCTTCGCGATGGATAAGCTGCCCGCGTTGTACGCCGACGACTTGGTGGTCCCGCTTCTCACGGCGGGCGCCGCCATCGAGCTCTCGCTACTGCACAGTGGTATATCCTTTGGCAGTGCTTCTCGGCCCTCCCGCAGGGTGGTCCGTGGTGCTCGACCGCGCTTGCAGCTGCATCCCCCCGGCCTTCAGAGTCAGGCAATTGCAGGTTGTGGACTCCGAGACAGGGACGACGTCTCCACGCATAGGTCGTTCGCTTGTGCCCGACTACTCCCAGGAGTCCATGCGAGTGAGGCGCCCCTCGGTTCCCCCCCTCCGCGCGTGCTCTCGCGCCCGCCGCCTTTCCTCGCTCCTTCGCCTCCTCGTCGCGATGGACGGTGCGGCCTCACTGGCCCTCCGTGCTGCCACAGCGAGCGTGACCCACGCCAGTGCGCGCTGGTCAGCACGGCTCGAGCTGGCGCCACTGTGCGACTCCTCCCCCGTCTGTTTGCTTTCGACGCCTGCGCCCCCGCTCCCGGGTCGCCCGCATCTTAATGGGGGGCATTTTGCTCCGGGCACGTGCACTTGTTGCGTCGGCCCATGCGCCGTCGCAGCCAATTATCTCGCGTTGCGCCCCTGCCGAGACCGCCCCGCCCCTTGGATCTGCCCCTGGAGCCGTCAATCAAAAAGTCCGGCTGAGCCGGCGGCGAACTAAGCAGTCACGGCCCCCCCAGCCGCCTGTCCGGCTAAGCCGGCAGGTGGCTGAAACGGCGGCCGTGAGTTGTTGATCTCGTTAACTGCTTCTTGCACGTGCTTGTCAATTTTGATCTTTTCCTCATTGGACCTCATAGTTTGCCCCTTAGGAGGCATGCCAGGCCAGGAATAGAAGGAGTGCTGCGCTCGAGGATGAAGTGGTATACTTTCCCATTGGACACGTTTCTCAAATCTTCTCCCGACGATAGGAATTCGCACCATTCTTCGGACAACAATGAGCGCCTTGCCCCGCCCCCCGCACCGCCTGGGACGGCGGGGAATCTAACCGGGGAGAGGGGCGCTGCGAACGGCAAAGTCCCCAAGCTTGACTTTGGGACTTTCGGCCACGTTGGGCGCCACTATGTCCAATACGGCACCAGATATCTGATATCATCAAACGAGGCCTCCACCTGCGCGCATCCGCCGTCTCGACTTTGCCCTGCAAGTCCAGGCACCTGGACGGCTGCGCTACCAGAGGGCTGACAAAAGAACAGCGCTGCTAGCATGGCGGCCCCCAAGATGCGATCCTCAGACATTTCAGCCAGAATTGCCTTCTGCAGCTGGTTCTCATTCTGAACATTATATGAATCGTCCGAGCAAGGAACTGATAGTCATCTTCTGCCGGGTGTTGCAACATCTTATACAAGTTAACGCCGTCCAGAATCATAATCCTGGGGTTCTGACCTATGGCCTTGCACCGCTCAATGCGTTGTTTCATCTTTGCTCGCACGAGTGTTGCGGCGTCGTCCCAAAGTGCGCTCATTTGATTTGACGTGCGCGGAGACGCCGTGAAAATGGCCGGCCAAAAGATCATGGACGCCTTCTCCCGCACGTCCTTTCTTGCCGTTACGGTTATAGGAACTACGCGTGGAATCTGATATGATGCGTAAAGCGGCAGTCCAGAAGCTGTACTTTTTTCTTGCGCTTTTGATTCGTACGCGGACGGACAAATTATGCGGGTCCCCGCCCAATCCTCGCCATCTCCGCAAGATCTTCCCCGGCGTAGGGAAACCATCGTGGCCGCGCACTTCCGTCGGGAGTGATAGCCTGGCACTTCTCGACGAAGCCCCGGTTCAGTCACGGAGATGCAAAGGTTCAACTTTTCGGTAACACGCTGATCCCACTCGGGCGAGACGTTGCCCATGGGGGCGGCTGGGCCGGCCCCTGCGTGTCTCATGTGTTCAAGTACATTCCAAATGCCACGGAGCAGGTAAACCCGGTCGGGCCCTTCCTGCTCCTCCTCCTGACAGGGAGGAGTCGGCGGGCCAGGACCAGGGGGGGGGCTCCCCCGTCTCCGGGCGGCGCACCTGGGAGCGGCCGACCACTTCCATCGTGGCCCCCGCGCCCAACAGGCACGCCCCTACCGGCGGCTGAGCTGGGGGGGGTCCAAATGGCTCCACTACCGGCCGAGCCGGAGGAGGCGGAACCACCTGCTGCCGCTTGCATTGGGCCAGAAGACTGGGACAGCGGCGCCTCGGACGGAGGTGGCGTTTCCTCAAGTGCAAGGGACGACTCAGTTTTCACAATCTCTAGCGGCCTTTAACAGTCGGCGTCGCTTGGCCGTTTAGACGGCGATTTTCCATCTGTCGCCCGGGGCGCCCCGACCTCGACGTCAGGTGCATTTGCCTCAGGAGGCAGGGCTGCTGATTTTACCTTGGCTCGCTTAGCGGACGGCTCTTCCTGCAGCGCCTTCCACGCCGCGCCTTCGGCCATGGCCTTGTCAGACAAGGCTTGCTCTACCGCAAGGGCCCTTGCCACGACATCCCCCTGGCAACGGGGAATGCAAAATACGCCCCCCAATCGTTAGCGGCTGAGCCGCGCGGGGGCTTGTTGCGGGAAGGCCTCCAAATGTTCAGGTAGACCTCCATGTTCAGTCTCCCATCGCGAATGCGAACCGTGACGAAGTGGCCCATGTTCTTTAGGAGAGTACGCTCCTTGCTGTAGCGATTCCCAAGCTTCCCGCTGTAGAGCTGGCATCTCAGGCTCGCATGTGGGTCAACGTGAGACTGGAAGTACTGATCGTTCTGAATTCGCCCCACATCAAAGAGGGGGGCCGTCAAAGCAGCCCTATGTAGTGATTGTTAGAATCTTTCTGGCAGGCAGCCCAAAAAACAACCCACGGGCCCTCCGACACCTTATCGTGCAATCTCTTGATAACCGATTCATCATATTCTTTGAGGTCCACAAGCAACTCGGCAGCGACGAGCGCAGCTGCGATGGGAATCTTTTCAGCACATCTCGTTGCATCCAGCCTTTCAGGCTGGAGGAAATTCGGTCGTCTCCTGGGTGATAGAGGCGACGAAAAATCACTCCTTTTGCTTCGGGCTGCTCGACATGGCACGCGCGCGTTATCTCACAGTCTGTCCAGCCCCTGCACCCGGAACCCGTTGTGTCACCAAAGGCGACGCGCTCTGCCTGAGGTTTTATGGCAGAGGCCTGGGCTTCCCCAGCCGACTGAGCCGGCGGGGGGAACTCTGTCTTCGGCTTCTTGGCCGCCCCCTGGTGGACCGGGCCGAATTCCCCCGGCTTCGGAAGGCGTTGAAGACAGCCCGGGTCATGGCGGTAGCTTCCCGTGCATTCTCCGCGGGAAACTCGCCAGCATGTGCTACAGCAATGCTCAGCCCATCCAAGGGTCTCGTAGAGTCCCTTCGTTCGGGCCGGAACCACCTCTTCTGTGCCCCAATCTTCACTCTCGACGGCTCGCTTGAATGGCCTCCATCCGAGCCCCGCAAGATGCGGACAGCCTAGAGTCTTACACGGGGAAAACCAGCGGTCATTCACGGCCATCCCAAACGGTTGAACCGTGGGGACGTCCGCCGATTGACGATTGGAATCAGCCAGTGCGCTGACGGCCGCGGAGGGGGCTCCGCGGCAAGCAGAGAGGGGCGCAGCCACAGCGAGGCGGCAGCGCAAACCTTGGGGGGCCGGCCGACGGCGGACCCCCACCAGCCTTTGAGAGAAAACAGCGACGGCGCATATAGCACGATTTGAGGAAGCAGGATCAAACGCGCATGCGATGCGGCACGCGCGAGCACTACATGAACCTGGCGCGCAAAGGAATCAGCGCAATCTTCGGCAAGTTTGCAATCCTTACCCCGTGCTTCAACATGCGCACGTGTGCCGTCACATTTGCGCTCCAACCCGCCCGTCACAATATCCGACGCGGATGCAATAGCCCACGGCCCCTCCATGTCTCGCGCGAAAGCTTTAACCAGAGGGCCTCTCCAATATTGGCACTGGCTCGGCCGTTCGACGCAGACGCCCCCCCCCCCCCCCCCCCCCCCCCCCCCGATTCAACGACAGCGCGCGCTACCTCTATGAAATTCCAAAGCAGGCATCTGAAGTCCGTCCTAATACCCCGACGCCCACGCAATGATCCGTGATCGCCCCCACGGAAATAATGAGCCCAATTAACAGATTGCCATGGTTATCCCCCCGCACGCGGAATAGAACCTCAAAGCGAAATAAATATACACATATGTATATATATATATATGTATATATCCTTACATGTTTCAATGTTCGAAAGTGCGATCGATTTTCCCTCATCGGTTATCCTGTCTTCGTGCTCCGTATATCGTATAACCTTACATGATTTGTCGATGAAATTCTTGGGATTGCCGAGTCTACTATTAGGTACGCAGCAATATGATAAAACCAAGCGTTCGCCATTCCACACGCGCGTTATCATCGAATGATCCTCCCGTTGCTGCGCTGCCGACTGAGTCGGCTCGTTACCTCTGCGATGTGGCCACCACCGCATCCGCGATCTCATTGGCGCCCACCCCTTCTTATGGTTGTTTGGGGGCATCGGGCATTTGTCATTGCGTTTCCGATGCGTCAGATTCACTGTCAGTCATATCGAGCATGGCCATAATATATTTGTCTTCTCTTGTTTTGCACTTATGGGAGCTTCTCCTGGAACCTTCCTTGCTTGTCGCGGAAGGCGCTGTGCCGCGCGCATCTCCGGCTAAGCCGCACGCATCATTAGCGTCTTGCGCTGCTACCGCGGCTAAGCCGGGGGCCGATGCTGAGCTTGTCATGTCTGCACCAGGACCGGTTGCACTAGCCCGTGGCACCACCGGCCTCTTGACTGTTGCTGCTTTAGGCATAGGCACAGCGGGCCTGCTCTTAGCGGCGCGTTTCTCTCCATGCATCACTTTGCCTGGCACAACAGCCCCATGGCGCGCCGCCGCCACTGGACCTATACGCGGCTCGAGAACCCACCCAGCTTCCAGGGGGCGGTCTTCGGTGAACATCGATGCCAGATAATCCTGGCAGCGTGTAACTTGCCAAAATTTGGGGGCAACGATATTTACAAGGTAAAGCACTTTGCCCCATGCCAATGGGTCCGTAAAACGCTCAACGCCGACATCAGCGGCTTCATTATGAGTTCGCTCATAATGTAAGCCGACGACTCCTCGAGTAAACTGCGCAGATTAAGCAGCGGCATCAATGCGGTGTGTCCTCGGGAGGTGCATTAACTTCATCGAACTCCCGCTTTATGACCTTGCACACTGCCAAATTATCCGTAATTGCATGTTACCTTTCGTTGTAGCGGAATTTCACACGGGGGCAAAGCAGGCAGTTATTCTGTTCTCGGCGCCAGATCTGCCGCGACAATTTCTGCCTCCAGAGCACTATGGGACGCGCTTTTGCCGACGAGAGGCCATGCTCTGGATGGATCGTGCTTAGGGCGCCCAAATAACCTGGTGGCCGGCGCTGGCGCTGCGGCGCGCTCGCAAATCACTGGCAAGATCCGCATCTGAGTATTGCCGCACTGTGGCATCTCCCATGCGGTCGCCAACCCACGACGTCAGTCGGTAGTGGGTGGTCGATCTAATATAGCAAACCAGGCGAAAGAGATCCATATCTTGCTGTTCTGTCCGCTTTGTGATACAGCTAACAGCGTGACACGCGGCTCGCAGCAAGTCAAACCGAGCCACACGTGCCCCAAATAATGCTTTCATGAAGACTTGTGCGGCAATCGGCTGAAGCACACCCGACGGAGTCGGCGGCTCCGGGCCGCCCGGACAGGGTTCGGCGGCTAAGCCGTGAACCTCGACAGGCTTGTCTGGCGGGCCAGAGTCAACATTGAGGTTCAGCCCGATTGCCAAAGCTTCCTCTGCTGGGGGATATTTCTCGCCACTGGGGGCCCCCTGCCCATCCTCGAAGTCACTGAACTGAGCTCTGGGCCGAAAAGCGCACCCAAAGCGGGGTACGTCGAAGGGCCAGTGTCCGTGAGCGAGGCATACAAAGTGACGCAGGACTTGGAAAACCTCAGTCACGTCGCATCAATGACCCTGACCTTCTTGGGTTCTCTAGGCTGATATGGCTCAGCAGCTGAACCGATGAGTCACCCCCCGCGTTCCCGTCGGCACCCTCCTGTTCGTTGCCCAGCGTCGACGCCTTTTCTGCTTTCGGCGGCGGTGGGTCGAGCGCAGCGGGCGGTTCCCCCTGCCATTCTGCACGCCGCATGGACAGGCGATGTTCGCATCCGAAATAATGCCCCACATTCGCGGGGGGGCATGTTTCGATGCCCTCGGGGCGCCCTTCGGATGACCCTCGCAATAAACTCCATCATTTTTTTCGAGGTTTGCCTTTCGGCCAGCAAGTTTAGCGCTCTTGCCTCGTCGTCGTCGTCGTCGCCGTCCCCCCTCCTCCCGCGTCGTCGTCGTCGTCGTCGTCGCCTACGTCGCCCTCTGTCTTTCCTCGCGTTCGTCGTCGTCGTCCTCTTTGGCGTCGTGGTCGTTTCCGTCGTCGTTGTCGCCGTGGTCGCCCTTCCTCCTCCTCCCTCGTCGTCGTCGTCCGTCGTCGGCGTCTCGTCGTCGCCCCTCCTATTTCGTCGTCGTCGTCGCTGTCGTCGCCGTCGTCTTCCCTCCTCCCTCGTCGTTGTCGTCGTCGGCGTCGCCGTCTGTCCTCCTTCTTCGTCGTTCGCGTCGTCGCCGTCCTCCCTCCCCCCTCGTCGTTGTCGTCGTTGTCGTCGTTGTCGCCGTCGTCGTCCTCCCTCCTCTCTCGTCGCCGTCTTCGTTGGCGACGTCGTCGTCGTCTTCGTCGTCGTCGTTGGCGTCGGCGTCGTTGTCGTCTTCGCCGTCGTCGACGTCGGCGTCGTCGTCGCCGCCGTCGTCGTCGTCGCCGTCGGCGTCGTTGACGTCGTCGTCGTCCTCGTCGGCGTCGTCACTGTCGTCGTCGTCGGCGTCGTCATCGTCGTCGTCGTTGTCATCGTCGTCGTCGTCGGCGGCGTCGGCGTCGGCGTCGTCGTCGGCGTCGCCGTCGTCGTCGTCGTTGTCGGCGTCGTCGAAGTCGTTGGAGACGTCGTCGGTGTCGTCGTAGTCGTTGTCGGCGGCGTCGTCGTCGTCGTCGTCGCTGTCGTCGTCGGTGTCGCTGTCGCTGCCAAGTGCCATTTGGTACCCGCCGTCACGGTCTTAAGAGATTTTGCAAGCCAAATTGCGGGTGGGCGGGCGGGATGTTTGCAAGCGCATGGGACGCGTCAACTCGTTTGTGGAAATCCATGAAACCCTTAGATAGCACACGACCCTCACAACGGTGCCCCCCAGTACCCCCGGGAACGAGGGCGCCCGAACAACGAGAGGACGAGCGGGCACACAGGGTTACGCATGTGCTTCCACGCGGGCGGCCATTCGCCACGCGGTATGAATATCCGCGCGGGGGCGACGCCGAGCGCGGATGGTTTGCAAGCCTCCTTAGCATCGGCTTGTGGAAAGTCATGCCCTTCAAAAAGACCATGCGTGCCGGCCGTTTTACTCGCCTACATCGTGGCAGGGCTACTAGAGAGCCCCTGGAAAATAGCAACTTCTGTATGTTGATCTCTCACATCCGAGCCGTCGAAAACTCTGCCGTTGCATTTGCGATCGTTGTGCCCCAATGGAAGCTGAGTTCTTTTCTACTAAAATCGCAAACGGACGTCCAAAGTGAGTCGTCTGTCCTTATCTTTGTTTGATTACATCATCATATTCCATGGCGCCTGACTCATCCCATGTGCCAAGACTACGTAATGAATCCCACTGAGTCCTCAAAGCCTTTCAGGCATCTGCGTCGACAAATGCCCCGGCCTTGGACACGGATCGTGCCGCGGCGACATCGATGCGAGGTTGGCACAGCGTGTCCGGGATCTGGAACGACTCACCGATGATTTGGATGCGGCCGGCTCGAGGTCCTCACCGACGGAGTCAGTAGGTACCCCGCCCCGCAGAATGACCCCGCCGTACCAGGCTTGTTCCCATGACACTTCCTCATCATCTGATGTGCCGACGTCGCTTCCAGAGCCTGCATCTCTAACCGACTCCTCCGCTGGGCCAGCAGGATGTATCAGTTGCCACCAATCTAGATCAGTTTCCTCAGGCACTTTTGCTGTTTTTCGTTTTTGCAGCCAGGGTCCCTCGTCAGACGTGGGGCAAGTGGCAAGGGGCCCAGGCGGCACGGATTCGCCGGTTTCCTCTTGGGGCTCGATGGGGGCGATTCCTATGTCCCTGATGAGCGCCAGACAGAGTCCTGGGTCATCGATGCCGAGGAAAACGCGTTTTTTGAAGTTGAACTGTTCCACGGCCACCCTGCGTGCGGCATGACTCATATTGAACCATCGACTCGGATGGACCCCAGGGTTGGTAGAACCCGGCAGCTTCTTTAGCCATTGAGCACCACATAGTGGGTTAGGGCCTGTGACCCATGCGCGTGCGACAGGCACGCAATCGAGATAGTAGCACAATACAACTCGAATGCCACACATTGTCCGCCTTCCTTTTAGCGTTAGTTTTTGGGTTAGTTTTTCCTCAGTGAGCCCTGCCACAACACGCCGATCCCCATACTATTCCGTACTGTCCAAATTTTGCGTGGTCCGAGCAAGGAGCTGACCTGGCCCCGGCACCCTTGCCCTCGGCTGAGCCGCGGAGAAATTAGACTGACGATCCAAACGGTACTCAACATGTGCAAGACCAGGCTCCTGGTTTAGATCGATAATTGGTCTCGAGTCTCGTCGGTGGCCCCGACCGCCCGCTGCCGCGGGCACGTCATCCACAACAACCCCCCCGGACCGTCGCCATTGGACTCGCCATCAGGGTTTGAAGGTGGCGCGGCCTCGCCCCCTGGAGGGGGGCGGCGGCGTCGGTTCGCCGGGGTCTCTGTCACTGATCGGCGGGGCCGTCTGCGAACCCGACCGGGCCCCCTGTCCAGCTGAGCCGGCAGAGGAGCCACCAGGAGGTATCGAAACATATTCGACCCCGGCCCGGGCTTTCTCGCATGCTTCTCATGGGGAACGCGGGCTCTTGGTCAGCCGCGGCGCCAACCATAATATTACTGTCGGACGAAGGGGAGCAGCGGAGCAGCAAAGTCATGTCCAAATCTGCGCTTCCAGGACGACTCGCCCCCATCAGAAATTCTAACACTGTAACAAAAACAAAAATATCGAACGGCACGTGTTCAGAATGGTGGAGGGGGGCCAGCCTGCATCAATAGGGATCGGGTCCCCATCTGGACCATTCCATTGGACTGTTCTGCGACAGCCATAAGTTTCATGTTCCCTGTGGGATCACGCGCTATCTTTAATTCTAAGCATGCCCGTGCGAGTTCCCTCGCACCGTCAGTATAACAGCGCTCTCACTTATCTCCCGGGGCCTTGAGGTTAATCAACAAGTTACACGTGAACCGCTGACTTGCCATGCACACCCTGAGCTGCGAGGAAGTAAATAGCCCAGTCGCGAAAAGTTCCACGCGCGGCCTCATCGTGGAGTCCCCGCGCTAGGCCATCCATCACAAGCCAGTGGTCCATGGTGGTCAGGTGTCCGAACGTGGCGGTTTTCGCGCGTGGTCGAGGCACCCTCAGCCCCCCTTTGTTGCGCGCATTTCTTCGCTGGCACCTTAGAGCCTTCGCCTAACTACATACTGAGCAGAGAAGGTTCTTCGGAACGCGAGTTAGCAAATGCGCGAAGGAGGCCGCGCTCTTTTTGAGTCGCTCGGACGCTGAGACTGACACCTCAACCTCTGCGTCGTCTGGGTCGGAATCGGGCGGCGCGTCGATGTCGACTGGGTCAACTCCGCCGGGGCCCTCGTCTCCACCCCTCTTCTGGCCAGGTGCTGCAACAGATGCGTTGGAATCTAGCCCTTGATCCATGTCATCGGGCAAATATCATGAGACCCCGCATTGATAAGGGCTCTTGTTCGCGGACGCACAGCCGCTGGCTAGGCTGCGGCGCGCTGTCGCGCAACCAACGACCGAGTCGCGATTGGGCGAGGATGAGGGACTTACTGAGCCCAGAATGCCGGCAGGTGTCCGAATCCAACCGCATTCGTGAGCTTTGCGAAGCAAATAATAAAAATAAGCGGCAATACCCATCGAGTCTACGTCAGACGGGAAGGGATCCACGGGCACAGCCGGCCGGCCGTCCGCATAGCCATGGTTACCAATCATCTCTTATGTGTAAGTCTACGGTTACGCGGCTCTGAATTGATTTGGGCGGAGGACCTCCCGCAGATTCCACGTCATCCAGAAATGTCTCGGCGCCTGGCGCCACGCAGCACCGCCGCTCGGGAGTTGCAACCTTCCCGACGGCAACTGCACACATCCACTGACCCAACGCCTCTCTGCCAGATAGGGTCAAATACGGAATCTTGCCCTCAACGATCAGGCCCACTCTATGACCGTTGGGCAGAAAAAATAAGGTCGCTGGCCGGCCAGCCAAACGAAACTAAAGCCGTGATCCATACGCCGCCCCCCTGCAGAAGCCACTGCCGGTGTTTCTGGCGCGACTGACGCCTCAAAGTTTTAATCCCTGAAGTTGGGGCATGCGACGCGAACTGAACATAGAGCCCTTAAAGAAACCCCGGCAGCATTCAGGGTGATCGACTCATCCAGTCGCCTGATCATTTCCCTTGCGCCTGCAGCTCGTATGTATATATATATATGTATGTATGTATATATATATATATATATATATATATATATATATATATATATCCGCAATGAGATTGTGTCCACAGCCCGTGTCGACTATGAATCTCAATGATCCATGGCAAACGGATGATCTACCCTTGCATCCCACAACGGCTAAGCCGCGCGAGGCAGCCTCTCCTTGCCCTCGGGCTCTAACCAAAGGTGCCAAACGTCGTCTGCGAGGTCGGGCGCTCTGATCAGAGCCTGCGTCGACGATGCTCGCCATTGCACTGACATCTGTCGATATTCAGCGCTTGGGAATCTCCATCGGTCGTCTACACTCGAATGCAGCTCCTTCGGGCCGCGGCGACGCACCTTCCCCCCTGCGGCGATGGGCACCTTAGTCGAGGGGTACATTCGGACGCGGAGGCCGCGCCGATCCGTCTTCGCAGACCCGACGCAGCTCTCAGGCAGGGGTTCGCCACAGAACAGCTCGATGGCACCCTGGGAGACGTTGAAAATGAACGAGGACGGAAACAAGTTGAGTCAGCCTTTCCCTGCGCTCCTGATGTAGTGAACTGCTTCTTCCGAAAACTCATTGATTTCTATTTTCGGTGCATGATATTCATCGACCGTTGGAAAATAAGTTGCCGGGCCGGTCGAAAGCCCGCGGGAACCCCGTGCAAACGGGGATGGACGCGCATAAATGCCACAACTGGCTAAGCCAGCGCGCCCAATCACCCTCACCCGCAATCGGCTGAGCCGACGCGGGCGCCGCGACACTCTCTTCACGAGGTGAACGAGCAACAGCATAAAGAGCGGGGCCTGCCCAGTCAGAATTTCGGCATTGGCGCGCAGACCGCCAGCGCTCAGCCATCGTCACGGATGACGAGGCGCGTTCTTTGCATACCAGCAGTCTTCGCCACGCGAGCAGGCCCCTGTCTCCGCGAACTCCTTGCGCAGCTTGTCTCCCCCTTTTCCTTCGCCCTTTTCTATGTTATTGTCACGGCCCTTGCTCGACTCTCGACTGCGGGGCGTTTCTCCAGCCGCAGCGCTGTTGTTGACATCGGCAGACGCGGAGTCGGCTTGTTTGGTGGTGCGTTGATAACCGAGAGACTTCCCTGCCTTGAACTGAGCCTCTTCGCATTTGTTTCGCTGCAGTTTCTCGGCGTCCGTCAGCCCTCGGCGTCGCTTGTAGCGCGCGCCCTGTGGGCCCCGACAGTTACGACGGTCTCGCGAGTAGGCATAACACACAAGCTTGCTTTGGCGCCCGCGCGACATCTCGGATAGGCTTCTCGCCCGCTGCTGTCTCCCATCGGAATCGCCGAACCTGTTCGACGGAGTCGAAGAGCGAGGCCGACCTTTTCCTTTTGCACCTCTGGTCCTAGTTCCTCGCCGCTGCCTCTCCGATCTCCCTCGGCGCTGGCTGGCATGTTATGTCCACCCGCCGCCGACTGAGCCGGGGCAGCTGGCGCCTTGGGCCTCCTGCGGTTGCAAGGGCAACCCTGCCCCGCCATGGGGCAGATCCTTCCTTGCTTGATGCACCTGCAGGTGATCTAGCCTTCAATGCGTCCGCTCGCTGCCTCGCGCGTCGGTAGGCCAAGCTGATTCACTGCTGCCGCCATCGCGGAAGTTCGTCTGCCACCTCCGCTGCCCTCGTTTGCCCCGCCACCGAGGCGGGCTTGTCTATTTCTGGAATTGAGGGCCGATTCGCGTTCGGAGACGGCCCACTTCTCGCGATCCCGCATCATGAACAACTCAACCTGCAACACAAGCCATTGGAAATACCGCATTCCCGTCCTATGAGGGTCGGTCGATATTTCGCACCACTGCATGACTCCTTCAAATATCGGGACTTGCTAGACCTGTTCGTAGAAATGCGCGTGGATCGAGGCCTTCATCTCGTCCGAAGGTTCCCTTGCGCCGCACAGCTCTTGGCGAAGCTCCATCCATTCGTTGTAGAAGTAATACCGGTCCTGATTGGGGTTTTGGCGGTCGGTTGAAGCATTGAAGAGTTCGCGGCATATCCAGTGCTGACCGCTTTCCGATCTGACTGAGCACCAAACGCAGATAGCGCGGATCATTTCGCGACCCGTCGAAAGGCGTTGCTCAGTCTGACACGAGCGCCCCATGTGATTGATCTGCGCAAGGAAATGGGCACGTTGAACTGAGAGATTGCGACTACGTTTCATCCTGGCAAACTTCTCGAACATATTCGTAGCTATCATGCTATCGAGGCGCATGAAGTCCCCGGGCGTCTGGAGACTCACCCTTTAGACTTGTGGACCCATGGCCTCCATGATCCGCAATTGCGCTGCCTTGGCGCCACGCCAAGCTCCAGCAACCGCCCTCACGCAGCGTTGTTTCCATTATCGCGAGGTCTGGACGCTGGGAACGCCCATATGGTCAAGCTCCTCGTTGCCTCCGAAATCGGAAACTGGAACATCTACATCACCAGTGGCGGGTCGTTTTTTCAAGCCCACGATTTTTTGATGGTCGGGGACAACGTCGGGGTGGCCAGGCGTATACTTCCAACCCGCTTTCCAAAAGAAAACCGGAAAAATGCATGCACCAGGCTCCCGCATGCACCAGAATCCGCGTTCCCGTGCAAATTTCAGCGCAGGGTCAGGAAAAGCGTCGGCGCATAGAATCCGTCCCCCGACGGAAGTTCTCCAGTTGGGATTCGCACGGCTGGCCATGCATGGCTGCGTCATGGGAGCACTAGGACGGCCGGGTCCGCCACCGCCGCCTCCGCCATCACAGGGCCCCCCTGGGGGGGGCCCTGGAGGCCTAGGCTTCCCCGTCTCATCGAACTGCAGTGCCGCGAGCATCCCGGCGCTGGGCGCAGCACTCTGGTTACCCCTTCGGTCGCCGCCGCCGCCGCCGCGCCCGCCCCCGCCCCCGCCAGATACGGCTGAGCCGCTGGCGAAGGGAAGATGGCCATGAAGGTCGCCGTTATCAGGCGGCCCTGAGAGCCCGGCGTTGAACGGGACATTGCCAGGGCTCGCTCCCAGGGCGTTCGCCGTGAGCGAGCCTTCCTGAGGGTCGAACGATTTCCCCACTGCTGCCCCTGGAATAAATCGCGAGCTCGACAGAGGAATCCTAGGCACGCGCGGCGCCGTAAACGAAGACATTCGGTCATGGTCCGACTCTATGGTCTGAAGATGGCACACCCATGACCGCAGTCATGTCGGTGACCTGCTCTTCCAACCCAGCTTCCTCTTGTAATGCGCGTCCTTTCGACTTTTGCAGCATTTCTTGATATGCTGTAGCGGCGGCTTTGTTGCTTGATGGCGGACAACTCTGCCTCGTGATCACCCAGATCTTGCATCTGCAGCTCGCGTTGTCGAAAAAAATATTCCGAACGTTCGGAATGTTTCCGCGCCATCTCATCTGCCTGTTCCGCCATTTTCCCTGCTTCGGTCTCGTCGCGGTAGATGTCTTCAAAGATGCTTAACTGCTCTTGCTTTATTACGGGATCAGTTTGTTCCCTGGGCCCCTTGCTTCTGGCACACGCAGAGCATCTCTTGGCCCCTTCGCCAAGGCGCCCCCCACAGGTGGGTTCTCCGCGTCCCACGCACATCCCAAGCACAGGCTTTGAGCACACATGCCAATATCCATCTGGCGCACCCACCCGAGGCCGAGACGGCCGAGCCGCTCTCGCTCGGGCAGGACGAGCAATAGTTGGGCTAGGGGGGGGCACAACGCATTTCGGCCGAGCCAGCGTTGAGTTTGCCCCGTCCTGCGATCTGACGCCTCCCGGCTGAGCTGGAGCGCTCAATCTAGTCCCCTTAGCAGCCGCACTGGGCTGCCTCGTCATCTTAAGCCTCTCTTTGGACTCTCTCGCCCTCCCATGTTGCTCTAAGTCAGATTTGAGCCTTCTGTTTTCTTCACTCACGGCACGGATGAGGAGTGCATCGCTTTTGATCGGCTCATCTGCACACCATTTTGCGCGATCCCAGCCTCAGCCATTCGCATTTAATCATCCTGTCTTATGGCCTGGGCCTGCTGACCCTGCCCATGGAGCACACGCGCCGCTTATAGCTTCATCTTTTCAGCCTCAAGCCTGGCAACATCACGTTGGTCACGGACCTCCCCGGTTTCTCGTGCTGCCTGGTCTCGGACCACTCTCTCTCCTTCCCGCCTGGCAGCTTCTGCGGCAATTTGAAATTCAACGCGCTCTGTGTCGGCCTGGAATTGCGTTGGCGAGATCATGTGTTCGGTCGCCCCCTGCATTATTTCCCCCCCCCCCATCCTCCTGCGCGAAACGCCGCTGAGCCGCGCTCGCAGGACCGGCCATGTAAGCCTCCGCTTGGAGCACGCGCATCTGGGCATCCTCTGCAATGGCGGCCTTTCTTGCTCGCCTTGGCGTGCCCTTGCCCTCCTTTCTCCTTCGGATTCAGCGAGCCCGCGGTTGGCCTCTTCGACGGCCGCAATATCCACTTGTACCCGAAGAAGGATCTGCTGCATTCGCGCACCTGCTACCCTCAACTGCTCTCTATATTGCCCCTGCGTTGCCCCCCACTCTCCGATGGCAATACATCGACAGCTTTTCTCTTCCAACGCAACGCAGCCCCTGCAGAGCCACGATATACCTACACGACCACCCTGCGGGTGATAAGGAGGTTTGGGGGGGGCAACGTCTCACTGAATCGATCTGCCACTGGACCCCACGATCGCTTTCGCAATCGATCTCGCTCGATCGATCACACTATCGATCTCGCTCGATCGATCGAACTATCGATCCCACTCGATCGACCTCACGAACGATCTCTCTATCGATCTCACAAGCGATGTCGTTATCGGTCTCACGAGCGATCTCACCATCGATCTCACAAGCGATGTCGTTATCGGTCTCACGACCGGTTGGGCCATCGATCCCACTATCGTCTCACTCGATCGCTCTCACTATCGATCTCATTCGATCGATTGCACTGTCGACCTCACTCTGGATCTCGCTATCGGTCCCACTAACGGTCTCCTGATCGATACCACTCGATCTCACAGTCGGTATCAGTATTCATTGTACGATCGATCGCACTATTGATCTCACGATCGATCTCACTAGTGGTCTCACAATCGATCTCACGATCGATCTCACAATCGATTTCGCCATCGGTCTCACCATCGTTCTCGCGCCAGCGGGACACTGGGACACCGGCGGGACACCAGCGGGACACCCGCGGGACACCGCGGGCCACCGCTTGCCAGAATGAGAATCATGTGGTCCGGCCACGCCTCAGACACAAGAGACTTCCCTCTCGCCCGCCCGCGCAGCTTCGCCTCGCCCGCGCGCGCGACGCGCGCGAACGCGAGACCGAAACCGATTTCCCGGCGGGGGGCCCCCCGCCCCACTTCGATCTCACCCCCAAACCTCCGATTACACTTCGGGCACACTTGAGAGCATTGAGCACGCGCAGGACGGCCACGGGCCCCCCCCGGTTTGCGCGCTTTTCCCGGGTAACGATTCTCCGCCCGGGGTGGGCGCCCCGAGCCCGCATTCCAGCAAGTCCCCCGGAAAAAGAAGCTCCTTGCAGTCCGATTCGACGACGGGCGAGGGGGCGCAAGAGCGTCAACTCTCCTGGAGCTAGAACGTCCCGCTCTCGGTGCCTTCCCCCGACCCCTGCTCGATGCCGGCGCGTTCTGCCCCCTCATTCTCGACCCCGCGTTCCGCTGCGTGCCTTGCAGCTTTCCTTTTTTCTTCGCCTTCCTTCATCTTGCATGATAAGTTCGCTTAGCTCTGGCGCGCTGTCATGGCCCACTCTCGGCGGCGCGAGGCTTTCAATTGGTTGCCCCACTGCCGCGCCAAGGTTTTGTCGATGGAATCCCCCCGACAACGGCGGAGGATTGAGATCATCGGTTTCGCGATTTTTTTTGTCTTCGGCAGCGGGGTCGCACCTGCAGGCCCCCTTGCGTGCCGAGCCGAACGCGCGGCGTCGGGTGAATGCTCTGTCGGCTGAGCCGAAGGGCCACTTTTTCCACGACCCAGCTGGAGGTCCTTTCGCCATCAAATTCACCGTCGGAAATCAAGGACAGCCCTTCGGAGGGCTTCTGTCGGTTCGTAATCAACCGTTTCGGCATCCGATTGGCCTCCGCCTGAGGCGTGGCCACCGGGCAAATTATGGAAAGGGTTCGGGCGATATCATGGTCCGGGAGACATGCGAAAACGAGCATTATCCCTCGATCTCCCCCATCGAATGCAAACTTTCTTCCCCCGATTGCCCGTGACTCTCTTCTCCAACCTGCCCATTCATTACGAACTGTCATTTGCCCGTTGAGGAAATGGACTCCACCTGCCGGGCTGGTGGGAGCATTTCTCGGCGGGCACTCTTCGTCGTAGCTTGTATGGTCTGATATTTTTCGGGCTTGAGTGCACTGCTATATTATCTGATGGTCTTCTGTAGGTAGTACTGGCTGAGCCATGCCCCTTGCCTGGCGGTTGAACTCTTTCTTTTTGCTGATGATCTGCAGGGGGGCCCCCCTCTGTTAAATCAAACACCGACTCCGATGCTTGCCGCCTGGGATGATTGAGAGGTGGAGGCCGCCCCCCTGGGGCGCCGCCCATGGCGACGCGCCCGGTGCGATTTTGTTGCTCCGCCCCTCCGAGCGATCCCCCCTCCGGTCCTAAGCCCAGCGAAGCCAAAGGCTGAGCCGTCGTTTCGGCTGATAACCAGTTTGTTGCCTGGATGCTGGCAATCCCTGCAATATCTTCTGATGTAATCTTCCTTTCCCCCGAAGGTAGGTTTCGTGAAAAGCTCCGGGGGGCCCGACAAGGCCATGGCTTGGAAAGGATGTTCCGTTAAGCGGATAAGAAACATATGCGCGGCAGGGAGGAGGCCGGCCGGCCGACGACACGACGACGATGAGGGGGCGACCCCTCGGCGCGAGCCAGCATGCTCCTATTTCCTATACCTCTCGAATCTGAGTGGCTGCTGATAACCAGTCAGTACAACAGTAACGGCGGCAAGGGCAACAGGATGGTAGTGCAGAAAGGAGCATATTCACTGAATCGGAAGGCAAAACTCTGGAGCACCGCACGAAACCTCTGACAATTTTGCCCGCGGCGCTGGCGGTCGCAGAGCGCGTTCAAGACCAGGCGGGCTACGCGCGGGCAGTGCCCAACACGCAGATGGAGAAGACCAGGATGGCCACGGAGAAAGAAACAGGAGGGGGGAACGCGTGCAGGGAGCGGCCACTACACGCGTCGGGCCGGTGGCTGGGGGCAGCTCAAGCATGGGCAGCGCGGCTGCGGATCGCACTACGAGAGCCCGCAAGAAAGGGCAGTGGGTTAGATGAACACCGAAAGCTGCAGCCCAGAAGCCGAGAACGGCGGCAATTACCGGCCGGCGCCCAGGCGCCCTGTCGCGGCACGAACGCACGAGCTATCGCATCAAAGTTTGTCGCTGGGGCGGTCAATCTGCAAAGGCCTGTCGCCGGGGCGGTCAATCACTGCACGCTGCCACATTTTCTCTGTCGCATTCTGTTTCTTGCTTCTCAGTCTCTCCATCGGAACTTGCCGTGCGATGGCGGCGGCAACGGAGCGAAGGCAGAACGCCCGCCAGCCGGGGGCCCCAGTAGGCAAGGACCTGCAGCGTGATGTCCGACAGCGCCTCTTCAGCCCCTTACACGAGATGGATGGCGCGCGCGATCCCTCTCCCCCTCGGCAGGCAGAGCAGCATTCGATCGCAACACCGTGTACACCGCAGGATGCAGCACGTGGAGCACCAGCACAGCCACAGCAGCAGCCGCAGCAGGCACCTACACTCCAGGAGATAGCGGCCCTCTTGAAACAAGAAGTCCAACCGCTGAGGAACGCGGTAACCGGCTTTGAGCGCCAGGTGTCCGAGCTCGGAGGGACGATCGAGGCGCGGATGACAGCCTCCGAAGCACGTTTGGAGGATGCGGAGACTCGCCTCGCGAATCTGGAGAACTCGGAAGGCTCGTGCGCAGGCTCCCGGACAGAGACAGAGGTCTGGGACCAGATCAAGGCTCTGGAGATGGAGGTTGCTATGCTCAAGAGCGCGACCAACCAGAGCACGAACTCCAGCGGCCATACTAACCAGATATATCATACTGCCGTATTTGGTGGTTTCCGTGGTGCCACGAATCAGGACGAGCTCGACAAATGGATTTGGAGGGCTCTGGCGGATGCGAAGGCTACTCCGCCAGTTCAGACTTACATCAAAGGCGAGTTCAATTCGTTCAATGGGGTCGCATTCGGCAAGTACTCATCTGCAGTCGAACGGGACGCTGCGGTAGAAGCCGCCCGCAAGGCCTCCCTAGAATACGGCGGGCAGAAAGTGCGGGCCAAACCGGAGCAACCTCTCGAGACAAAAGCGTTGCAGAGCGTCTTGTTCGGAGTCAAGAAGATGCTGATCGACTGGGGCTTCGACCAGGAAAGCCTTTGGGCAGATACCTCAACCATGAGTTTGGCATGCGGGAGCGACCTCGTAATCAAAATGACCGTGGACAATAAGACGCCTACTATTGAGTATGGCGCGGAGTGGAAGACATACCTCATGCCAGACGGCGCGAACAAGACCGTCACTGACCTGCTCGACGCGGCGAAGGAAAAGCTGCAGCGAAGCTCTGGTCCAAGCAAGGGCCTCGGCAAAGGCAAAGGGAAACGGCCCTTTTACGATCTACCCCGATCGGTCACGAACCCGTCCAATCTAGAACGTTTTCGGCGGCCTCTTTGGATCTTCTGCAAAAATGCAAGGATCAGTTCTCCCGCGAGGCTGGCTAATTTACTTGCGGAACTCGACGCGGTGAAATGGAGCATCCTCTGCTTTGCGAGAAAAGGGCGGGCCGCAGAAACTGATGATATACTTCATGGGGGCGACCGCCGAATTTCCGGGTTGGGCGAAGCGCGCCATACAGGTGCCGATATACTTCTGCATGCAGATCTCGCCGGCAAAGTCAGCAGAGTTCGTTTACAGTCTGGAAGAATCACTGCAGTTGACATTGGTAACCATGCGGGGCACAACTTTCGGATCTTCGCTGTTTACGCTCCTCACCTCGGTTACGGCCACGCTTGTCTACTTGATCTCTACGCAGAGCTGCAAGATGTTGTGGCTGAAGCCGCACGTTCTGGTAGGAAGGTGCTGATTGGTGGAGACTTCAACACGCAACTCCGGCAAGGCCTACGCAGTGACCTGCTGCGCGGGTTTGCTACAGAGCACAAGCTAACCATCACGACAGACGATGAGAATATTCCCTGGGAAGACAAATGGACCTTCGAGAGCACATTGGGAAAGCGACGGCAATTGGATTACATTCTCGTCGACGACACTTTCTGCTTGAGCGCGGCCGGGGCGTCAAACCAGCTTGACCTCGGCTCAGATCACCGGAGCGCTGTGTCACGCATTGATATACTGGGGCCGCTTGCGGAGAGGCCCGTTCGACCAAGACGTGCAAAATGGCGAGGGTCTTCCCAGTATCAGGGGACAGTAGAGACCATGATGAAGGGTTGTCCTGGCTGGTCAGTTCAAGATCTACAGAAAGTTTTGGTTGATGCGGCACGTGCGTCTGGGGCGTTGGAGCCCCCCCAGAAATGCCAGAACCCATGGCACAACGATGACCTTCAAGAACTACGGCGCCAACGCCGGCAGTGCTCGGGCATTGCCGAACGACGCGGGTTGTCCAAGTTGATAGCCAGCGGCACGAGAAAAGCTTTGAGGGAGTGGCAGACACAGAAAATCCGTGCACAACTTGAGCTCTTTTCAGATGTGAAGAAGATCCCGGCACTCTCTATGGAGCCTGTGAAGGGCAAAGCTGCGCTGCGACCTGACCCGCAAGCCTTCGCGACCATGCTGCAGAACGTCTACTCGTCAGAGGCCGACGCGCCACCTCCCCAAGACACTTCGCAGCTCTGGCGTATACCAGATATAACGCCATGGGAATTGCAGACAGCTCTCAAATCGATGGCCGGCAACAGATGTGCTGATAAAAATTTTGTTTTGTTGGAAATGTTTCGCCATGCGGGCCCTCTTGCCCAATCAGTCCTGGTTGCATGTCTGAACGGCGTCGTGCACACGGGTGTCTTCCCCAACGACTGGAAGGAGCTGTTGTATGTGATGATTCCCAAGGCTGGCAACGCTCTGGACCCCAACAACTGGAGACCACTGGCTATCTTGGATATTTCATACAAGATCCTCGCCAGAATCTTGCACGACCGTCTCAAAGCCATCCTGGAGCCACGCCAGCCGCCAGAGCAGCTGGGATTTCGATCCGCCACTGGGACAGAACACGCGCTCTTAATACTCGAGAACGGTATTCGGAAATCAATTGAATTTGATTCGCCGGTATGGATCGTGAGCATCGATTTGACGAAGGCGTTCGACAGAATTGAACACCGTGCACTATTCGCTGCCCTGTCAGAGCAAGGGGTCCCTGTCGAGTACCGCACGCTGCTCCAATGCTTGTACACAGCTCAACGCGGACTTGTGGACAGCTGCCAGTTCGACATAGAACGCGGGGTCAGACAGGGTGACGCGAGTAGTCCAATGCTCTTCAACGCTGCGCTGGAAGCGGTCATGTGCCGGTGGCAGGCTCGGCTTGGCAATTGCGGTCTCCTGCTCAGCCCGCAAAGCGATCGTCTGAGTAACATCAGATATGCACACGATCTACTTCTATTTGCTCGGTCGCATGAGGATGCAGTGTTCATGCTCGATTGCCTCGTGGAGGAACTGAGCAGAGCTGGTCTGTCCGTCAACGCGCGGAAGACGAAGATCTGGACAACAAATGCGAACGTTGCAGCAGACGAGGTCCCGCTCTTCCTCGACGCCGGCGGCGGGATGGTTGAGGTTGTCAAGCACGCGGGCACGCACAAGTACCTTGGCCGGCTGCTGAGCGGCGATTTGAGGATGCGAGGTAAGTGCAACCTGGAGCACCGCATGAGGTGCGCTTGGCTTAAGTACCACCAGTTTTCAGACACGTTGCAGAACCGCAACATTCCGATCAAATTACGCCTGCGTCTGTTCGGCTCCGTGGTGACGCCGTCTGTCCTCTACAGTCTGACCAAAACGCCACTCACTCAAAAAGACCTCGACAAGCTGGACGCGCTCCAGAGGAAAATGTTGAGGCGCATTGTTGGGTGGGTACGTTTGGAGGAGGAAGCATGGCAGCTTACTGGCCATCGCATGAAGCGCCGGCTGGAGGCGGCCTTAGCGCAACAGCCAGTCACAGAATGGAGCATCCGGCGCAACAATCAGAGAGATTTGCTGGTCCAACAAATCGAACACGGATATTTGTCGCAATGGTGTTCTCTGTCGTATGCTTGGCGGCCTAGTCGAGCGCGACATAGAGGCCGACCGCTTCAGAGGTGGACCGACTGAATCTGTGCCTGTTAGCGCGGAGTTCCTCGTGAAGGTCCCCGTGTGCGAGATCTGAGAGTTTTCTTCCATTCTGCCCTTCTCCCTCCGCCCTCTCCTCCCCCGCTCCCCGCCCCTGCCTGCCCGTGAATCAATCCTCGTTAGACGTTCGCACATTTGCCCGGGTGCCGGAGGCACGGGCCAAGTTTTCCCCCCGAGTTCTAGATTGGCACGGCCTTCGGGCCGATCGGGAGTTGCGTTGCGTTGCGTCCAGGCGCTGCGGTGCAACCAAAGGGGGCAGCGGCTGCGGGGTCGCCAGGGCTGTCACAACGAGTAGGCCACCAGGACACTGCGAGGGGCTGTGGCGGCAGCGCCAGAGGGCGCCTGGGGCCAGGCGCCGGACGCCGCAAGCGCGGCAAATGTGGGAGGCAGCAGGGGACACCTCTGAATGGCAGAATGCCACGCAGAGCACGGAGATGCGACGGGGGCCCGAGGTAGCGGGGCAGCGGCCGCCATGGCAGCGCGAGGGTGGGGGAGAGCCCCAGTGCGGATAGCACGTCGGGGCGGGGCTGGACCGGCGAGACGGCCGAGGAGCGAGAAACCTCAGACACAGACAAGGCTCTTGCACCGCACCCCTGCACCGCCAGTCTGTCTGAGAGGAAGCACGTTGGGGAGTCGCGACTCTCCCCTCGTCAGTAGGGGCACCTCTCACCTAGACTCAGATAGCTCCAGCTGGCGCACCACCCATTGCACCACCACTGCATCGCAAACGAAACACGTCGGTGAGTCGCGATCTCAATCAAGCTCTGGCTAGCGCATCACACACTGCACCGCCACTGTCTCTCACAGGGGGCACGAGCTCCAGCTAGCGCACCGCCCGAGTCACCCGCTGCGAAGCCCGTGTCTCAAAGGTGACACTTTAGGGAGTGACTGTCCATCCTCTCCGCTTTGATCTGCCCTCACAGCTGAGCCCTCCGCCCCTGCTCGCGCCCCACCCACTGCACCGCACCATGCGTTTAGAAGGTACACTGCACTGGCCTCAAAGGCGCCCGGAGGCGGCCCCAGGAAGCCTCGGCCCAGCTCCCAGGAACTCCCAGGAGGCCCCAGGAAGCTTTCGGGAGGTTTCGGGAGGCTCGAGGTCACGGGAGGCCCTGGGAGGCCCAGGACGGCCCAGGAAGGCCAACGAAGTCCCAGGAAGCCCTTAGTCGTACTGGGGCTTACCGATACTCAGACCTTTTAGTAGAAAGACCCACTCATACTCAGACTTACGCACACTCAATCACACATGCTTCCAATTACTCACGCTCAGATCCATTCATGTTCAGTCGCTTAGACTCTGACGCATTCACGCTCACACTCATCAGTGAACTGATCCACTCACATTCAAACACACTCGCACATACGTGCTCAAATTCAAAAGTATTAGCACTCGTGTACGCTGGCACTCAGTCCCACTCGAATCCAATCGCGCATGATCAGACTCGCTCACACTCAGACACACTCGATCTCAGACGCGCTCGTTCTGATTAGACCAGGGCATACTCGGAGGCGATCACGCCGCGTCACGCAACCCACACGGCGCTCAGGAATGCAAGCGCCAGAGAAAAGATGCACACGGGGGCTCCCCACGGCGAATCATTCCGCGACGCGGGGAGGTCAGGGCACCGCCATTCTTCCCCCGCTGGCCCCCTCCCCCAGGCCGCCTCCGCGCGGCACCCGTCGCGCAGGCAGTCGCGGGAGCCCGCCGCGAGTGCCTCCAGCTCCTGGCGGCGCAGCGGCGCGAGGTGTGGAGGCGGTCAGGCGGCGAGGGGCCCTGGGGCCGGCCTTGATGATTGGGAGGTGGGAACGGGGAAGTGGGGGATGTGGGAGGGAGGAGGAGGAGAGAGGAAGGAGTGAGGAGGTGGAGGAGGAGGAGGCGGACCAGTACAAACTCAAGACTCGTCAAGGATGTTGGAATACACCATCACTCCAAACTCACCCATTCCTAGGACCCTACAAGGATTCATTTCCAGGGGAGTGCCCCGTTGGCTGACATCGTGAAAACCCTGAAGCGTGCCAAATCACCGTTCTCAGTACTTTAACGCCACGAGTCAACCTGACGGTTGCGTCTTGACGATCCTGATTCGTGCCAGAACACCATCCCTGAGACATCAACACCGCGAATCAGCGTAGGTGTTGAGCCCTTACAATCCTGAATCGCTCCAAACACAAAATTTCTGGTATGTTGGCCATGAGAACCAATGAACAGTTTGAAAAGGAACCAACCTCAGTCCGTGAAATTCCAATGATTAAAAAAAGCATGTGCGCGGCGCTAAAACGAAAATCACAGGTTGAAAAAAAAACGCTCTCAATATGTGAAACTCTTGCAAGAGGTGTAAGCCAACGCATGCGGCGCTGAAGCAAAGCGAAAATCACATTTTGAAAACGAACTGCCCTCAACCCGTAAACCTCCCACAAATATGATATATGTAAAACGAATGTGCGCGGCGCTGAGGCGAGAGGCACATTTTGCAGAAAACGAACCGCCCTCCATCGGTGAAACTATTGCAAATTGTTGAAACGAATGTGCGCGGCGCTGAAGCGAGAGCCACAACTTGAAAACCACCCGCCCTCAATCCGTAAAACTCTCGCAAATATGTACAACGAATGTGCGCGGCGCCAACGCGAGACCCACATTTTGAAAACGACCCGCCATCCATCTGCGAAGCGACGGTTGCCGGTTGTTCGGCTTGAGGCTCATCATTGGTAAAGAGGTCTCATGCAAAACGCCGGGCCCGCTCTGCCGAGTGGCCTCGGGGTGCGACAAAGAAATTGGTCTTGCATGCACGAGAAGCCGCTGTGTGTACAAAAGATGGAACCACTGAAAATACTCCAAATCAGAATGGCGAAGGACCCAACCATATGCAGTTGTGGGCACCGTCGCTGTATGCACCGCATTCGGTGGAGCCCCCATATGGGCCCACGAAACCTGTGAGAGGCGAGAGGTGTGCCAAAATCTGCGCGGCGGGCGCGTGCGAGCGCTGGAATGTAGGCCTTCGGTGGAGCTCCCTGTGGGGCCACGAAATGTGTAGGCCAAAATGGGTGCGGTGGCCACATGCGAGCGCTGGCACCTGGGCGTTCGGTGGAGCCATGAAACGTGTGCGGGATATGCCCAAATGGGCGCGGTGGGCGCATGCGAGCGCTGGCATCTGGGCATTCGGTGGAGCTCCCTGTCGGGCCACGAAACGTGTGAGGGGTGTGCCAAAATGGGTGCGGTTGGCGCATGCGAGCGCTGGCATCTGGGCATTCGGTGCAACCCCCATATCGGGCCACGAAACGTGTGAGGGGTGTGCCAAAACGGGTGCGGTAGGCGCATGCGAGCGCTGGCATATGGGCTTTCGGTGGAGCTCCATATGGTGTAACGAAACGTGTGAGGGTGTGCCAAAATCTGGCGCGGTGGCCGCATGCGAGCGCTGCCATCTGGGCCTTCGGTGGAGCTCCCTACGGTGCCATTTGCGGGGCTCGGACATAGGAAAGCGGGATGTGCGATATGATGTTGTGATGCTGTGCTATGAGATGTTGCGGTATGATACACAATGTTACGATGCTAAGAAACACCATGTCATGATTATGGTTAGGTGTCCATGTTCTGTTGCGGTATGGCACGCCGTGTTATGTTATGTGATGCTGTGATGTGTTCTTGCGAACCTGGGATATCGACGGGGACATCTGATGTTACAAAACGGTTCTTGCGAATCCCCAGAATATTGCTGGAGCGTTTCAACTTACACGTGCAGAATGCATATGGTTTCATGGTTTTGCAATGCGTAGCGACCGTCACCTATGCAAGATTATTCGCAAAGAAAAGAAATCGAGGATGAGGGTGAGGAGGAAAAGGAGGAAGAGGACGAGCAGGAGGAGGAGGAGGAGGAGGAGGAGGAGCACCAGCCGCGGCGGGCCAGCTCAGGAGGGTGAGGTGGGCGGGCCAATGCTCGCAGCCGGAAAGGTGGGCGAGGGGGACAACGAGCTCGCGCCCGGCCCCCGCGCGCGCTGCTGAGGAGGCGGCGGAAGAGAGGAAGCAGGGGGCCAGGCGCGGGCTAGCGGGCCACCCGGCCCAGCGGCGAGTTGGTTGGGCAGCTGGCAGGGGAGGCGAGGGAGGCTGGGAAGTTGGCGGGGGACCGGATGCGGAGCTGGAAACCTGGCGCGCTGGGGCGCTGGCCTGGGGTGCAAGAAGTGCGGTTACCAGGTTCCACTCGGTGTCGGCCGCGGTCCCAAATATCAGAGACAGCGTGATCCACCGCTGCATTACTGCTGGAAAATTCCCCCCCTCTTCCTCTGGAACCGGGGGGTCCCCCCCCTCCGAAAATCCCCCCCCTGCTGCACCCCCCCCCCGGCACCCCCCCCCCCCCCTTAACCCCTCCCCTCCCCCCTCCGGAAAAGGGGGTCACTACGGGTTACGGGTTCGAACCCCAGAGGGGGGTCACTACTGGTTCGAACCCCTCCCCCCCCATCCAAAAAACAGAGGGGGGTCACTACCAGTTCTTACCCCCCCCTCCAGAAAACCGGGGAGGTGCCACTACCAGTTCGAACCCCTCCCCCCCCACACACGCTCACCGCCGGCAAACGATTCCCGGATCCCTACCGCCGTCGGCACCACATCCCCCACTGCTGTCCCCAGCACCACTGTCCTCACCACCACTCCCCAATGTTCCCACCACCGTCCCCACTGTCCCCACCAGTGCCCCCACCACCACTGTCGCACTGTCCCCACTGTTCCCACTACTGTTCCCACCACGGTCCCACTCTCCCCACTTTCCCCACGGCCCCAACCACTGTCCTACTGTCCCCGCCGCTGTCCCACTGAGCTGTCCCATTGTTCCCACCACTGTCCCCAGTGCCCCTACCAATGTCCCCACTGTACTTCTGACCCATTGTCCCACCGCCGTCCTCGCCACCGCCCTCACCACTGCCCCCACCACCACTGTCCCCACCACTGTCCCACTGTCCCCACCACATTCCTCCCCACCACCACCGGCCCCACCACTGTCCCACAGTCCCCACCACTGTCCCACTGCCCCAACTGTTCCCACCATTGTACCCGCTGTCCCCACCAGTGCCCCCACCAGTGTCTCACTGTCCCCATTCTCCCCACTATTGTCCCACCACTGTCCCACTCTCCCCACTTTCCCCACGGTCCCCACCACTGTCCCACTGCCCCAATTGTACCCACCACTGTCCCACTGTACCCGCCGCTGTCCCACTGTGCTGCCCCACCGTCCCCACTGTCCCGACCACTGTCCCATTGCCCCAACTGTCCCCACCACTCTCCCTACTGTACTACTGTCCCACCATTGTCCTCACCACCGCCTTCACCACTGTCCCGACCACTACCGTCCGCACCACTGTCCCAGTCCCCTCACCACTGTCCCCACCACCATCGTCCCCACCACTGTCCGCACCACTGTCCCACTGTCCCCGCACCACTGTCCCCACCACTACCGTTCCCACCACTGTCCCAGTATCCCCACCATTGTCCAACTGTCTCGAGGAGCGGGAATCGTTTGCCGGCGGCGAAGGGGAGGGGGGGGAGTTGGGGGCGAACCGGCATTGACCCAACCCCGTTCTTCGACGGGGGCGGTTCGAACCAGTAGTGACCCCCCCCCCTTCCATGATGGACTGGGGGGGGGGAGGGGTTCGAACCGGCAGTGTCCCCCCCTGGTTTTCGAAGGCCGGCCAGACGCGCGGCCCGCTGCTGAGGACGAAGAGGAGGAAGAGAAGAGAACGAGGAGGAGGAAGAGGAGGAACGAACGAACGAACGAACAACGCGCGGAGACGTCCCGCCAAAGCGGGCCGGGCCGTTAATTATCGCCCTGCACAGGAAGCCGTAGCCTTAGAAGTCATGATGGCGCTGCTGGAACTGGGACGCCATGCGGTGCAAGTAGAACATGTGGGTAAAATCGTGCAAAGGCCACCGCAAGTAGACGACAAGGAAGATGGGGCTCAGGATTGTGCTTGTGGTCGGCGCCGCCCGTCGGCGGTCAGTGCTGGCGGCCGTTTCTTGCGCCGCTGTGGAAAAGTCTCTTGCCGAAAGGAGCTGTGGAATGAGGAGTGACAACAATGCAACAATGCTACACTACATGATGCTCTGCGCTGCTTCCATTGCCGCCCCCATCCCATTCCTTAGACTACGAACTGCTGGGGATGAATTTCGCCACCCCTCCTCGCTGCGATTCGGGCCATTCCCCGCCTCGCAGCGCGTCGCTTGGAGGACGGCCCCCGCCGTCTGGAAGAAAGGTAGCGGAGCTGTGACGATCCACAACCACGCAGTGGCAAGGCGTTCAGCGCTCAGTAGCTTTGCGCCGAGCGCGGGGCTACCAGTAGCTAGGCGCCGCGTCGGGCTCTGGCCCGGCGCGGGGCCCCTCGCCCCCCGGGCTCGGTCGCGCACCCGGCGCGGGGCCGCCCCAGCAAGGCGCCGTGCTGGGCTCTCGCCCGGCGCGGAGCCCCCCGCTTCCAGGCTCGGTGCCGGGCGCTTTGCCACCTGGCTCCTCTGCGGCCCTGTCAGAGCAGGCGCGGGCCAGACTGCGCCCGCCCGTCCCGAAACCCCCGACGGATCCCTTTCCATGTGCTCATCCATCTCCTTCCTGGCAAGTGGCCTGGCGGGCGAGTCGGCCCCGTTCTCTCGCGCGCCAATCTTGCCCAAATCGAGGGCGCCCCATAGCGAGCCTCTCCCGCGCCCAGAGGCATCGCGTCTGGATGTTTCTGCTTCCCGACCCCTCTCCTGGAAGCAAAGCCTCGTGCGGCTGATGAGTCAGAGACGACTCTCACCTCGCGCCCCATTCCAGTCTTCCTATATACCCTCGATACCAAGTCCTGCACAAGCACCAGCGCTTCTGGCGTAGAAGTCGTTCTCGCCAGACGAGGGGCCGATCGCCTGCAGGATGTTGCACACGCGCTCGACAACGCGCTTGCCGGCGCAGGCAAATTGGCCAACTGTTGACCTCCGAGACACATTGTCTCCAGCGTTGTCGATGTCCACACTGATGACCACCTTGGCGACGCCCTCGTTGGCAGCGTTCTTGTCCCCGGCGAACTCCTGCGCAACACGGGATCGCCCTGTGACTTCTTCAAGCGCGCAGCGTCTACTTGCCTCGGCGCCTGCATATAGTTTGCAAGGTTAGTTACTGCGCCCCCCATGTCTGCGCGACCAAGAGAAAGATGCGATGCTCGCGTCGTGACACGCTCCAATATTGCATGACAGCTTCTCCCGCGAGTAGCGGCGACGCCTCTCGCTGCCCTCATTATGCATCTTCTTTCTTCAGCCCAGGCGCGTCCAGAGCTTTCGTCTTCTCTCCTGCTAATCCCATCCCTTCTCTGCCGCGGTCATCTCTGCGCGGCAGGGGTCTGCATCCGCTTCGAAACGCTCGTCTCCTGGCGTCGAGGTTAGCTCCTGCGCCTAGATCCCCCCCTGCAAATTATTTCTGCATTGGCCAAGCAGGGCGCGCGAGGTCGCACCCCGGCCCCTGGGGGGGGGGGGGGGGAAAGCGGGGGGGGGGGGGGGGGGACAAGCGGCCCACCCTGCGACCTGGACGGCTGCGGAGGAAGCAAGGGGGCAGCGGGCGCAGCGCAAGGCGAAGCAATCAACTGCGGAGCGATGGGGGGGGGCAAGGAGACAAACTACGCTTCACAATGTGAATCCGCGTTAGCTTCTGCTCCTAGGTCCTCCTCCTGCAAATTATTTCTGCGCTGGCCAAGCAGCGCGCGCGAGGTCACACCCCGGCCCCAATGCCAATGGGGTGGAAAAAGGCGGGCGGTCACAGCGCAGCGGGAAGGCCCCCCACCTGGCAAATAGCAGGCAGAAGCCGCGCAACAAGAAACGCATCGCGACTGCGAAGCACAAAACGTAGAGCGCATCATGAAACTGGCAGAAACAAGTTGGAAAACAAGCGGTCTGCGCGAGGACGCGCTCGGTTCTCGGCTCAGCAGCTGGGGGGGGCATAGGCAGATCCTTTGGGCTCTGAACGGCCGGTGCGTCTGCTTTCGCAGGAAAAGGCTTTCCCTCAAATTGGGAGTCCATCTAGGAGGAGGAGTATCTCGTATACTTGGTGGCGGCGCCATAAGGTTCCTCGTTGGATCCCAACTAGCCCCCCGCAGCTCAGCAACTGCTTTTGGGGCAGGCGCGGGAGGAGGCGGAGGCGGCTTCGCCACATTACCCGACAACGGTTCCCAGCGATTTGTTGCCCCCTGGCGGCGGTGCCGCAGGGGGCAAATCCCCTTCCTGTGGGTCGTCATTCGACCCGCCAGCCGTCATATCCCCCTGGCCCTTAGGAATCGGAGGTGCAGGGGGTCTGGCAAGGTTAGGGGGCGGAGGTCCAGGTTCCTGAGGCCCCTCAAAACGCGGGGGCTGCCTAGGCACCCGAGGAACAGACCCGCCCGCCAGCTGTGCCGGCGGCTTGGCATTAGCCTCCCTTTGTCTCTGAGCTACTGATTATTTCTCTCCTCCGCCCAATCCAGGAACGGATGCGCAAAGTTGAATTTGCACCCTTTGCTCTCCAAATATTCCCAAACATTCCCCATCAGTCTTTCCTCTGAGAATCGGGGTAAGATGCCAAAGGAATTAAGGTCTCATGTTGACTATGCTCAGTGGTAGAGGATACGGGATGAGACATCGATGAAACCGTAGGTTATCCGTTACGCAGCCACACTCAAGCATAGGAAGTAAGGAGTCCGGCCAGGGACGGGCGACGACACGGGCCGCCCACGCGCGCCCCGGCGCGCTCCTTTTCTCACTCGAGCAGCAGGTACAGCTTCGGTATACAGCGATACCAATGTCAAGGTATGGCAAGGCAGGCAGCAGGAGAGGCAAATGCATAATGAGGCGGGGAGGAGCATATTTACTCCCCCCGCGGCGGGTTTCGCAGGGTCCAACCAGCCACAGCCTGCCTGGCCTGCACATATTTACAGCCACCGGAGCGAACCCCAAAAGCATTTTACCGCTCAACGGTGGTTGCCAGGGGGCTGAGGGCCGGAGAAAACCAGACGAATCCCACCAATGGTTAAATAAGGCCTCTCCGCCGATACGACTGGGTCGTTCGGTCGGTGCCGTAGCGACTTGGTCGCACGGCTTATGCATGCCCTCACTTTTTGTACTAGAGGAACCGCGCCTGCGGAGGCGGAGATGGAGGTCTCGGAGTCGAAGACGACGAGCCTCCCGCTTGTCCAGCTGTCCAATGATGCGGAGCTGGCTTGCCTCCCTTGCCACGGCCAGCATAGGGGGCTTAGAGGCCGCGAACGTGACCATAGCCACCGCTGGGCGCCCCCCCTGGAATTTGGGAAGTCGGCGTGGGGGGCACAGCTCCCTATGAATCGCCGCTCGGGCAATTCGCCGAGGCCCCGTTTTGGCCGACGCAGCGTACCTTGAGCCGAACCTTTCGAATACGAATAAGAGTAAGAGGCGGGATGGGGGGGGGCAGGATAGGAAAGTGGAACGGCATATAGCCAGAACAATACTAGTCAGAGCAGCCAGCGTAGGATAAATTCATGACAGTAGATGAAGCATAAATAGCAACAACAAGGACCAATGGCGGGGGGCAACGCGCACACGGAGCCCGCACTCCCCGCGGGAGACAAGGCGCGTGAGGGGCCAGGGGGCCATGCCCAACCTGATCTCGATTACGCCCTCCTGCGCACGAACCGAATCCAGCAAACAACGAGCGCCAGAAAGCGAAACTCCTTGCAAGACAAATCAAGTCCTATGCCCCTGGAGAAGCCCCCTGGCCTCAGCGACCAACCCCGTGGGGATGACATCAAAGGTGCCTATTATCTCTCTCTCTCTCTCTCTCCCTCTCCTTTTTCTTTCTCTCTCTCTCTCTCTCTCTCTCTCTCTCTCTCTCTCTCTCTCTCTCTCTCTCTCTCTCTCTCTCTCTCTCTCTCTCTCTCTCTCTCTCTCTCTCTCTCTCTCTCTCTCTCTCTCTCTCTCTCTCTCTCTCTCTCTCTCTCTCTCTCTCTCTCTCTCCCTGACACTCCTCACTCACTATAGCCCGTTCTCTCTCGGAGTGTCCACGACCCGTTTTTCTCTACCGCATGACGTTCCAGGCCGCTCGGCGGCGGCGATCCTTCGGAGGCGATGCGAAGCTGCATCGAGGCGCCCCCGCCCACAAGGGCGCCTAAACTACATAGTGCACCAGGGGCCGTCGTAGCCCAGGCAGCTCGCGTGTCCATCGTGTGCGTCCTTGGGGTCCTCCCTCCTCCTCCTCCTCCTCTTGGGGTCCTCCCTCCTCCTCCCTCCTCCCCCCTCCTCCTCCTCCGCCCCCTCATCCTCCTCCTCCTCCTCCTCCTCCTCCTCCTCCTACTCCTCCTCATCCTACCTTTCTTCCCCTCTGAGAGCGCAAAGGAATCGGACCACGTTTAGCCCCGAAAAGCGCACGCACACATCGAACAGCTGCCATTCGTATCTCCACGAGGCTCAAGCAGGCGCAACAATCTTAAACCTAAAATCGTACAACTACTTAAAATCATTGCTTTTCCCCAAGCACAACACTAGCGCACAAGCAATCCTCGACGTTTCCTCCCCATCCTCGCCCTGGTTATGCCCCCAATCCCCTCATCAAAAAATACGAGGACGCGAACGTCCAAACGACGCGGAATTCATTCGAACGGCTCGGGCCAGGGGCAGTGAGAGCGGCCCTTGAACTCCTTCGCCAAATATTGGATCCACACCTTCTTCAAGACAACTCGCATGGCACCAGCCTCAGCGTGCTTTGACCACGGTGCGCTCGCGCGCCTGCACGGGGGCATGTGCCCCATCCACTCACCGCGAGAGAAGCCGCGCCAGATGGAGGCACCTGGCGGCAGGTACTGATTGGCCTCTTTCTGCGTCAGCGTAGTGGGGATCTTCTCCGCCTTCCCCGCGCCTACCTCGGGCTTCTCGCCGCCAGCCTTGGCGCGTGCGAGCTCGAGCAGCTTCGCCTCGAACTCCTCCGTGAACTCTGCGTGGGCCTTGACGCTGGTCTCCGCCGCGTGCATCTGCTGCTCCACTGTGTCATGGTCGTGCTGGTCCAAGACTTCGATGGCCGCCTCGACCTCCATCGACTCTTGGGCGAACTCCAAGTCGTTCTCATCGCACGACCAGCGCGCGCACAAGAACTTCATGGCAGCCTCACTTGTGATGCCCAAGAGCGAACAGATCATCGCGTGCAGCTTGGAGAACAAAGACGCACCCTCAGCAATGGGGATCTTCAGGTAGCTGGCAATACTGCCCAAGTCCGTGGAGCTGATGTTCCAGAAACAATTCGTCGCGGCCAGCTTCTGGATGTTGGCGACCGAACCCGTGGCGAAGATGCGCGCGCCAGGCTTGTTCGCATCAACCCAACCCTGCGGCATGTTGCGGCCCTGCCAGGCCCATGACTTGAAACAAATCTCCCTGACCTTGAAGTCCGCCCAGTCGAACACGCCGACGTGCACGGGCTCCTGCAAGTCGAGGGCGAACTCGAAGTACAAGTTGGGTGACCCCTCTACCTTGACCAGCTTGCCAGGCCAACACAACACGCCGCTCGTCGGCCAGTGACACAGCGCAAGGTGCCACCACGCATCGCCACCATGATGTGGGCTCGAGAAGACGAACTTGTGCTTCAGCTTGAATATGCCGCCCAGCCACGCGTCTGTGACATGGCCAAACCCTCCTTTAGCCTTCGCGTCGTAAACCATATTGAGGTCGACAACCGGTGTGTTCGCCAAGGTGGGGCCTGGGCTGTAGTAGTCGGTCTTCTGGGTGGTACTCACGATATCCCCGAAAGCTATCGAAGCAGATCTCTTCACTGGCTTGAAGGCTTCTAGTGGCAGAGACGCTGTCTTTTTCCTGAAGGGGGGGCATCGGCCTCGAGGGCCGTGAACTTCAACTGCTTGTCGATCACGCCGCAACAGATGGCCGCATGCATGGCGGTCGCTGGCCTACGAAACTTCTTGCAAGCCTTGAAGCGCGAGCACTTCGTCTGGGCGCCAATGATCTTCTCGACAGGAATCGTATTCATGATGCCAGTGCTCCGACCTTTCATGATGTCCTTGATCGCCTGGCGCGGAGCATTGAACCCGAGCTCGCGGAACGCCAAGGTGATCTGCTTGGTCGCTGTCAGGCCGAAGACGCTGCGCTTCACGACCACGCACCGTGCACTCTGATCGCCCTTGTACGCGCAGTACTCGTTGAAGACATCGAGGTCTCGCTTGAACTCCCGCGCCGCGTTCACCCCTGAATTCCCGCGCCGTGTTCACCCCTGTCTCTGGGTCGGCCAGGACGCGCTGCATCTTCAAGGGCCACCCGAACAAAAGCAAACACCTTCGCATCCTGGCAGTGGCAAGTGAAAGATGCGCCATGCCGCACAGCTCGGCAAAGTCGCCCTCGACACCGACCTCACCAAGATCGGCGTCCTTGATCGCGCGTCCAGGATCGGCGTCCTTGATCGCGCGTCCTTGATCGCGCGCAGCCCTCCATGCTGTGCACGTCCAACAAGCCGTTTACAATCGAAATAACATGGTCCATGAAGTCCCCTCTGATCTGATTGGTCATCCACACCTGCGTCGCCTCCGCGGTCTTCATCTCCTTCACGCTCTTCCCTTGCCACTTCTTCACAAGCCACATCGGGGCGAACGAGCAGGCTACTGCGCGGCGGTTCCGACGGCATGATGCCAGCAGCACTGATATCGCCAAGGCGTTTGCGTTAGCGGACCTCAACACCTTCGCGTCGATCGTCACTTTGGCGCTGCTCGTAGCGCCGCCCCCCTCCACGATCGCCCCATCCAATTCCGCCTGCTTGACCGCTACCTTCTGGAGCTTCGCATTCGCAAGCATGTCGTGCTCCAAGGCGACGCACGCGCGCTCGCACGCGCGCCCCCACCAGTACGCGTAGTTCCTGCCGAAGCCATCAGCAGCATCACAAAACCGACAGAAGTTCAAGCGCATCCCCAATGGGATGAAGCCGTTCTCCTCTTTCATGAAGTTCCAAGCCACAGCTGCATCTGGCTCGTCCCCTGTGAACTCGTAGCCGTCCCTCTTCATCTCCTGGACTATGTTATTGCAGTAGTGCTGGAAGCACGGCACCGACCTGTAGGTCTCCTCGTCGTAGATCTTCCTCATGGTGTCCACGCGCTCGAGGCGCCTGCATCGGTCGTCCTCCTGAGGGGAGGAGGAGAGGAGGAGAGGAGGAGAGGGAAGGCCCTCTCCCCACTCGGATGGGGGGGAGGAGGGGAGGAGGGGAGGAGGAGAGGAGGAGAGGAGAGGAGGAGAGGAGGAGAGGAGGACAGAGGGAGAGGGAAGGTCAGGTGCCTGCATCGGTCGCCCTCCTGCCAGCCTCCCCCCACTCTGGAGGAGGAGGAGAGGAGGGGGAGGGGGGGGGGTCCTTGTCAGGCCCGAACGGCACGTTGAAGCGGATGAAGAGGAGGATCGCGAGGTCCCACATGCCGATTTCCTTCAGGTAGACCTCGAGGTCGTCGTTCGACCCGTGGCTGAACTCATCGACCCTTGTCAGATTCAACTTCCACTTGTAAAGCAAAGCGTTGCAACCTGCCATCCCGTCAGGCCCAAGGTCCATCGGCAACGACATGTGAGGCCAGTTCCGCCAATTTGCGTCGTGCCATTTGTCGGAGGCGTCGGGCCGAAGATACGAAAGGCCATCGGTCTCGGTCACCCGCTTCATGGCGTTGTCGAGGGCAGTGCACCACGATGCTGCGGCAGCTCGGTGTAGCACGACTGGCCTCCAACTCTGGCCCTTCTGGCGCCTACCTCTCTGGAGCCACGCGCGGTGGCGATTTGCCCTCATCGTCACAGCATCCCCGTCGGTAGTCTCGCTCTTCTTCCCCCCAGGCCGCACCGATCTGATATCCTTGCCTGACGCCCACTCCAGCGCCCCAGCGCCGCTCGCCACCTGCGACGGCGCAAACGCCCGAGGCCCCGCCCCCCCTTGGCGCCCCCAGGCCCAGCGCCCAGTGCCCCAGCTGTGGCTGCGGTCACTTTTTGGGCCCAAAACTCAGGCGGGAGCCCCGAAAAGTGACCATAGCCACAGCCGAGGCCGTTCGCCCGACAGGGGGGTGCGCCTGTGCATGGGGGGAGGGGGGGGGGGCGGGCGCGCGCGTCTACCTGGCCTACCTGCGGCGGCCCGACGACCGCCACTCACTGGGGAGCGTGAACACGGGGCCGCAGAGGGGGAGGTTGCCAGGGTTGCCCTTTGGGGGGCGCCTAGCTGCCAATGGCGATATTAGCCACCGCCGCCTGCCCCCTCCCCCCATTCCCCCCGCCGAGGCCGGCGGGGCTGGCGGGCGGGCGCGGAGGGGGGGGGCGGGGGGAGGCGTCTCAGGGGTGGCCAAGATCGGCAACTGCTGCTGGTCACCCCCTGTCCTTGTCGATGGCGACGTTGAGGAACAAAGGCGACTTGAACGTGTCCTTCGCGCAGGCGACGTACTTCGCGAGAAAGTAGTCCACCTCGTGCCTGCCCATGTCCTGCATCGTGGACGTGCAGACGTTGATCGGGCTGAGCGTGTCCACGACGTCCTGATTCGTGACCCCGCGGAGCACGATGGCCTCTGCGGCCACGGCGAGGCCGTAGACGATCTGCGAGAAGAACTTGCTTGATGTCTTGGACACCGTGTTCGAGAACAAGTTCTCCCATGATACGAGCATGACGTCCTGGTCGGACGAGCCGACGACACTCTCCACCATCCTGAAATTCTTGGTCACAACTGAAATCCTCCCAGATACAATGGCCAAGCTGTGCAGCGGCTTCACGTCGATACCATCGCGATGCACTCTCAGGTTGACCTGGGGAGTGCCCGTCTCTGTGGGGAACGGCCACGGTGGCGCCCAATCGGCAACGAGGCACAAAGTGATGGCGGGGGCCTTACCCTCGACCTGGCAGTTGCGCAGGAAGGTACCGACGAGGGCGTCCATCAACTCCGTCGCAGCGCGCGTGCTACTCTCCTCCTTGAAGCCCCCAGCCTCTGGCGACAAATACGCGCACCTGGCCACTGCGAAGACGAGTCCAGCCGTCGACAAAGAGCTCGAGTCGAGGCACCTCGTGCGAAACGGAATCATCATTTTCTTGACCGCATGGGGCGCTACCACTTTGCCGTATATCATCGAGCCGAAACCGAAATTCTGCAGGAAGCTGCCGTCCCACTTATGGCCAACCCTACCCCACCAACTCGACGGGATGCCCTTGTAGGACTTGACCTTGAGGTACTTTTGCAATGACATGTGGTCCCACCATATCCGCTGCCCTCCTTGGCGATGACGCTTGAAGATGAACACTTTGAACTGTGTCTCCCCGTTCCCAGAGCCGACGGCGACGTTCACCTTGCCCTTCCTGTGATCCGAGAACATGTCGTCGACGCTCTTCTGTATCGTCTTGGTGTGGGTCGGGTATACGACAGTGGCCTTGGCGAAATATTCCCAGCTACCCTTCGCACGGTAAAGTCTCCACTTGAACAGGTTGTCAAGGTCAATCACATCGGCGCTACCATCAACTTTCGCAACCGCGATGCTCGCTCTGTCGTCCGAGTGGACAAGCTCCGCGGCCTGCGCCTCGAACTCGTGGAACTCGTACGTCTCGATGCTCCTCAACATCCACTTGTTATTCCCAACCTTGCGGAGGTGCACGTGGTCGCTCCACGGGAGGAGGTCCATGGGCACCTGGGTATCCTGGGCCTTCTTGATCCCGTCGACGTCGATGTCATCGACGTCCACGCGGGCTGGGGGCCCGCCGCCACCGCTGGCCGCCGCGGCCGCCGCAGACGGCATGCACGGTCCCGATGAAGAACTCGCCTCGAGACCCTGAGAATCGACTAGTGCCAAAATGGCTACGCCAGAGGAAGAGGCGAGAGGGTGGGGAGGATCACGGAGGACGACCGCAGGCGACCTGAGAACTCACACGTCGACCTCGCCTGCGCACGACAGACACCGAATCATGAAATCTGCATTGCAAACAACGCAAGCCAACGGTGGAGTCACACCTGCGACGTACAAAGGACACTCTCCGAATCATTCTGACGGTTGCTGGCCACCTGGCCACTGCCGGCCTAAAGGGGCCCAGGAGGTTAGGGGGGGAGGAGGAGGAGGGGGAGGTGGAGACCCCTCCCTATTCTACCCCTCCTCACTGCATACTGTTTCTATGGCCCTCCCACACATGCCCTCGTCCTCTCACCCAGTCCCCTTCCCCCATTATCCGCCCCTCCCGCCCCCATGAGGTGGTGTGTCCATGAGGGCCCTCAGGGGTCGTTTCATTTTTTCAGCTCGAACGGTGCGAAGGGGCACCACCCTCCTACGCACGTGTCTGGGCACAAGGTGCTGGGGGCACCGCGCGCTGGAGGCACCGCGCCTGCTGCGACGGTCAGATAACCCGCATTATGACCCAGCAGGCGGCCTCACCTGCTAGGGGCACCAACTGCTAGCGGCACCACCTGCTACGTGTGTCAACTAAAGCTGACAAGCTATGACCACTACACTAGAGGTTGAGAGCAGTGCTGCGACGGATTTATACAAGGTGGTTGACATGCCACTCGCACGAACTCCTCATGTCAAAACTCAATATCACTAGTGACGACAACGACCGACGTCAAGCCTCAAGCCGAGGACACCTTCGCTTCCTTCTTCAAGGCGTTGAGGTCCTTCGCCTTCTTGCGAGCCGACTCCATGGCCGTCGTCTTGGCGCGCTTCTTGGACTCCTGGAGCTCCTTCTGCGCCTCCGTGGGACCCGAAGACGCAGAGGCAGAAGAGCCGCGCCCCTTAGCCCACGTGGTGCACCGATTCTTCACCTTGTCGCTGAGCACGTCGTCCTTGTTGGTGAAAACGGTGTAGCGGCACGGCCCCGTCTTGGTCGCCTGGGCGAACTTGTGAAGCTTGGCGCCCGAGAAGGGTTTGCACACCACGGCCGCCTTCCAGTCGCTGTAGTTGCAGCTGATGCCGTGGACCTTCTTGACGATGTGCGCCCCCTCAGGCAGGTCCACGGTGTCTCCGCTGACGTGCTGAACCTTCTTGGCAACGTCATCGTTCTCGTCGTGCAAGAAGCGGTAGCACCCCTTTACGAAGGAAAGATTGCCGTCTGGCGCGATCCAAGACGAGTCCATCATCGCCCAGCGCGAACCGACATCCGTATGGCGCTCCGTCAAGACGCCGCGAGCCACCTCCATCACGCCGAGCTCTGGTGGGAGGAACAAGTTCTCCATCATCTGCTGGCCGAAGTGGAACGCGTCCGAGATGGCCGAGGAGTCCTTCCCCTGCGCTGTCACTAGCTGGACCACCGTCAACTTGGATTTCTCGACGATCATGTCCAACTTGTAGTCCTCTGGAATCCTGCTGATGGTCTCGGGGGGGGCCATTGGGGAAGACCTCGCGGGAGAGAGCGCCCTCCAAGCACGTATCACCCTCTACCTCGTCCCTGTACCTCTGGAGGCCCATCAGCAACGACGGCGCATGGGTGTCGTCATCCAAGAGATGCTTCACCAACGACTGGAAAGCACGGTAGCGCGCGTTCAGCTCCTGTTGCTCCTTCTTTCTGGCCACCGCCTTCGGCGGAGGAATGAGGTCGACCAAGTTCCTCGACGAGGCGGCTGAGCCCCTGCTGACCGTGGACTTCGGCGTGGCCACGTCCAACATCGCGCGGGAGTCCGACCTCGACAAGCCGCTGCCCGACGACGTCATGGCGAGCCTGGCCCGTGCAATCGAGGACCTAGGAGGAATGCACGGTGCGCCGAAGAATTGGCAAGCAGAAGTCGCACAAGCTTTGAACCAAAACAGGCTACGGATATTGACAAACAACAACGTGGCAATGGGGCCCCGACAACTTTGACACGGCATCACGCAACACCGCGAAACCCGACACAATACGGCAAGTAACCGCACCGCACGGCACCCGTCGACACACCCACGATCAGTTTTTGGAGGCCACGCCGCAAGCACCATCTCCACCTGGCACGACGCATCGCGAGGCGGCACGGCACTCCGAGAGGAGTCGCACGGCACGGCATGAGACGGAACAGCACGGGACGGCACGGCACGAGACCCCGTGAGACGCATCACGAAACGGCACGGCACGGCACGCATCACGAGACGGCACGGCACGGCACGGCACGAGAATCATCCAGCGATGGAACAAGAGGAGCAGGAGTAGTAGGATGGTCAATAGGGCGCTTTTGGAGGAAGAGGATGGGATAAAAGGAGAAGGGGTTGATAAATGGTTCTGCGAAACGACGACGACGAACAGGGAGGAGGAGGGTGAGGGAAAAGGTTGAAGATGGAGAAGGAATGTGAGGGGCAAGCTAAGTGCGCTCGCACCACGTCTGGCACGCTACCTCTTCCGCCGAACCCTTCCAATTGCGTTACTATGCACACCGATGCCCTTTTTTCTGCCCCCCCGCTCACGCGTCATAGTGGGTCTGCAATCGCTTGCAAAACCGATTTATGAAAGTTAACAAATCCCAACGTGATAAAAACGGAATTATATTTTCAAACATCTTATCTAGGAAGCACGAAGGAGCAGTGGCTATGGTCACGGTCGCGTTATCGAGAGCTGACCTGGTGTTTTTGTTATTGTCCTTGTTCTTGGTGTACCCCTTGCCTTTCTCTCTTTGAAAGTAGTATTCGTAGTCGTTGGGAAGCACAAAGTGCCACGCCCGACTCTCGTTCTCTCTGCGGGTCATCCAGTGCCTGGCGTCACGGTGGACCCAGTATCCCTGCAATCCATACACCGTGTACATCGGGTAGTGGATCGCGGGGTTGCAGTCACCGGCAGCGCGCCCGGCGTCCATGGCCCCGGCGCGCGCGCGGACATTGACCAATCCCAAGTGTCCCCGTGAGAAGAGCGCCTCGAGAACTCCTCTCCCGCCGTGACGGTTTGACCGCCGGCGGAGTGAGGAGACTCAGTAATGTCGTCGTTGGCCCGATCGTCTTGGACGTCGGGCCTTCTAGGCGGAGGAGGCGGAGCTGGGCGAATAGCACGGCTTGGCCTTGCTTTCGCAACGGGAGCCCCTTCCGAACCGGCTGGGCCGTCGGAGGGCTCGTCGGCGCCTGATTCCTCACGAAGACGTACTTCATGCTGCAATTTAGCGCATCTTACAACACCCCTCGCGGCAGTTGCGACATAGGCACTATATTTGCCACAGGCAGTGCGAAAGGGGCCTTCGTCGCGGTCTTGGAGTTCAGTTGATTCCACGAGTGGGTATAAAAAGAAGACAGCATCTTGCAACTTCACGCCCTGGCGACGGATCTCTGCACGACGCAGTTTGCCCATGTCGCGGCCCACGCCCCAATGAGGTCGTCTGTCTCGACAGCCGCACGACTGCGGCAATCAAGCGCATATGCGTCAGTGCGACGCCTATCATTGTCATACCCTGCGGCTGTGTCGCGGGTAAGGAGCCCATGCGTGGGACATGCAATGTAATACCCCTCAGCAATAGAACAACGTATGAGCTCACGGACGATCACAATCACGCGCATGATACGAAGACCCCACTCGAGGTCTTTAACGGGAATCTTCCAATTCCACCCAATGGTCTGTCGCACATCGTCAGGGACAACATGTGTCAATTCTCCCGTTAGGCGCAACCTATTGGTCGCGCTCGTGTCCGGGTTATAGCATGTGTGCTCCATGACATATTGCGCAGCCACATCGATGGCTTCTTTCTTCGTCACCGTGACGCTCACTGAGCCATCAACACGGCGAGGGTACGCCAGTCCATCGGGCAGATCGAGATCGATCTTCCCGTCAAGCATCTGCTGGGTCTGGGACCGGCAGACGGCGGTGAAATCGAAGGGAATTGGTTCGGGTCCCTCGTTACCTGTCGCCTCGGTTTGACCGGCGACAGGTTTCACCACGCTGAGAGGATGATCAGAACAGATTTTGTTGCGCCTGGATACAGACTTGGATTCACGAGCAGGACGTGCAACAAACCGATCTGCCCAGGCAACCGGCGGACGTCCACGAGGGCTGGGCCCTGTGGCGTCCGCGCCGGTGTCCAGCGTAGCGGGCAGCCAGGGTGCGGCTCCTGTCCTTGCGTCTCGCAACGTCTGAAGATTCGGCACAACAGTATCTGTCCTCTGCATGCTGCGCTCCCATTCATCCCAACCTTCGTCGAGTGAAATGTACGAGTCAGGTGCTTCTGGCCAGTCGAAAGCAGCGAGAGCAGGACAAGAAAAGGGGCGCGCAGACTGATCAATATCTGTGGCCCAATGCAGGGGCCACCACTCAGCGATCGCTGGTGCCTTAACCCCTTGTCTATCAGCCAAGTGTGCTATCCATTTGATAAATCGCCTCTTGAGGGGTTCAAGGTAATGAAAGAAAGGTCCGTGACGCGCCGGCGGCTGGGCCGCGACGCGTTAAGGAAACCAGGCAGGAACGCTGCCAGGGCGGCTGTTTCCAAAGGTTTGACCTGAAGCAGCCATCGTAATGTATCCATGTTCTGCCCATTTGCGCTCCTGCTTCAAATTAGTGTTGATGTTCGTCGTGACATCCGCTGACGCTCTACGCTGCCGTTGCATTCTTTCTCTAACATAGCGATCATGCGTCCAAGAGAATGTGTCATGATTGGGAACGGTCAGCTTAAAGCCATTTCTCCACAGTGGGTCCTCAATGATTCCGTGCTTAAGTGACTGAAGCAAACAATTGTGTGCAACCATATACTTGTACCTCACTGGTTTACTGCAAGAGGGGCAACGGCCGAAGCCAGTCCGCACCCAGCGCAGTCCAGCACAGAGGAACCGACCTTCGTCATCCCAGGGAACAGACTGAATAAATGCGTCTGCCCTGTCAGACCAGTGTCTGCAATCTGGCCGCAATGTCACAGTCTCGCCAGTGTGAATCCAACCAAGCATGGAATTGTCATCAAAGTTTACCTCATATGAGGTCCACTCCTGACTAAAGACAAGTGGCCATGAAGTCAACTTTCGGTTCATCACATCTGGCCAATCGTCGACTGTGGCAAGAGTGACAGCTTTGTCGATGTCGGTGAACCTTGGCACTTCACGGGACACAAGGGTCCCGTCGCGGCAGACCCGGCACGAAAACCGGGTGAGCACACGGCCATTGAAAACGAGAACTAGTGGCCAGGAGTATCTGTGTGTTGGAAGCTGGTCCCACAGACGGACTGTGTCCGCTGCGGGCCATGCCCCAATCGTAGGAGGCTCTCCCGCCTTTGGGTCTTGGCCCATGGCGCGGTGCTCTTTCGCAGGAGCAGGCTCCCCATCCCTACGCTGGCTTAGCCAGGAGGGAAAATGACCTGGTCTTTGCATGATCGGATCCCGCTTGGTCAGAAGAAGCCTCAACAATCAATAGTCCGCCTCGAGACAAAGCCCTGATGTGCTCTTAAGGAACCGAATTTCTAGGACCATGGATCCCATCAACGCCCCCATGTCCGTAATATGGGGGAGGGACCCATGACACCTGACTAGGCCAGGGTCATAAGGCACATACATCCTCTCAATGGAGGCAACAAACGCGGAATGTCCCTGACACGCTCGATAGAAAACAGGAACGGGACATTTGGCCCGCTCATCCCCAAGAAGGGGCCAAGCCTTAAAGTCACGCCACTGCTTACGAACACTCGTCTCGCTGATGCCCTGGCTGCAATGCGGCTAGGCCGTGTGCAGCAAGTGCTACTGTTTGGTGCTTATACCCATCCTCATGCATCTTCTCCACTCGGTCTCCAAAGTAGACCCAACCTCCCGAAGACCTCGCATAATCGGACAGTCCTCGCGAGATACGTAGCAAAATCTCCCATGCGCTTCGCAAACACATCTACTCGACAACTGTGGCGTCGCCAAATATCCGTGGAGCCTAGGGCCGCCGGATTTTCGTCATCAGAGACGCCCACAGCCAACGGAGTCAGGACCTTAAAGGCCCGAGGGTCAAACCCGCTGGGAACATCGTCAGATTGAAATTCTGCACGGAGAAAGTCTCGCACCTGCTCAAAACTATATATGTCCACGGAGAGCTCGCCCAACAACTCAAATATGGGACCCTCGACGAGCTCCGCTATATGTTTGAGCGTACCAGACGTTTTATCACGAAGGGCCTCGACACCAGGGGGTACAGGGCCAGTAGTGTGAGCCTCTCGGACTCGCCGCTTAAGATGAACGGGCACGTTCTCAATAAATCGAGTGCGGTCATCCAGTGGAAGATAAAGCTCCTTGCCCCTGAATTCGTCAGCATGGCCGACGTTAACCTCGTGATCACCCGCGCGGGGCGAATCATCCGTCGGGCTAGGCTGCCGCATATCAGGGGAAGGCGGCAGTTTCGCTCTGCCAGACCGATAATGCTCCGCATCAAGGAAGATGAGGTCAGGATCCCCTGGATACGAAAATTCACGGAAGTAACCAAGATCTGGGCTGGCCTCAAGAGACCCCGGTGTGTCTGGGACACCCGGGGCTCTGTCAGCTGGGGAAGGCTCCGCCACGTCGTGTCCGCTCGGAGCGACGACCGGCGGGGTTGCCTTCCAAGCGGGCGCGGCCGCCTCGTCAGAAGAGCGGTGGGCTTTTTTGGTAGGGGATGACTCGGCAACCTCATATGGCGCAGCATGCGTTGCATCAACAGCGCCCGAGTCAACCTGCATTGGGCCCCCCTGCGTCGGCGCGTTCTCCGCTCTGGCTGGGCCAGGCGAAGGCTTGGGTACACCTACCGCCGCGGCTGGGCCGGACGGTGGCGCAGGGGGAGCAGGCAGCCTGCTTCCACATGCGATCAAGTCGCCCTCAGCGCGAGGCTGGGAACGCTCGCTCTCGGCGGCAATCACAAGGGTAGGAACGAAATCGGATTTCGTGTTCTTGATATGGTCTACAACAGTGGCTGCAAACTTCTTCCACGGGTCCGAGTACTCTCCTGGCTCATGTTTCCAATGTTTCTGTGCAAGCTTGTATAACTTCATTGCTGCTTCAATTTGCACATCCATTTTCTGTAAATTATCAGGATCCTCGACGATCGCTGGGCCCGCGGAAATTGCGCGACGCCGTTCGTGGAAGAAATTGCGCTCATTATTGAGCGCATTGCGGGCTCGTTTTCCGTCAAAGCGGCAATGTGAGACTTCTTTGATGGTCCGGACAATATTGGACGCAGCGTCATCCCCTACAGGGGCCGGAGATTCCTCTGACGAGGGATCTCCGTCCGTCTGATTCGGGAGGGGGGATGCAGGAGCGTCCAGCCTTTCATTGCCTCCGGGGCGATCAGAGCCCACATCCTCGGCAGTCTTGGCTTCTATCTCAATTGCCGCAGCCTTTGCCACGGGGCCCTGGGCCTGCACAGCCGGATTCACCCCAGCACAGCCTTGGGCAGACTGGGGAGGCCCTGGAAAAGCTTTCAATTGCGTTTGCTGAGGTGCGGCCTTGGGCGCAGCGTCAGCTTGCTGGCGCCTGTAGTCAGTGCATGGTTGACGCTGAACACTCCACCTCGAAGCTCGAGGAGGAGGCTCAGGCGAGCGGAGACGTGGTGCCCAAGTCGGCCTACCCGGAGGCACAGGCCAAGCCTGGGGCTTGCCTTCCGTCGCCCCTGCGCCCGCCGGCTTGGCCGGTGGCCGCGCAACCGCGGGTGCAGCATCAGCGGGCCTTGCCGGTGATCTCTGCCCAGTAACTGCGGCACTCGCCGGTCGAACTGAAGGATTGTCGGCTCCAGTATCGGTGCGAGCCACCTTGGCCGGTGGAAGCCTCGCCACTCGCGCAACACTTCTCGGAACAAATGGTGGCGGAGGCTTCTTCGGCACGTCGTCCTCCGGCCTCACTGGAGGCGGATCCTTCTTCGGCGCAACGTTCGCCGGCTTGGCCGGTGGCGGCGCCATCTCTGCATCAGATGGTGGCGGAGGCTTCTTCGGCACATCGTCCGCCGGCCTAACTGATGACGGCGCCTCCCTCGGCGGAGGCGGAGGCACAGCCACATCCACAGCTGCGCCTGTGTAGGGAGGAGGAGGCGCCACCTCAGCCACGGCTGCGCTGGGGGGAGAATGGGGCACCCCCTCAGCCTGAGACGCAAGCCGCCCCAACGGTGGAAAAGTCTCGGTAGCAAGCGAAAAAGAGGCGTCGGAAGGCTTGGCCACCGGCACCTGGGCATGAACATCCGTTGGTGTTTTGGCTTCGGCCTTGTCTTCGCTGTCTTTATTAGCCCGAACGAGCGCCTTTGATGTGTCCGAGGCCTCATCTTTATGCAATGGATTAATCCTAGTGAGTCGAACTCCTATATTTTGGAGCCATGGCCAAATGTCATCAAACTCTCGGCGATACTGCCGGTAAGGACTTCGCTCCTTCTGCCAAACGATGGGTCCCAACTTTGGGACCCGCTGTCTCTGCGCCTCTCGGACTTCGTCCGTGGCATCCACTCCCTCCTTGTCGCGATGACGCTCAACCCCGAAGTCTTGCCCCAGGGGCCACTTCATTTGTCTGGCGACGCGTTGCAAGAGAGTGCAAGCCTGAGTGGCATGAAGTGCCGCTGGCGCCCAATGGTACAAGCGAAGCTCACTTAACACCACCTGGGATGGGCCACTACAAAACTGATCGGGCGCGCCCTTGATGCGCACAGGCTTTGCATAGAAAATTACCTCCGCAGTTACCCAGATGCCATCTCCAAAAGTCTCCTCTGCAACAGAATATATAGTACGTGTAGGAATATCATTCATACAAGGGAAAGAATACACACCCACATGTCAATTTTTGATACCCCCTCCGTAGCGGGGATTCGATGGGAGCAACTGATGACCCTCCAATATCGAATGGAGGGCGGTCACAGACGCACCGTGAGACTGTGTGCTCCATCCCGAGGACGGGTCTTGGACCTCCCCAAGCTTGTCCGCCGCCACGTGAAAGGGCAAAGCTAGCTGTGTACAGTGTACGTTCCCCGCCTTGTGGGTCTTGGTCGACAATCTCGCCCAATTCAGGCGATCAGCAACGGTGGCCTCTGGGTCTTCACATGACCGATCGGCCTTAATCGCAAAGATACGTGCCACATTGGGAACCATCTAAGAAGGATCCAAGACAGGGGTCTTCGTGGACGTTTGTAGCACCTGGTTGCCTAACCAAACTTCTCCAGGAGCGTGAATCTGGATTGTCTTGAACTGCTTGCTGCGGGTCGGATTTTCTCCTTTCGCCACTTTGTCAACACGGTCCACCTCCCTTGGGCAACAGTTCCCAGGCATCATGGGTCTGTAGAGTTGACCACTCTCCGCAGTGAACGGTCGGAGGAAATTATAATAGACTGGATCAGTGCTCGATGCATCACAACATCTTAACATCCTCATACAGCTGGTGCACAGGCCAATCGACTTCCCAACCATCATCATTCTTGGGATAGCCCCCAGCTTTGAAGCGCCTGGGGAATTTCTTCCCGCCACTGAGCTTGACTCCGAGGCCGACAGGACATTTCGCACGGAGGGCTTCCTCCGCCGCTTCACCGGGCGTCTTGGCGCCCTGTACACACGTTACAGAAGCGAGTACGGGACCGCGGGACGGCTGGGCCGCCCGCGCCGCAGCAACATTACCCGAGGCGGCCGGGCCGCTGGGTTTGGCAACAGACACTACCTTCGACAGCTCCTCTACCGCAGGGCGCATGCGTTGATCATTCTGCACTCCTTCCGCGGGCAATCGGAGGCGCTTCCCCTTCGGGGGCATTCCCGGACACAAGGGAAGACACCGTGGTAAGAAATATTGATTATCTCGCCACGGGTAAAATTATGCGTGCACATTCCCTCGCTTGAGAAAATCAATGAACTTGTCGCAAAGCTTGGAATGAATAGCCCCGCCCCCTGCCCCGTCTTGGACGGCAGGGAACATAATGGGGTTCAAAGGTATCCGAAACGGACGAGCGTTGGATACAGACTCGGGCACATTATTCTCAGTTGGGCTCCAGTCTTGCCAGTACATGGCTAGCTCTTTAAAGGTAGCCTCCTCTGCCGTGTACCCATCGGCTCTTTTCATCGTCGATGGGTTACCCCCCTGAACGGCTGGGCCGCCGGAGGGTCGGCAAAAGAACAACGCAGCGAGTTTCGCAGCCTTGAACATGTGCTCTGCAAATATCTCGGCCGCCCTACCTCTCACAATTTGTCTGTCGTTGCCTATCTTTTTGTCAATATGCTCTGACAGAAAATGGTAAAAGTCACTTGAAGGTGTTGCAACTTGCGGTAAAGACATGCACCGTCAAGAACCATGATGCGCGGGAATGTCCCCGCGGCCTCATAGTCTTCAATCCGACGGTTCATTCGAGCTCGGACGAGGGTGGCGACGTCGTCCCACATAGGGTCAACACAGCCTCCGCCCGGGGACTTCCAACACCTGTGGCCCCCGCCAATGTACATTATCTCAACCGCGCCATCAGGCGAGCGCTTGACCGCATCGTTTATGATGCGTTCAGCTGCCTCCAACATTAATCGGAGGGCTCCAGCGAGGATCGTCGGATTTTCCCCCCGCCCCCCTCCTACGCGAACTCCAAGCCAACTTAAACGTCGACTGATCCGCAATATCATTAAAGTGCCAAAAGATGAATAGCACTGGAACATGGACTCCCTTCATATAATGCTGATGCCCCGACCAATTGTGCGACTGGGCGGCTTCCCGATGTTCGGGGCCCTTGCAGCCACTCATAACGTTGGCAGAAATGCCGTGGACGTGCTCTTGCACGGAGTACGGAATGCAATGGCTTGGCGTGGCTTTCTGCCCGGCCGCATTTCTGAACGAGACCGTAGAATCAGAAACCATATGAATAGAGCAAGACCAGAACTTGTACTGCTTGTGTTCCATCAAGCATTAAGGGTGGAAAAAGTCTGCAGTAGGTTTTCCAGTTGCCATCATGGCCGCAGTGTCCTCACCAGCAAATGGGACCCATGAGTGCCCATTATGGCGGGCAGCCTGGGCCATTGCCTGGCACGTCTCTAGAAACGACAATCTGCCCGTCCCGGCCTTCAACCGAGGATGCGTTGCATCAACATACAGCTGGAGAATCTCGGTCACTCGAGCCTCCCATTCGTGCGTGGGCGGTTTGGGTTTCTCGGCGAACTCACTCCTGTGCCAATGGTAGTCAAGGACGTTCCAGGGACCACGCCCAAGGTAGGGTGGGCCCTCCCTTTCGTCATCGACTGCCATCGGCCCCGCATCGGGGGGGCCCGCCTCCGCCACTGCCCCCAGGGGGGTCGCCAGAGGGCGGAGGATTCCCTGTGGGAGAGCCGCCTGAGCCAGACGGGGCACCTCCGCCACCGGCCGGGCCAGGGGGAGAGCCACCGCCCGCCCCGCCCTCGGCTTGGCCGGGCGGGGCAGCCGGACATGGGGCCGACCCAGCGGATGGTCCGCCGGTCGCCTGCTGACCAGCTCCTGGCTTGTCCAAAGGCTTCTGTGGGACAGATCCCACCAATGGAAGCGACATCGCAACGTTCGCTTGGCTGCTGGCCGAGCCGACTGAGTCGGCCGGCATCTCCGCTCCCAAGCGTGGCCTTTTCGGCGCCTTGACCGGACCCTCCTCTTTGTCTCTGGAAGGGCCCTCAGAGGGCGCCTCGAGATTAGGCTGCTCAAGATCCGCTGGCAAAAATGGCCTTTCTCCAGCAACGACTGGGTCTTGCTGTTCGGCCTTGGTCTCGGTGACTGGCGGAGAGCGTGGCTTTTCAGTCGAACCAGCACTGTCTTCAAGGCCAGCACTCGCGAGCCATTCCTTGAAGTCATAGGCTGCCCTACGCCAGGCCACAGCCTGGTCGGGAGAAGACTGGAAATAACTGGCCCTGGCTGAATCGGTAAGAGCCTCCTCAACAACATGCACGGGCATGTAGGGGCGGCCCTTAACAACAGGCAGGGCACACATAGTACCCCAACCGTCCCCAGCGGCTTGGCCGCGAGGCGGCAGGTGCGGTGAAGGGCCCCAAATGTTCAACCACAAAATGGGAGAGCCTTTCGTCTTGTTGTCCATCACTGGGACGCTCACAAAATCACCGTACATCGTCACCCGCCAGATGGCTGGGCCAACGGTGGGACCCACGACCTCTCCCTTCTCGAGAGTTCGGACGGGACGTCGAGTCCCCCCCGGTGCGTTAGTGTATAACTCGCAGACCAGCTTCGTCATTTCTCAGGGTATGACTGAAAATACATACCCTCCTGAATCTGGTCAACCTTAGGAGGAACACAATCGAAACGGCACGTGGCCTTCCTATCGAATGTCGCCCAGTGGGCGACCCACGGGTCTTGCGAGATACGAGAAAACAGACGCTCAAAGATCGTCTGAGAGCTGGCGGCTAAATCTTCCTTCAATGCGGTAACGACTTGGTCGTTACGCATATACAAGATATGATGTCGCCACATCGTGTAGCGCCAGCTCCATCCCCTTTTGCGCACGAAAGTAGTGTTCCTAGCATGATTAGGCCTGGACCATTCGGTCTTGTCAGGAAAACAACGAAAAACAAGTTGCTCCTAGCGGGAACTATATTTCCCCCGAAGGGAGGCAGCTGTCTTCTTGGCGAGCTTGTTGTCGTCAATAGCAGCGGAGGCAGCTCTTTTGCGAGCTGCGATCTCCTCTGCGTGAATCTCGACGCTGCCTTCCATTTCGATGTCAACATTCATCATGACATCACTGGGGCCAAAAGGGTCGGCCGTCTCCCCGGCCGGCTGGGCCGACGGGGCGACGCCCGCAGTCGGCTGGGCCGATGGGGGTGCATCTCTGTTTGCAATGGGAGGGGCCTGTCCTTTTGCCCCGATAAGAGGTTCTTCACCCTCGGACAAATCCGAGGCGAGTTCATACATAGTATCATCCGAGCAAACCGAAGTCACATCCTCCCCCGACGGCTTGGCCGCTGGAGCATCCAGCAGTTGACACATGGGCTCGGCCAGTGACCAATCGGGCGCGCGAGGGCCGCGGCAAGCGGGGCCCGCACAGCCGCAACGCGGCGGCGGCGCGATCCGAGGGGAGGCCGGCCGTTGGGCGGCCCGCGCAAGCTCGAGGCAAAACGGCAGCGGCACACATGGAATTAGAAGAGGAGACGAGACGACGATGAGATGATAACATGCGCTCAGCGGCACGAGCAACAACAATGTGATCTTGGTGTGCAAAGGCATCCGTGCAATCTTCGGCCGATTTACAATCCCTGCCTCTGGCCTCAACATGCTCGTGCGCGCCATCACATCTGCGCTCAAGTCCCTCAATCACGTCATGAGATGTGGATGCAATCGTCCAAGGCTTCTTCATGAATTTACCCTTGCTGTCCCCCACTCCATACGCACACCCATGCAAAGCCGTTTTGACAAACCCAAGCTCTCTCATGAACTCTTTTACCTGCGGGCCCCTCCAATAATTACCCTGTGTAGGCCACTCAAGACAAACTGTACCCCCCGTATTGTGCACAGCACGGGCAATCTCGTGGAAGTTCCAAAACAAATATCTGAAGTCGCAGCCTACGCATCGCTCTATGATTTCCAGCGCGAAAATAATGTGCTTCACTCACGTATTGCCAGGGGGAACCACCCGTGCAGGGCATTGAGCCCCATAGAGCTATGCGTTGTCCTTTGAACTTCTTTATGTCATTCAGAGCCAATCTTCTTCCCTTATCGGTTCTCATATCTTCTTGTTCCGTAGACCGTATCACCTTACAAGAATTATCAGCGAAATTCTTGGGGTCTCCACTCCTGCTCTCAGCGCCAAAACAATATTCTAATAAGAGTCGATCCCCGCCCCACTGGGTGGCCGGGGCGCAATCGCCCCGGATCCAGAATTCCGCCCAGCCGGCCCATCTACTTGGATGATAATCGCCATCGCTGGAATCACCATTCGAATTATGCTCAAAGGGGTGATGATAGTTAGCTTCTTCGTCACGCCAATTATTCGCACGGTCAATAGTTAAACCATGCCGGACATTGATCGCATAGGTACGACGCTGATCAGCTAACCTGTCCGGGTCAACTGGGCAATCTGTATTCACGGGCGTAAACGTGACAAGTCTAGGAACGAAGTGCCAACGTTTAAGACTCTGTCCGCGTTGTGTCCAGTGATCCTTCCTATTCCGAAAATTAGCAGCAGCAGCAGCAGCAGGAGGAAGGTGGGGAAGAAGAGGGTTGCAACCGAGCGTGTCTTCTTCTTGCTCGGTGTTCGCTGGCTCGGATTGTGGCTGCCCGCCATATTTTGCTCTTGACAGATCCGATGTATCAGACTCGCTTTCGCTCTCTAAGTTTGGTCAAACATCGCTCTCATCTCAATCTCCTCCTTTGACCTGGGTTTATCGGAGCTTCTCCTGAAACCTTCCTTCTTCGCAACAGGAGTAGTTGCACTCGCCACCACGGCTTGGCCGGGCGCATTTGCCACCGCGGCTTGGCCGGGGGCAGGGCGCTGGGCGCCGTTCGGCGCCGCTGGAAGATTCATTGATTTGGGGGGGTGCACAGCGGGCCTACCCTTGTCAAGACGCTTCTTTTTCTTATTCATCTTCTTGCTGGGTACAACAGCTCCTCTCCGCAGGGCCGAACTCGGACCTAAGCGGGGCTTCAGAATCCCCCCGGGTTCCAGGGGGGGCCGTCTGAAAACGTCGAATCTAAATGGTCTCGGCACCGCCGGGCGGTCCAAAATTTAGGAGTCATAATACCTTAACCCAGACCAAAGGGTATGTGAATCTCTGCGTTCCTATGTCAGCAGCCTCATTTTGAGTCCGTTCGTACCGAAGTTCCACGATGCCTCGGGGGAACTGTTCAGACACTGCGGCAGCATCAATACGATGAGTTCGCGGAAGGTGCATAAGCTTCATGGGCCCTCCGGCTATAATGACCTTGCAAACTGCCCGGTTATATTCTAAGAAAAAGGCAACGCGTTCGTCGTCCAGGCAATATTTCCCAAAGCGGAAGGGCTGCAAGCAGCTCTTTTCGCAGGGCAAGGTCGGCAGCCACAATTTCAGCCTCAAGAGTGCCATGGGAAACACACGTTTGTCGCTGAGATCCCATAGACTGCCCAGCTCTAGTGTATGGGCCCCAAATTGCTTGATAACTGGCACTCGTGCCCCTATGTGTTCGGATGTCACTGGCCAGATCCGCATCGGAGCATTGCTTCAACAAGACATCCTCCATTCTATCACCCACCCATGAAGACATGCGGTAGTGAGAAGTACACTTGATATAGCAAATGAGGCGGAAAAGATCAATGTTTGGTTGCTCTGTCCATTTGGTAATGCAACTGGCCGCATGGCAAACAGCGCGGAGTAGGTCATATCGAGCCATTCTCGCACCGTATAGGATCTCCATCAAGACTTTCGCTGCAATGGATCATCGGGGCCGGCCGCTGCGGCGCCACGGCCGTGCGCAACGATCTCTTGATCTGGGGGCCCAGCGTCAACATTGATGTTCAAGGCTGACGCTATTGCTTCCTCAGCAGGAGAGAAACTTCGCCTCTAGGCCCGCCTTGACCGTCCTCGAGATCGGCAAGTTCGGGGCCAAAAGGGGCACCCGCAGCAGGATACGTAGCTGGGTCAGTATCCGTGAATTGGGCATATAAAGTAACACAGGATTCGAAGAATTCAGTCATGTCGTACTCTATGACTCTGGCCTGTTTGGGTTCTCTCGGTTGGTATGGCTCTGGCGGCTGGGCCGCCGAGTCACCCTCCGTTTTCTCCTCATCGCTCTCGTCTGAGACGGATGCGTTCTTCTTAACTTTAGGAGGCGGCGGGCCCAAAGTCGCTCACCTTGCCACTCGACAGGCTGCGTGGATAGCCGGTGTTCACAACCCAAATATCGTCCGACCGCTGTCGGAGGATCTATCTCTATGCCTTTAGGGCAATTGGGAGATGGGGATTGCAATAACTTCCATCCTTGAGCTAGCTTGTCGGCAGGACCAGCCAGCTTAAAATCATCAACATAAATTATCAAGAAAACTTCAATTCTGAATGAAAATAACAGCTGCGCCACGGGCTACATTTGACAAAACCGTTAGCCGTAACATGCCCTTCGCAGCGTTGCTCCCAATATCCCCCTGAATCAGGGTGTCCGTACAGAGATAAAATCAACGGGCACACGGGATTGCGCATATGCGACCAGGACTCGGGCCACCCATCACGGGGCAAAAACACTCATGTCGGGGTGCCACCCAGCTTTGATTGAGCGTCGGCCTGACGGGCGTCGGCTTGTTCGATACTATGGCCTCCGAAAAGCCCGTAGGTGTCAGCTGCTTTGCTGGCCTGCATTGTAGCAGGGCTGCTGGAAATTTCTTGAAACAACGCCACATCTTCATTCTGATCTCTCACGCTAGAACCGTCGAAGACGACCCGACCGTTATGATCACGGTCTTTGTGTCCCAGCGGCAGCTCGGCGTTCTTTTCGACAAGGATCGCGAATAGACGACCGAAGTGGGCAGTCCTCCCTTTGAGCTCTGCAACAACATCGGCATATTATGTGACGCCTTTCTCGTCCCGTGTGCCTATTTCTCGTAATCGGTTCCGTTCCTTTCTCAAAGCAGCCTTGGCATCTCGGTTAGCCTGGGCTTCGACTTTGGAAACCGATCGCGCTACAGCGGCATCAATCCGAGTCTGTCGCCATTCGTTGGGAAGTTGAAAAGGCTCGTCGACAACTGAGATGAGATCAGTAAAAAGGTTGTATAAGTAATCCAAATCAAATCTTTCTTTTTCACGACGATTTGGCATTGGAGGCTGCAACGACATTCGGAGCACGCTTCGCCGCGACGCGGCGACCGCCGGACTCGAGGTCAGGCCTGCCTTTGCGTCACCTCATAATCCGCATAGGATAATGGGCCCCTACCATCTGGGCCGGAAGGAACACCATCACGCGCGATGGCACCACCGCACCAAGTTTGCTTCCACCAAACATCCTCATCATCCGAAAGATAGTCGTCTGAGTCGTCCTCCGCGGAGGTTTCGGTGGCCACAGCTGCGGCTTGGCCGCCCTGTGCCGCCTGTCTACGGAAACGCTCAACGACCCACGGCGCGGCTCTCCTTGCGCTTGGATGTGTCGCAAGGCAAGCGGCATCCTCCTCAGAGAGTGGACGAACCGCAGGTGGCTGGGCCACTGCGAGCTCGGGCGGAGTCGGTGGATCTTCCGCGTCCAAGCCTATATCACGCAATAGGGCAAGACAAGGGCCGGGATCGTCAATACCAAAGAATCCTCGCTTTTCGGCCTTGTATTGCTCGACAGCCTGTCGGCGTTGAGCCTGGTGCATGTTGAACCAGCGTCCAGGATGAATGCCAAGATTGGTGGATTCGGGCAATTTCCCTAGCCATTGAGCACCGCACTTTAGATCTGGGTCTGTAACCCACACGCGAGTCACGGGAACGTAGCCGGGATCATTAAAAAGTACAACTCTGATGCTGCATGTGTTTCGACGACCTGTCAACGGGAGCTTTTGTGTTAACTCTTCCTTCGTCAGGCCGACGACAATACGCCGATCCTCATAGTATTCCATCGTATCAAGGTTCTGAGTCGCGCGAGCAAGGAGCTGCCCTTCCCCGGGAACTTTTTCACGCGGCGTGGCCGCTGAAAAATTAGATTGGCGATCCAAACGATACTCAATATGAGCGAGACCTAACTTCTGATCTTTATCTTCATCTGGGCGAGAGTCTCGCAGTGGGTCTCGACCGTCAATGACCGCAGGCTTATCATACACACACACAAGCCCCCCGGACCGTCGTCACCGTCGGAATCGGCCCCGGAGTCTGGCGGCGGCGCGCCCTCGCCACCTCGGGAAGGCGGCGGCATAACCGCGGCGGGATCCTCTGCACAAAACGGATGGACCGATTGTGCTCCTGTCCCCTGCCCCGAACCGTCTGGGACGGCTGCGGCTTCGCCAGCTGGAGGGGTCGTAACGGAGCGCGCTTCAGCCATCGCCTTCTCGTACGCTTTCCTCATAGGAAACTTGCGATTGGTCCTCAGCAGTGCCATCTAGGATGCTGCTGTTGACCTGATCAGACTTCTCAATGGTGGGTCGCTTGCCCTCGGGCGTGCGCCCTGATTCCATACTAAGTCCATCTAGCTGTCTAAGCGGCACAACGTAGCTCTCTGGACCAACCATGCCCCCCGCTTTGTGTACATACCCCAGGCATAAACCAGGAATCATTGCACCGCCAGTCTTGGCGGAGGGACATAACGCACAAGAGACCCGAAGGGAAGAAGTGGCGCCTCAAACGGATGTCCAAAGCGACGTTCCCAAATAGACTTCCCTTCCTCAGGGGCCCTGGCGTTGTAGTAGAGACAAAAATATCTGACGGCATACGTCCAATATGGTGGTGCGAGACCGGCCTGCATAAACAGAGCTCGGGTCCCCATCTGTACCACGCCGTTTGCACGCTCGGCAACAGCGTTTTGCTTGTCTCCTGGGATGGTAGGATCATGGGCAATCTTGAGCTCGTAACATGCCCGTGCAAGCTCGCGCGCACCATCTGCATAACAATATTCTAACTTCTCTCCCGGGGCTTTAAGGTTTACTAAAAAGTTACAAATGTGAACCGCAGACTTGTCGCGCACACCCTGAGCGGCGAGAAAATCAGTTGCTCGGCCGCCAAAAGTCACGCACGCGGTCTCATCGTGGAGCCCCCGCGAGAGTTCATCCATCGCAAACCAATGATCCATCGTCGTCAGGTGTCCAAACGAAGTGGGGTTAGCGTATGGGCGGGGGAAATGTCAGCCCTTTGTTGCGCGCTTTGCGCTGCTGTCGTCTGATAGTTTTGGCCCAATTGCATACTGAGCAATATGGGTTCTTGGGAGTATGAGTTAGGAGATGCGGAAGGGAGGCTGCGGCCTCCTTAAGCCGCTCGGCAAGGGAGCCCGACACCTCAACCTCTGCATCGTCTGGGCATGGTTCCGACGGTGCGTCGATGTCGACTAGGTCGACACCATCAGCGTCTCCAACTTCACCCTCCTCGGGCCCGGGGGCCGCGTCGCATTGGGGTCCAAACCTTGGTCCATGTCGTAGGGGAGGTATCCTGAGACCCCGTGCCAACAAGGGCTCTTATGTGCGGCTGCGCAGACCACAGCTTTGCTGGGCTGACCGTCGGCCCCACCGACGGCTTGGCCGTGGCAGGGCAGAGTCGAGAGACATTTGGAGGCAGCAATGCCGGTAGGTGTCCGAATCCAACCGCATTCGCTAGCCGCACAAGGCGAATAGTAAAAATAAGTCACGGTATCCGCAGAGTCTAATGAGGACGGAAAAACGGGTGCGAACTCAGTCGGCCGTCCGTCAACGTAGCTGTGGTTTCCAATCAACTCATGCGTATGCAAGTCAATGGTTACGCGAGTCTGAGCAGCATGGGGCGGAGGGCCTCCCGCCAATTCCACATTATCCAGAAATTCCTTGGCGCCTGGCGTCACGCGACACCACCGCTCGGGAGGTTCAACCTCCCCAGCGGCAACCGCGCACATCCACTGACCCAGCGCCTCTTTGCCTGAAAGGGTCAAGTATGGGATCTTGCCCTCAACGATCAGGTCCACTCTTTGACCGTTGGGCAAAAGAAGGCAGGGCCTTCGGCCTGCTGGCCAGAAGAAACTAAAGCCGTGATCCATGCACCGCTCTCCTACCGAGATCACGCACGGAGTCTCTGGCATGACCAATGCGTTAAAACTACCGCCCTTAAATTTAGGGCATGCGATGCGAACTGAACCGAAGGGTTTTGACTCTCCCCCAGCAGTATTCAGAGTGATCGATTGCGGAAGCTTTCGAATCAGTCTCATTGCGCCTGCACTTTGAATTTATCTTTCCGCTATGAGGTTATACCCACACCCTGTATCAATGATAAAGCTCAGCGCTTCAAGATATGCAGCATCTTTGTCTGTGCATCCCGCAGTGGCTGCGCAGTGGCTGCGCCGCGCGGGCCCTCTTCCCCCCCCCCCCCCCCCCCATCGGCCCTCAACCAAAGCTGCCAGAGGTCATCTTGTAGGTCTGATGCCTTGATTAGGGCCTCCGCCGCAAACGCTCTCCACTGGGTGGATAACTGCTGGCGCACTTCAGCGGGGAACCTCCACCTATCTTCGTCACTTGAGGGCAACTCTTTTAGGTCGTGGCGACGCGCCTTCCTACAAGCGATGGCGGGTTCCGCAGTCGAGAGGCGAAATCGGACGCGGAATTTGCGTCGACCCTTTGTCTGAGATCGAATGCAACTCTCGCTAGGGGGGTCGCTCCAATACTTCTTGATAGCGCCCCGAGAAAGAGGGTGTAGGAAATTTGCAAGAATATTTTCAAGACTCTCGATTTGCTCCCTGCGCTCGTGGAGGGACTCTCCACTAGAGGGGTAACTCTCAACTCCTCCGCTTATATGTATAAAAGCCTTTGAAAAATGGGGGCCGGCCTGCTTTCTGCCCAGGAAGGCCCCGAATTAACGGGGCAGGGCACGCTATCGCGCCCAGGCTGACTGGGTCAAGGGACACATTCCTGCCCCCCCGCTTCCGGTTTGACCGACGCGGGCGTCGCCACGTCCGTCTAGCGAGGAAGGCAAGAAATATTATCCTTAACAAAATTAATCCAATCAGTCTTTCTGCACTGGCGGCTGGGCCGCCAGTGCGGAGCCAGTGTCACGGATGGTTGGGCGTGGTCTGAGCGAACCAACATTCCTTTCCACGCGTGCACTTTCCCGTTTCCTTGAAAGAGCGACATATCATGTCTTTACCTTTGCCTTTGCCTTTGCTTTTGTCTCCATCTCTCCTGCGTCTCTCCGAACTGGCGCTGGCGGCCCTGGAGCCACCACCACCGGCAGATGAAGAGACATTGGCAGCAGCGGCATCGGCTTGTTTGATTGTGCGCTCATATCCCAGAGTCTGTCCCGCGTTAAGCTTCGCTTGTTCATACCTGTCGCGCTTGAGCTTTTCTGCATCGGTCAAGGCTCCGTCTGGGGGCCCACGGCAGTTCTTAAGGTCCCGTGAGAAAGGATAACATGGCAACTTGCTCTGTTTTCCACGAGAACGATCGGATTGACTCCTATTGCGTTGCTGCGCACCCTTTCCACGGCCACCCGTCGGGGTCTGTGATCGGCTCCGTGCCTTTCGGCCTCCGCCTTTAGGTTTCTCAGACCCCCCTCTAGAGCTCACATTCGGAGCCGGGGCAGCATTCGACTTAGCCCCCGCAACCGGCTGGGCCGGAGCGGCGGCTTTAGGCTTCTTATGATTAAACGGGAATCCCTGACTGCATACGGGCAGGTCTCGCCCTTACGCACAAACTTGCACGTCGTCTCGCCCATGGTTACTCCGTTCTTCGTAACGTCCGTGGATTCCACAAGACGCGCTGCCACCTCTGCCGCAGCGGCTTTGCCGTTGAGGCCTCGGCGGTTGTCGTTGCCGTCGCCTCCACCACCATACGATTTATCTGTTGAAGGAAGTGAATGTGATGAGTGGAAAGACCGCGGTCCTAACGCATGTTTGTTAAACTTCTCAATCAGGTTAGTGGCAAACATGATGTCCAGACGTTGGAAGCGACCCAGATTTCTGCGCTGTTCGTTAGCCACAGAGGGCCCATAGCTTCCATGTGCTTCCCGAATCTCAGGAGACGATCCAGCAACAGCACGAGCCGCATGCATCTCACACTCCCGTATGTTTGTAACATCGGGCATGTCCATCAATCAGATCGACCTTCTGACTGTTCCCAACCTGTCTCCACTGATCCAGAGGGGTACTCTCGTCAAGACCTCCCGGGCCATTCGGCCCTCCTGGGCCCTGAGGTCCGCCACGGCCGCCTCCACCGCCTGAGGATCCAGGACCCCCGGACTCCCTGGGGGCGGCTTCTCCGACTGGTCTCGAATGGCGTTAGCAAGTGCTGGCAGGATCTCGGTACTTGGCGCGGTACTGTGATCATCCCCATCCTTGTCCTGCCCTGCCCCGCCAGGCGGCGCGGCCGCTGGCGCGCGACCCTTATTTCCACCAGACGGCTGGGCGTCCGGCGGTTTCGCTGGTCCCGCCTTGGTGAAAGGATGATAGTTACTGAAGGCCATGTCATCAGTAAAACCTGTCAAATCCGCATTGATGGGTACACCGCTCCCGGAGATACCAGGCTTGGCTGGACCTGCGGTTGCAGGGCCAGGGACAAGATAATGGGGGTGCATGGTTGGCCCCACGGGCGTCCTCTGCGAAAGCTGGGGCATGTCGAAGAGACTGAACCTGGGCAACTTACCCAATTCTTTCTCGATATCGGAGAAGGATTCCATTCCCATCGATATCGCCATCTCTTTTGCTCTTTCGATCATGGCCGCTTCACGGTCGGCAGATTGCAACTGAGGCTGCACGTGTTGCCCTTTCTCTTCGAAGGATTCAGTGATGATAGTCTTGAGCTCCATCACTTCTTTCTCTGATGCAACTGCGCGTGCCAACGCCTCATCTTTCTCTCGAATGTCGGCAGCTGACCTTTCTGAGCACAGTCGAAGCTGTGCCTCAGATTGCTCCTTCATCCGCTGCATATTAAATTCATCAGCGTAACATTCATCAGGGAGCTTTTGCTGCTGGGCCCGAAAGTTGGGGTCAGCGCCACGTCGCCGCCATTGCTCATCCCACTCCGCCTGTTCCACGGGCAAACTCTTTCGTTGAGTACAAGTGACGCAACGTTTGGTGCTCAGGTTAAAGTGGTCTTTACAGCTCGGCAATCCGCAAGTAGCGCATTCTCCGATTTTCGGACTCGAGCATATTGAGCAACTCTCTTCATTGACCCCTTTCGCGGGCCGTGGCTGCTGGGCAGCCCTCACTCGCAGCATCGGCGGCATTCCGCCATCCAGGGGCGCCGAGCCAGGCTGGGCCTGCGACGACGTCGCACCAGACGGCTGGGCCGCCGGTGAGAATCGTCTGCTCGCACCCGCCGGCTTAGCCGGCAGGCACAGTTCGTCACCAAATTGCACTCGCTGAAGAGATGCTCTGGCATTCTCATGTAACTTGAGCTCTTCTCGATACTGATGATTATGATCAACTATCGTCGCAGCTACAATCTGTGCATTGGCCACTTCCAGCCTGGCAGCATTAAGGTGGTCTTGGAGCTCCTGTTTATCATGGTCTGCCCTGGCCGTCCTTCTATTCTCGCCGCCGCAACAGCGGCGCAAGCGGTCTTGGCATCAACAGATTGACTGTTCGCCGCCACGGCAGCCTGTCGATCAGAAGATATCGTCTCCACAATTCTGTCCTCGATTTCTTCTTCCGCGCGCCGCTGGGCAGCCGTGGTCTGATAGGACATTTGCCCCATCAACTCTTGTTCCCGCCTACTGGCAGCTTGGGCCAGGGGGACTCTTTCAGCCTCGAACTTCTTCCGAACATCTTCAATAACTGCGTTCATTTCTTCTCGATCCATTCGGGCCTGTTCGGCCCTCTGGGCTTCCAGGACCACGATTTCTTGCTGTGTTTTGGCCTCGACGAATCTGGCCTGATCCTGCATAGCTTGGATGAGCAGGTATTGACAGTTATGTTCTTCCATCTGAAAGCAATCCTCGCAGAACCATTGATTGCCGCAATAGGGACACACGTCAAAACAGTTTCCACACACTGGACGCTTACAAGGTCCGCCCTGTCTGTGAGCTTTCCCCGCGCACCTGTTTTCCGCCTGGGGCGGGCAGTCTGGGCCTCGGTTCCAGCATGCCTCACGCATGGATACTGCACTGCTACTCCTCGAAAGCGATCGGGCACCAGATCGTGGCATCTTGGGCCTTCCCCTGCTCGAAGCAGACGATCGAGGACGGACGCGCGTGCTCTCCGGTGGCTTGGCCACCTCTCGAAGCTCCTCATCCCGTTCGTCTTGTTTAACCAACTCAGTGAGCGCTGCTGGGGGTTGAACACCTCATCATCCTCAACTACCGCGGGCACCGACGGTTGCCAATCGCCTGGGGCGACGGCAGTTCGATATAACCCTTCCTGAAGCGGGGAATAAGTCAAATCATAATCTTCGTTCCTGTGCTTCTTATGTCGAGGAGCGGGCGTTCGACCCGTGGTCTCCCGGCCATGCTTCACATGAAATTGGGGGCCCATTCCTACCTCGACCGCCTGGGGCGGCAGGTCACTGATCGCGGTGTCAAGGTCTGGTTCTGCGAGCGCCTTCCCAAGGGCTTCCAAGTGATCGTAGTCAACGGTTTCTTGCCCAGGGGATGACCTTCTGTCTGGGACGGGGTGGTCAGCAGCGCTCATTAGCGACAAATCTTGGCTTGGTGATACTTGGTAATTGGCATGCCCTATGTCTTCCTCCATGGAAATGATATCGTCTTCGTCATCAAGCTGTTCGTCGCTGTCTTGACCGGGTTGCCCGTTCAAGGCTATCGGGATGGGGTAAGTCCCATGCGTGCGACCCCATCCGTCTGGGACGGAAAGGAACACACCGCCGGACTCTTTTACGTCTTGCGACGCACTGGCTAGGCCAGCGGCCGGCTCGACAGAATGCGCGGCAATCGGGCTGGATTGCATTGTTTCAGAAGATTCAGCAATCCAAGATGAAAAGGCTCTTCGCCTGACATTTGCGGCTGTGCCGTCCCGCCTTATCGGGTTTGGGGTCTGTTTACGATCCCTAATCGGAATACGAGTGGGAGAATCAGTTACTGACACATCTATGACTTCTCCCCCAACCCTTCCACGAGAAATCCGAGTGGTATTAGAAGAAGAGAGAAAGCGACCCTCCCGTGGGCCGCTGTCCTGATGTTCTTGCCCGTCTCGTTGTACAACGTGTGATCCGACGGGCAATTCGGCCGTCTCATCATAGCTCATCCCTGTTGCGACTTGGTCGCGGGTTTCGGCTGATAACCAGCCTCGGGGTAACATGCCAAAAGAATGAAGGTCTCAGGTTGACGATGCTGAGTGGTAGAGGATACGGGAGGAGACGTTGATGAAACCGTAGGTTATCCGTTAAGCAGCTACACTCAAGTATAGGAAGTGAGGAGTCCGGCCAGGGACGGACGACGACACGGGCCGCCCACGCGCCCCCCGGCGCGCTCCTTCTCACTCGAGCAGTAGATACAGCTTCGGTATACAGCGATACCAATGTCAAGGCATGGCAAGGCAGGGAGCAGGAGAGGCAAGTGCATAATGAGGCGGAGAGGAGCATATTTACTCCATCGATGGGTCATATTCAAGGTATGGTGAAGCATTTTCCTGCCATTCGATCGGCGATAGGTTAGGGACCCATTCACTCGGCTGGTCTCTGACTGCATCTATCAAAACAGCTCTGTCTTGGCTCTTCTAAGGCTCAACGTTGAAATGTGTATCAATTGCTTCGTCTTCATCCAGCATGCGTCGCAAAGCCGCCCAAGCACCATTCCCATGCGCCTGGCATGCAGCGGGGGCCCAGATAAATGCGTATTTCACTCATCAACTTGACCAGTGTCCACTGTGCATTGTTGTGTCGGACCGCCGTCACCAGCAACAGGCTTCGGAGAACTCCAAACCACAGTTTCTGCGAGATCCCAAAACACAACACAAAATGTTTCTTCCGCCATTATGTATCGTAAGTGAGTCGCAGGATTGCCATCCGGATATGCAAAAGAATAGATTCCGATGTTCGTCTTCTTCACATGTCCCCCGTACTCTGGGTCGGGCGGAAGGATCTGATACCCTTCGAGAATCGAATGAAGCACCCCAACGGATCTTCCGTGGGACTGCCTTGTCCAATTCTCATATGAAATTAGTCTGCTACTTGATCATAATTAACTTTGAGAGGCAACGTTAACTGAATACACTCCTCAGTTTCGGTGTGCACTACAATCGCTGCTGTTTGTCCGCCCAATGCAGTCGGAAATTGTCTCTGGTTCCCCGGGTAGTGTGCGGTCTCGTCTTGCGATGAAGAACTTGGCCCAATTTGGAATCACGTATTCCGCGCACAACGTCGGTCGCTTCGCGCTTGCCTGAAGCAACTGTTCAGCCAACCATACGTCTCCATTGGATGCAGCGCACAATCGATTATGATTTCACTATGCTCAAATGTATAATTTTCTTTAGCTTGGAAAGCAAATCTTCGTAACTTTCCCCTGGCCACAAATTATTCCTACTGTAGAGGCGTTTAGCCAGCTCCCTAGCATTCAAAGGTTTTCAGGAAATGACCTGTGGGCCCTGGGTGCCATCGCCACCAATCAACCCAATCATCGTCTGATGTCGCCATTTGACTGGCCAACTGCGGACACCATCGTCGTCAACCGGTGGATACTTCTTCCTACGCTGGCCGATGCCTCTTCCCGCGCCCTCTGAGCATTTTTCTCTCAATGCGCGTTCACAACGTTCTGCGGCGGAAATAACAGCTGTCACTCTAGCAGGCTCCACCGAGCGCGCCCGGCTCTTCATTGAACTCATGGCTGCGCCAGGTCCACTAGGGCCGATTGCACCGTTCACAATTGGGAATGTTTTCCAATAAGATTGGCAGCCGGTGCTGCCCCAGCAGGGCTAACCTCCAATAGATCATGCTGCCTCGGCGAGGGCTGAGCCCCGGAGCCTCGCCAATCAATTCGTTCGGTGGAATTAGCAGGCGAGGAAAAGAGCGGCCGAGATGCATCCAATGCCTCTAGCGTGTCCTGCATAAACTGATTCCTTGAGGATCTTCTCTCCAACGCGGCGCATAGTTCGCCCCTCAGGAGGCGCGCCAAGAATGTAAAGCAAGCTCCTCTCTAGGAAGTAATGGTACTCGTCCCATCTCAAAAATTTCTCAGCACCACTTTCCTGCGAGATGAACTCTTTCCACTCTAGCGAGAACACAGAATGACTCGCTCTTTCTCCTGACCCATCAGAAATGGAAGGAACTGCGGTGAGCGAATCAGTAAATTTGAGCGTTTCCAATATCGAAACTGGAGCGGCGCCCTCGGTAGGGCAACAGTTTGCCCAATACATGACATGTTCCTCATAAGTAGCTTCAATCCTCGCGTACCCATCTGCTCGCAGGTCGCCGTTGCAAGTCCACCCCTGAGCGGCTGAGCCGCCAGAGGGCTGGCAAAATAACCAGGCTGCTAAACGACCTGCTTTCATCGCGTGTCAAAACTGCATGTCTGTGTCAAAACTGCATGATTCAGGTTTGTCGACAACGTGATACCCATCATTCGTAGCGTGACGAAGTTTCCGATGCAAATATGCGCCGTCCAAAATCATTATTGTGGGCTAAATACCTGCGATCTTGAACCGTTCGATGCGCTGAGTCATGCGTGCCCGCAACAAAGTAGCAATATCATCTCATTTCCGCTTCATTTTGAATGATCCACTCTCGAATTGCCAGCACCTGTGATCTCCACCAACATAAAATATCTCGATAGCTCCCGACTTGGAACCCTTGGCAGTTTCATCGATCATCCCCTCAGCTGCCTCGAAGAATTTCCCAAGCAATGCCACCAACTTCTGGGGCTCAGCATTATTTTGTTTCGCCCCCGGGAGTCCTGTGATATTGCAATCAGCATCAGCAACATCATTCATGGTCCAAGATACATATATATATATATATATATATATATATATATATATATATATGCATTGGCGCATTTTGCCCCGGCATGAAATTAATCACGCGGCCAGAACCCTGAGCATTCCAAACGTTTTCCTTCTCGCTCAATTCCAGGGGCGCTGGCCCACATGATCCGCATGTAATGTCTACATCCGTTCCAAAGAGATCATCCCTCATAAAGGATTGTGGGCTCGAGCCGGGGCCAAGCCTCTCGTTCCCTGCATTACTGAATTTACACGTAGAATCAAAAATAAGATGCACGACGGCAACCAAGTACTTATGTCCATTGTGAGAACTCTGTTCCAGAAATCGAAAGAAATATCTTTGGGGCCTGCCAGTCCTCATCACGGCGGCCCAATCCTCACCGCTGCAATGAAAACAACCTCGCCATGCACTCCCGCCATCATTGCAATGGCTTGGCACCACTGCTGGCATTGAAGCCATGCCGGTGAGTTCTTAAGGGAAGGATCTACCACGTCAGCATACAGCATTGTTATATCTCTGATGCAGCGAAGCCATTCGTCAGTCACTTCGCTGTTTGGCAAGGGCGCGGCTGCGCCGGCCCCTGTTCGCTGTCTGCGCCGCAGTGCGTTCCAAATTCCGCGGGCAAAACAAAGCGAACCAGGTCCACCTCCCACTCCATCCGATCGAGGGGGGCCAGGTGGTCGAGGATCAGGAGGCTGACCTCCTCCTCCGCCCTCGTTTGGGCCGCCAGGGCTCCGCCCGTCATTTCCGCCACCGGGTCTGGCATTTGACCGCGATCCCCAACTCCCGGCTGCGCCGGTGCTGGGGCGCCCAGAAGAAGCACTCCCGCTCGAAGCACCATGCCCGGCGCCAGAGCTCGAAGAACTAGCTCCCCCCGGAGCGCCCACGGGCGGATCTGACAGTGCCGAAATAACTATTTCTGCGTCAACGATCATGGGAGACTCGGTCTCAGCCACCTTAACCGGCGGCTGACCTTCCTCGTCGCCCATGCGCTCGAGCGGAGAGTTGACCTTTCGGGCCAACGCGCTGTCCTCTCCCAGGAGCGGCTCCCCCTTCTCAGGCGACTGCGCCGCTGAGCGGAGTTTAGCCTCCTTGGTTTGGGGTTCTCCCTCGCCATCACCTTTCACATCGGCGTTTCTTCAGGGCTTCCCCAACCAGTGCCTGTAGGATTACATTCACTTTGCCTTCGGGGTCTCCCCTGACAACTGGAAGCGCAAAATGAGCCCCCCAGCTATCAACGGCAGGACTGCGCGAAGGCCCATTCTTAGACGGCCCCCAAATATTGACGAAGACAACTTGGTCAGTCCATCTGTCAATGGTTTAAAGAATGACGAAATAGCCTGTCCCTGCCACAATAAAAGCTTTAGCAGTCCCAAGCATCGGTCAAATTATTTCCCCGCGCTCACAAAAAAAGACAGGCTTGCTCGTTGGGTCCCCAGGGGGGCCCGTGAAGAAGCTACATATCAACGAAGTGTTCGGGTCAATGTTTGACTGAAAATACTGCCCCTCCTCGATCTGCGCTACAACTGCGGGCGAACCATCAAAATTACCTCCGAAATTTCCTTCGGGGCCATGTTCGCAGGTTGCCCAGAATACAATCCAAGGGTCAACAGATCCTGTATTGCACAACCTTTGCACCACCGATTCACGCATCGATTTCAAGTCTTCTCTGAGTTCCACAACAATGTCTGCACGAAAATATACACAGCCATTTCGTGTCATCACATTTTGTTGTATCCATCGCCCGCGAAGCATGTGTGGTACCTTTTTCACCGCATAGGAATTAGTTCTCATCATGCTTGGAGTCCACATGGTTCGCATGGCGCAAGTCGACGTCTGACCATTATCTCGATATACATATATATATAAATATGTGTATATATATACACATACATATACATACAAACATATATACATACATACATACATACATACAGACATACATACATACATACGTATATCCCAGGGGACTTGACCTCACTTGGTTTCGGCTCACCATCTGAATGGTCCGCAACGACGAATTCTGCGTCGTCCAGCATTTTCGGATAATGTTCTGATATGTACACTACTGGCACTTTCAGCTTCCCTAGCGGCCGCGCCGTTAGGGGGCCAAAATTCCAGTTACTCTGCAATCTTGTTCACAAGCTTAGAGGAGCTATTCGCGAAGAAGATAGATTGGAGGCAATCCTTTATGCGCATCCCAAGTGGCTGCACCACCGGGAGGGCATGAGCACCTTTTGTCAGGAGGTGGAAGTGCCGGAAGGCGGATGAATGATACCCGCGGCCAACGGGAGGGGAGCGGCTGCGGCAAGGCGGCGTCTCCTCCATTGGGGCGCGCGACCGGCGGCGGTCCCGCGCTTGCACATGATTGAAAATGGCGGCGGCACATATACTGCGACAGGATGGAGGAAGACGAGAGGACGAGCATGCAACAGCGCGCGCGAGAACAAAATGAACTTGTCTTGAAAATTCGTCTGCGTATTCTTCAGCTAACTTGCCGCCCTTGCCACGCGCTTCCACATGTGCAAGCGTACCGTCACATCTCCGCTCTAAACCATTGGTAACAATACCGGATGTTGATGCAATGGTCCATGAAATGTCCTTTCCTGTCTCTCAATCCATATGCGCATCCGTGCAACACTATCTTGCGCATTCCTATTTCTCTCATAGAGGCTTTCACCTGAGGGCCCTTCCAGCACATAAACTAACCAGGCCATTCAATGCAAACTATGCCCCCCGCGCGCTGAAGACACCACGCGCGATTTCTCTAAAATCCCAAAAGAGATATCGAAAATCCGTTCGAACTCCTGGGAGCCTTCCAAGAGATCCATGGTCGCCTTTGCGAGAGTAGTGAGCCTCATTAACACGCTGCCAAGGAGAGGATCCAGTGAACGGAATTGAGGCCCAGAGTGAGATGCGTTTTCCCTGGACTCATGAAAATCCGCGGGTGCTTTATGTTTACCTTTTTCTGTTCTCAGATTCTCGTTTTCAGTGTATCGTATAAACCGGCATGAGTTGTCAGCGAAGTTTCTTGAATCACCTATCTGGCTGCGCGGCCCACAGCAGCATTCAAGTGTCGATCTTTCTACGTTGCACTCCATTCCCACAACGGCTGGGTCATCCATTGGCTGATCAATCGCTGACAGTAACACGTTATCATTCAACTCTGTTACAGCCACATCGGCAATGTCAGTGCAATCTACCTGCTCAGTGGACTGCATTGGTCTGTCTGAGACATCCGATTCACTATCAGCTATCTCGAACATAGCCATCACCTCTTTGTCTTCTCGTGACTTTCGCTGTTGAGAGTTTTTTCCTAAAACCGCCTCTATTAGACCCGGAGGGTCTCTGCGTGTCAACACTGCCGGCTGTGCCGGGTGCGGCGTCGGTTTCTTCTTCAGTGGCTACTGAAGCATCCACCGTGGGCGTTTGGGCCATGCCCGCATGCTTCATAGGCACGGACGTCGCTGGCAACCCTTTGGTTACCCGTTTCTTCTTATACATCATTTTGCTCTTCACAATACCACCCGGACGCGCCACAGCTTTCAGACCCATTCGGGGCTTGAGAACCCCCCCGGGCATCAGGGGAAGTCCATCAGTGAACGTCGACGCAAGTAAAATTTAGGGGTAATTATGTTAACAATGAAAAGAACCTTGACCCACGCTGCAGGATCTGCGAACGCTTTGCACCGATGTCAGCAGCCTCGCTCTGGGTACGTTCGTATTGTAAACTAACAATTCCACGCGTAAACCGTTCGGAAATTGAGCGCTTGCACTACGATGTGCCCGTAAATCACTCGCGAGGTATGCCTCAGAATATTGCTTGATCATAACATCATCAATTTTGCCACCGACCCACGACGTCATCTTATACAAGGTCGTGGACTTGATGTAGCATATTAAGCGAAAAAATGCGTGTCCTGTTGCTCCATCCAATTCGTAACACAGCTCGCTGCGCGACTGACAGCACGCGACAAGTCACATCGAGCCACTCTCGCTCCATATACAATCTCCATGAGAACCTTTGCCGCAATAGGCTGCAGGGGGCCCCGACTGCGTCGCTGGTTCTGGATCATCTGGACCAGGCTCCGCTGGCAAGCCGGGAACCTCACCTGGCGTATCTGGAGAACCTGCGTCACTGCCGACTCCCAGCACAGCTGCTACTGCCTCTTCCGAAGGTGGGTGTTTCTCCCCCCGCGGACCTCCTTGTCCGCCCTCAAAATCAGTCAACTCGGGACCAAAAGGAGCGCCCGCAGCAGGGTAGGTTGCGGGGTCAGTGTCAGTTAACTGAACATAGAGCACGACACAGGACTGAAAGAACTCAGTCAAAATATATTATGGGTCAGTCGGCTGCGCCGCCAATTCAGCCCCGTTTCCTCGCCACCCTTCTCTACCGCAGAGCCGATGGAAGATGGTTGCTGTGCCTTCGGCGGCGGGGGGTCGACAGTGGTGGGCAGTTCCCCCTGCCATTCCACTCGTCGCGTGGAGATGCGATGATCACAACCCAGATACCTCGCGACTATGAAGGTTGCTCGTAAGAAACTAGCAACTACGCCAAGGACTACATTTGATAAACCCGTTTGAAGTTACATGTCCTTCACAGCGTTGCTCCCAATACCCGCCGGAATCAAGGTGTCCGTAGAAAGATAAAATGAAAAGACATACAGGGTTTCTCATTTTCTTCCAAGCAGACGGCTATTCTTCTCGCAGGAAGAAAATCAATGTTGGAGTTCCCCCGAGTTTGGACTGGGTGTAGGCCAGTTTAGCATCCGCCTGTTGAATATCATTTTCCTCGAAGAGAACATCGGTATCCGCCGCCTTGCTGGCCTGCATGGTGGCCAGACTTCTAGTAGAAAGCTCATGAAACAAGGCTACTTCTGAATTTTGATATCCAACATCGGATCCACCAAAGACACCGCGACCATGGTATTTGCGGTCGTTGTGCCCGATTGGGAGTTCAGAATTCACCTCAACTACAATAGCAAATAATCGTCCGACGAATAGAATTCACCTCAACTACAAATAGAATTCACCTCAACTACATACCACAACTACATTGGCTGTTTGACGACATCACTGCATTCCATCACTCTCGACTCGCCCCAAGTACCGATGCTTCGCAATCGGCCCCATTCGATTCGCAACGCTTTGCGAGCGTCCTGATTCACCGCGGCTTCAGCCTTGGATATAGATCTTGCAACAACTGCGAAACTTTACTGCGATTGGGATTCAGTCGGCAACTCGCATGCCTGTTCAACAAATATGATATCATCGGTGAACGGGCTGCATAAATAACTCGCCTCCAACCTTTCTTTCTCACGGCGCAATGGAAGACATGTCTCGGGTGACTGCAATGGCGCGCGGGAAACGCTGCGTCGCGAAGTGACGGCCGCCGGACTCGAAGTCAGGCCATTCCCGCTAGACCGAGACAGTTGTGAGAACATGATATCCTCACTGACTGCGTCAGGAGGAAATCCGTCTCTCAGGATAGTCCCTCCGTACCATGTCTGTTTCCACCATACTTCCTCATCATCGGAGGTGTCTCGGTCACTCGCGGAGCCAGCATCGGTGGAAGATTCCGCTGGGGCTCCCACAAGGTGCAGAACAGCATGCCAGCCAACGCCAGTGTCCCTTCGCACATCATCCTCCCATTGCTTTCTTTCTCCCATTTCAATACCCGAATGAACATTACCCTCTGGAGATTCTCCATTAGTCTGTCTTCCTTGTGCATTATGGAGATCGACTGCGTCGATTCCAATGTCACGAAGAAGAGCAATACAGGGCCCTGGATCAACAATGCCGAAGAATCCCCGTATCTCCATTTGGAATTGCTCCACCGCTTCCCTTCGCTCTGCATGGCTCATGTTAAACCACCGACTTGGGCGAGTGCCCAGGCTTGTAGAACTGGGCAATTTCTTGAGCCATTGTGCCCCGTAGCGTGGATCTGGGCCAGTAACCCAATGGCGTGTCACAGGTACATAGTCAGGGTCGTGATACAAGACAACCCGCATGCTGCAAGTTGTCCTTCTTCCCTTTAACGGCAGTTTCCCCGCCAATTCTTCGCTGTTAAGTCCTGCAGCAATGCGTCTGTCTGCGTAATACTCCATAGTGTCTAGGTTCTGCGTGGTGCGAGCCAGAAATTGCCCTGGCCCAGGCACTCTCGATCGCGGCTGTGCCACTGAGAAATTAGACGGCCGATCCAATCTGCACTCCGCATGGGAAAGATCCAGCTTTCGTTTAGGGTCATTATCAGGCTGAGCATCTCGCCGAGGGCCCCTACCATCTGGTATCACAGGCACGTCATTCACACGAATTCCCCCCGGACCATCGTCACCGGAGTCATCTTCATGGGGTTGCGGTGCGACCTTGCCTCGTGTTCGGAGCGGTTGTTTAGATGAACGGGGATCCACAGCTGCTTGTGTTCCCGGCTTGGGTGCATGACCGGCTGTGCCGTCAGGAACGCTGCTAGGGGGAATGATCACATTCTTGACTGCAGTTTGTGCAATCTCGAATGCTTTACGCATAGGGAACTTAGGCTCTTGGTCGGGCGCTGTACCGCCCAAGATATTATTGCAAACTTGATATGGTTGCTCGATGATTGGACGCTTGCCAGCCGGTGTCCGCCCAGTGTCCATGTTCAGACCATCAAGTTGTCGGATTGGTGTCACGCAGCTCTCTGGTCCAACCATGCCCCCCGCCTTATGCACACTTCCGAAGTAAATCCCCGAAATCATCGCCCCGCCTGTTTTGGCGATCCGAAGCCTAGACTCGGGTGGAGGCATGAAACGAATGAGAGAACCAGATGGTAGAAGTGGGGCAGCAAAATCGCGTCCGAATCTGCGCCTCCATGATGATTCACTGTTCTCAGGAATCTTCGTGTTATAGCAAAAATAAAAATATCGGACAGCATGCGTCCAAAATGGTGGGGGAAGGCCCGCTTGCATGAGCAGCGCTCGCGCCCCCATTTGAACAATCCCATGTGATCGTTCTGCAACATCCATGAGTTTATTCGCGCCATGTGCTATGTTAAATTCGATGCAAGTTCTGGCGAGCTCCCTCGCACCGTCGGTATAGCAGTGCTCTAACTTCTCCCCTGGGGCTTTGAGCTTAATCCAAAAATTGCATACGCGAACCGCTGGTTTGTCGCGTACACCCTGAGCTGCTATGAAGTCGGCTCCCCGGTCGCGAAAAGGCACGCACGCGGTCTCGCCGTGGAGCCCCCGCGACAGGTCATCCATCGCAAGCCAGTGATCCATTGTGGTCAGGTGTCCGAATGTCGTGGAATTCGCGCGTGGTCGCGGTGCCCTCAGCCCTTTGTTTGCGCCTTTCTTTGTTGGCGCCGCATGGCCTTTGTCCAGTTACATACTGAACGATGAAGTCCTTTAATCCTCCTAGCGCGTGCCCAGAGCCTCTAGGAAGCCAACCCACAGCCCCGAGGCCGTCGGGAAAGCCGCGAGGCATTAAGAAAATAAAGAGGACACTCTCACATTGCACCGAAGGTCAACTGTTCAACCTGTCTAATCCGTCCAAAGATGCCCTGGCCAGTGCAACCGCAATCGAATGAAAAATCCCGAGCTCGGACTTCCGTTTGGGCGGCCGCGGGCGGGAGAGCTTGAACACGGAAGGCAGCGGTCGGACGCGTCGATCGACCCCTGACGCGCACGCCAACAACGCGAGAGGAAGCAACATAAATACTTCAAATTCCTCCAATCCTCTCAGCGCGTGCCCAGAGCCTCTAGGGAGCCAACCCACAACCCCGTGGCCGTCGGGAAAGCCGCGAGTCATTGAGAAACTAAAGAGGACACTCCCACTGTTCAACCTGTCTAATCCGTCCAAGGTTGCCCTGACCAGTGCAACTGCAATCGAATGAAAAAATCCCGAGCTCGGACTTCCCATATCGCCCATATTGGCTACTGGGCGTGAGCACGAGAACAGGGTGGGCACGGGTGGGGAGAGATGAGCAGGCGCGAGTCGGTGAGCTACTGTCGTCGGCATGCCTGATGCGCGCTGAGACTTGCGCTGCAAACTCGCTGGCCGAAACGTTCATGCGCTTGAACTGGCTCGGCCCGAATTTGTTGTGCTATTTCAGGAGCTTCGCATGGCGCTCGTAGCGCGTGACGCTCTTCTCTGCGGCCCGGCGCCCCCTGCGTCGGACCTGCTCCAGATTCCGATTTTTGTGATAGATGTCGCGAGAGGGGGCGCCGTGCCGCACCGCACGTGGCGCGAGGGCTAGCTTGAAGTAGTTGAGCGCCTTGGCCGCGTCGCGGAAGTCGCGCTCGCACTGCGCGGGCGCGAGCAAGAGCGGCGTCGCAGGGTCCGCGGCGCAGCACGCTGGCCTTGCCCCGCTGCGGAACGCCCTCCTCGAGGCCCCCGCCCGCAACGCCGCGGCGATCTCTGGCGCCCGCGGCCGAGACGGGCTGCCCAGCACCACCGGGTCGTCCACCTGGCCGGTCTCGGTGACGCAGCCCAGCTCCGCGGGCGCAAAGACGACGCCCCAGTTCCGCGAAGCGGTGTCTCTGACACCCTGCACAGGCGGCAGCAGATTGCCGACCATGAGCTCGATGCTCTCGGACGGCCTGGCAGAGTCGTCAAGCTGGAGGGCCATGCAGGCGGCGCTGTCACCGCGGCCGTTGGCAACCACCCAGACCCCCATGTCCAGCAGCACCTCCTGCGACGCGGGGTCCTCCACGATCTCCCTGGATCGCTTGGCCCAGCCGGCGAGCGACCTCTCGACGTCGCCGAGGCGCAGCCGCTGCTCCTTGTAGTTGTCGGCGCGCAGCAGCAGGTAGCCGAAGAAGACGGCGCGGCCCGCGCTGGGCCCGTACCCCTGCTGGAACATGGAAGGAATACTCTTTCATGCTGATCCCAGTGCCGTCTTTGTCCGTAGGACGGCCGTGCTCGGCCGCCCACGAGAAGAAACGTTTCAGCTCCCTTCGGTAAATATCCTTAGCTTTCTCGCCTGCCGTGCTCTCCTGAAGGAACCGCCCAGGCGGGGCAGAGGCCCGCGACGTCATCTGGACGCGGTGCCGAGCCTTCTGCCGCTGTGGCCCAGGTCGGCGAGTGGCGGCCGAACTGGAGGCGGTGCTTCCTGATGTACCTCTCAGCACGGTCGAACCCTTGTGGCTGGTCTTGTCGCCCCTCAGCTTCTCGCGAGAGGGAGTCGGCGGGTCGCTGCCCGACAAGCGCCGCAAGAGCTTCATCACACGGATCAAAAGTCGGATTCTGTTGCCCCTGAGCGGACAGCGGCGAACAAGAGTGCATAAGAGAAGCCCACTTTGAGCACACTGCCAAAGGGTAAGTGCCTGCAGCTTTAGTGTTGCACTGTGTCCGCCAGACTCCATCATCTCCCAAGACTCGCTCCTGACCCTCAAGAACGCGATGCGCATGTCCCCCAGAACACAGAACACTTAGCTTCCAGGCCCCGCAGGGCCGAGACATTGGTGAGCACCGTGGTGGGCTTCTTGTGCATGACCTCATACTGGCACATATGGAAAGAAACCTTGAACACCTCGGGGAGCCTCATGAGGCCCACAGTGGGCCCAAACTCCCACGGACGTGACGTAGTAGGATTCTCCAGACTCCAAAGGGCGCCCTGTCTTGAAGCCAGCGCGCAGATCTCGGCGGCGAAAAGGGCCAACTCAACAGCGATCGCTTCCTTAGCATGAGCCTTCCCCAGATTTCGCACGCCTCTCCTTGCAATGGACCAGGCCGCACACGAGGTCCCCAAGTGGATGCGCCATACGAGCCCCATGGAGATCCACGACTTGATGTGGTTATGAATACTTATTCTCGCGAGGTTATACCTCGCACCACGCTGCAGCTCAACAGGAGGCCCAACTCGCAGGCCGCGAGACCGAAGGTCCCAGGTGAGGCCCGCCTCGCCGGCGAAGAGCTCGAAGGCAAAGGTCTCCTCGGATGGAAAAGGCGCTCGAAGGGGCCCTTTCCCTCTGAGCGGCAGGCTGCCACGAGATGCAGACCATGCATAAGAAATCATATTGCTCTGTCATTCTTTTTGGGCTTCCGACGGAGTCCTCGTCCGCGACTGCGTCGCGTTCGAATTGTAGAACTTGTTCGATGGCGTTGAAGAGCGAGGCCAGTCCTTTCCTCTTGAGCCTCTGCTCGAGGATCGATTATTCCCACCGTTGCGATCGCTCTTTCTGCCAACACTACAAGCGCCACCACCCGCCCCCGGCTGTGCCGGTGCGGCGGGCGCCTTAGGTTTCTCACGATTACAAGGACAACCTTGACCTGCTTCAGGACAATTCTTCCCTTGTCTCACGAATTTACAAGTCGTCTCACTCTTCGCCCGTCCACTTGCCAACGCATCCGTGGGCAATCCTAATCGCAGAATCGTCGCTGCCATGGCAGAGGCCCTTTGTTCCGCCTCCGCCGCCCTCATTCTTCCCGCCTGACAGACGAGCTTGCCTATTCCTAGAATTGAGGGTGGAATTCACGTTCCGAAATGGCCCACTGTTCTCCGTCTCGCATCGTCAGAGACTCGACCTGAAGCAATAGCCATTGCAATGTCCATTTGATTGACATGAGAAGATCACCATGTGGGGGGCCTCTGGGCGGTTTGGACTTACCCGTCTCATTCCACTGCAGCGCAACAATCATTCCTGTGCTGAGAGCTGTACTCCGGTCATCCCTCTGGTCGTCATCTTGACCTCCCTGACTCACACCTCCTCCACCAGTAACGGCTGCTCCGACTGTGAAAGGAAGGCGACCTGGTAAGTCAAGAGCATTCGGATGACTCGAGATCTTTGAATTGAAAGGGACACTCCCAGGATTAACTCTTTGTGCACCCTCAACTACTGAAGTCTCCTCAACAGCTGGCCCAGGGACGAAGTGCGATTTTGCAATAAGAAGCGTTGGTACCTATACGACCACCCTGCGGGCGGCAAGGAGGCTGGGGGGGGAGGGGCCCAGCATTGGGCAACAGTGGTGAACGTTGTTGTGACAATGCCAGTAGAGATAGTTGCGTTGCCGCTCGCTCTTGGACGGCGGTCGCGCAAAGCACCGCCAACAGCCGCGAGTCCACGTCGTCATCATCATCATCGACATCACCATCAACATCATCATCATCAGCATCATCACCATCGTATTCATCATGATCATCAGCATCGCCATCATCATCATCAATGCCGTCATCATAATCACAAACATCAACACCATGAAGGCCATCATCACCATCAGCATCGCGCAATCGATCTCACCTACGGTCTCACTACCTATATCACAATCGATCTCGCAATCGGCGTCATCATCATCATCATCAACATCAACATCATCATCATCATCGTCATCATCAACATCATCATCATTATCACCATCATCATCATCATCATCATCATCATCATCATCATCATCAGTATCGTCATCATAATCATCATCAACATCGCCATCGGGACACCGACGAGACACGAACGGGACACCGGCGGAACACCGGCGGGACACCGCGCCGCCCCGGCCGCCCGGAAAGGAATCATTTCGTCCGGCCGCGCCTCAGCCACACGGGACACCAGCGGGACACCAGCGGGGCACCGCGGGCCACAGGCCGCCCGGAAGGGAGTCATTTGGTCCGGCCGCGCCTCAGCCACACGGGACACCAGCGGGACACCGGCGGGACCCGGCGGGCCACAGGCCGCCCGGAAGGGAGTCATTTGGTCCGGCCGCGCCTCAGCCACAGGAGACTTTCTCTCGCCCGCCCACGCAGCTTCGCCTCGCCCGCACGGCACGCACGAACACGAAACCGAAATCGATTTCCCGGTAGGGGGGCTCTCCGGTCCACTTCGATCTCGCCCCCCAACCTCCGATTGACGGAGCAGTCAGCAATGGCATTTTGTCATGTGACAACAAAAAACGGCATTCCCATTGTGTCGGCGAGATTGCTCATCTGGCATTCTGGCTTATGATATTTAGGCAGAGTGTCTCGGTGCCTTTCTATCAGGGTCGCTACCTGTGTTCTGGGCATTCGGCACGTTTTGAGGTCCCCTTTTCTCGTCATCCTCGCCCTGATGGCCTACCGTTTTCTTCCACGCACATTCACCGCAGCGCTTACCACCCGAATCCAGATGAGCACCGCATGTATGTTCCAGGCAACTCTTGCATACATCGGACGAAGATCGCATACAAGTGCGACGTCTGATTCGAGGTGCCAGGTCGCGCACTTGCTGGCAACATCTGTTTTCCGATCAGGCCGCGCAATGGTTGCAACAGGAGGCGGCTCAACGTGCGTCGGCTGTGCCGGTCCTGAGTTAACCTCTTTGTCCATTCGTCGCTGCTCGAGTTCAGACTTCAACCTTCTGCTTTCTTCGCTTGCAGCCCGATGTGCAAGGACGTTGCTTCTTGCATGTTACTCTGCTTGCCCCATTCAAACGATCCAAGGCATCGACCATTCTCTTCTGGCCCTCCGCTCTGGTTGCCTGGGTCGTCTGTTCTTGTTCTCTGAGGGCTCGCAACGCTTCTGAATTTACTCTGTCAGCCTTAAGTCTAGCAGTTTCGAGCTGATTGCGGAGCTCCTGATATTATCGCGCTGCCATTTCTCGAGCCTCTCCTTCCCGCCTCGCAGCATCAGCCATCTCTCTGCAAGCAGCTTTTTCTCTTTCTGCTATCTGTTGAGAGTCAATCAACAGATTTGCTGCTATACTCTGAGCCCTCAACTTCTCATTCTCCTCCTAAGCAAGGCGCCGATTCGCTTCATCCGCGACGCCTGCTGCATTGGCCTCAGCATGCTGCATCAACTTGCGCGCATCTTCAACAACGACGGTTTTCTCATGCTCCATCCTCTGCGCAATCACTTGCTTTTCGACCTCAGAAATCGCAAGTCGGCGTTGGGCCTCTTCGGCCGCCTGCCCATTGACTTGCACCTCAAAAAGAACGTGTTGCACGAGCGCACTTGCAGCCCTCAGCTGCTCATGATCTTGTCTGTTTCTTTTTGGCCAGTCCTGGGTCGCAAGATGGTGACAATTATGCTCCCCCATCGCAATGCAATCGTCACAGAGCCACGCTAGGCTACATTTGGGGCAAACATTCGAACATTGAGAACACACAGGTCTTCGACATGAACCCCCCGTATTGCGCGCTTTCCCGGGACATCGACCCCCTGCGCGGGAAGGGCACGTTGGCCCGGCAATCCAGCAAACTCCCCGCACAGAAACTGATAGCGGTCCGATTCGATGAGGCTCGTGGCGAATCGAACACATTAAACCCTCTGGAGCTGGAACGCCCGGCCCTGGGGGCTTTACTGGGTCGCCCCCTCTCGCTATTCTGGGTAGGCCTGTACTGTTCTTTTGTCGTCACACCCCTCTTGGAGTTATCCATATCCATGTTTGTTACCCAATCATCTCGCTCATCCTGGACAATAAACTCGTCAAGTTCTGGCGCTCTATCTCTGACTGTCCTGGGCAGCGAAAAGTCAGGTCTGTAGAGGCCTCGTGGCAAGGGCGCAACATTCAAGACATCGTCTTCATTATTTGATTTCTTCGTCATTGGATGAGGAATCGCCCCTGTAACCTCTCGATCACTCCATATCGCGCGCATAGCGTCAGGGGGGGTATCTTATCGGCTGTGCCGATGAGCACCCACCTTGGATTAGCCTTTCTTCATATTGACTTTCGTCGCCCGAATCGAGAACGGCTTTCTGACTTGCCTCAATCATTGCGCGATCATGAACAGGATCGGCACACAAGCCAAGGAGAGGTTCAAGGTGGCGCGACGGGCCAGGTAAAGTGCGAAATCGAGCATACTCCTCATTCGTCTCCATCGAATGGGAACTATCTTCTTCAGATTGCATATCGCTCACGTCTTCACCCTGCCCATGCAACGCGCATTTAACAGCACCCCCGGCACCCAAACGTTCAACGCCATATGCTTCGAAGAGATCGGCATCCAGCAGCTTTACCATCTCAAGATCTATATCTATCAAATCTGAGAGCCAACGTGTGCCACCACTGCTTCAGAAGGCTCCCATGTAGGAGTTTTGGCTGTGCCATCCCTTCGACCCGATGGGTAACTCTTGGATCTTCTCTCTGAATCAACTGATGAATCCCCCTCTGTCAAGTCGAACATACTAGCTGATGCTTTCAGATCGGGAAGAATGAGAATTATGTTGCCTGTCCAAAGCGCTCATACTTCCGTCACGTTCGGAAGGCCCTCGATTATCTGTCCTTCCGAAAAGTCCTTCTTGAGATCCCATGCTCTGCGAAGCGAACGACTGTGCCGTCGAATCGGCTGATAACAAATATTTGCCCTGGCTATTCATTATCCCTGCGATATGTCCGGATGACGTCTCATAGTCAGTGGGCTTCACAGAAGGCATGGGCAAGAAAGGATAATGCCGTTTAACGTGCGACAGATACAACACTGAAGGGAGGAGGCCGGCCCGCCGGCCGACGCGCGGGGCCGCGCGCGGGCGCGCTTCTTCTCCGCTATACCTGAGCCGTCAATTGGCGATAACAGCTGCGAAACACAAGATGTCCAAAGCAAGGAAAGAAGCAGCCAATGAGAAGCGAGCAGGAGAGGTGAGAAGGGCAGGAACCTGGCGGCGCGGAGGGGCGCATTGACTGCAATAGCTTTCGCGACAGGGCCGTCGCGCGGAACGATGCACCCACCATCCTCGGTCAGCCACGCCACCTGCTTCCCCCCCTGGAGACCTGGCTTGCAGAGGCCAGTGCCATGCGCACGTCTGTCTCCCGGCAGGCGATACGGCGACGCTGCCCGCGCTCGTCGACGCACCCGAACCGACCCCCTCGGCAGTCAGGAATTCGTCCCCCGCGCGCTGTGAAGCAACTTCTTTGGTTCTCGTCTGGACGGCCGCTGCCAAACAGACTCCTGGGGAACGCTGCGGCTGCCGCCCCGGCGTCGAGGTTGAACTCGGCGCACCCCTCGTCATCCACGCCAGCCACAGAAGTGAACGACGGCGGGGCGACCCGCGCATCGAACGCACCTAGCGAGGGAGGCCTGCTCCGTCTCGGGCCGGCGCCCGTGGTCTCCTGCTTCTTCAAGGGAGGCTGCGCCTTTGCCTCTGGCCCCCCTGGGGCCGCGGCCTCCTCGGCCGCGGGGGCCTCATTCAGGGTCGGCGTTGGGTTTCCTCGCGTCCGGCGACTTGCCCCGGTAGTCTGCCTCCTCGTGCCCCCACTTCCCGCACTTGTCATAGTGCCCTTCAAAGGGCTTCCGCGGGGGCGCGCCCCCCCCTCTTCCACTCCTTCTGCCTCCTCCTTTGCCTTTGCCTTTTTCCTCCGGAGTCTCCTTCTCCTCCCTTGTCTCCCCCCCTCTTGGTCTTTCTCGGGGGCCTCTGCCCTCCTGCAAGCTGTCAACGTCCATGGGCACGGGACCGCTGGAGCTAGCCCTCTTCGCGCGCCCCTGCAGGACCGCGCGAGCCCCCCACCTGCGCGCGCGTCGAAGAAGGCCGCCATTTCTGCCCGCGCGTCGCTGCATTTGATTAAGCGGTTCGCGTTCATCTGCAAGCGGTCTCGACGCCCTCGGAGACCACCGCCTCCAAGGCACCGCGCAGGCACTCGTCAGCAATCGCCCCCCCCCCCAGCCTCCGCTGCTTCTCGCTGCACCTCGGGGCCATCTCAACCCATGGCTGGAGCGCCGCGCCTATCTCCTCCAGTTTTACCCTGCGGGGCGACAGGATGGCGCGCAGCAGCGCCCAGCGCCTTCCGCCCGCCAGCTCGTCGACCCCCCCGTGCAACCAGCGCCGCGATTCGAAACCGTTGCGGTCGCAGTTCTGGGCGATCGCCGACGATTCGCCCTCGGCCAATTTCGACAATACAGGCTTGATCTGCAAATTGGGTGCCCCAACGTCGTCCACGGCATGCTCCGCGCTGGGCCCTTAGGCAGGGGTCGCTTCAGCTGTCGCGAACTCGCCCTCCTGCTCGAGCGCCCACTCGAGCGCGGGCGCTCATTGCGGTTGTACTCCGCGCAAGTAGTCTTCTACTTTCCTGCGCCACTCAGGAAACTTGCCCCCGTCGCCGGTTAACGCGCACGGCCGACCAGCACCGTCGACGTCGACAAGAACTGGCCGATCCCTCCTCGAAAATGCTCTGGTCTGCTCCGTGAGCGCATCGATCAAAAGACCGATTGACCCATTGGAAACGACCGGGCCCGGCGCTGCCGCGCCGCCTTGCGCGGCGCCCCCCGCCCGTTGCAGCTGGCTGATCCGTTGCTGTTGCGAGGCCAACGTCGCTGTAAGCTGACGATGCCCCTGACTCATCGCAGTCGACAATTGCTCGACGGGCCCCATCTGCCGGGCCAACCTCCTCGGCCGCCCCCCCGCCACCATTCCTTTCCAGCGACGGCGGGGCTACCCGCGCAGGCGCCGACCCCGCGGACTCTGCATTCACCGCCCTGTTGCTTCCCTTGCGGCCCGAGCCCCTTCTCGACCCGACCGCGAAACGCGATTTGGCGCAAAACGTGATCCAGGCTCAGGTCGCAGGGCGAGAAGTCGACGACGACCTTGCCCTTCTGTCGCCCTCTGGCCCCTCTCTCTCGGCACGCCTGTCCTTCCTCGAGCTCCCTTTCTCCTCCGCGCCCCCGAGCATCGCGGGCGCCCGCCGCGCCCCGCGCGCGCCCGAGAGTCGGGGGCCTCCTTGTCCTCGTCCTTCGGCAGCGGCTGCGCGGACTGCAGGGCCGCCCGCTGCCTCCGGCGCCGGGGCCGCCGGCCCCTCCTGCCAGCCTGCGCCCGAGGCGGGGCCGCCCGCGCACAATGGGGGCTGGGCGCTGTTGCCGAGTCGCCGGCGAGATCCCTCAATCTGCCCGGCGCTGGGCGGCGCCGGGGCGCCGTCGCCGGCCCTTAATCTTCTGCCCAGGAGCGCGCAGGCCGGGCTCCGCGCGCCACCATGGGGAAGATTTTTGCCGAGAGGGGCTATGGAATGAGAAGTGACAACAGTGCAACAATGCCACGCTACATGGCGCCCTGCACTGCTACCGCCACCACTCCCACCCCATCCTCTATACTGCAAGATGCCAAGGGGAACTTCGCCGCGCGGTCACTGGTGGAGTCGATGTGCAGTAAATAGCTTGGGAGGCGCTCTGGTTGTAGAATAAGCTCCAGAGGAGGCGTCGAGGGCGCCTGCCCGTCGAGTTCCCGGGTCGCGCAACATAGCAGCTCGGGCGGGCCAAGGCAACGACAAATCGCCCCCCCCCCCCCCCCCCACCTACCCACCCCCACCCACGCACCCCACCCACCCCCCACCCACCCACCCCACCCCCCCACCCCCTCGCGCCGCATAAGCCTCGGCCCCCGAGCGTCGCGTTCGAAGAAATGCCTGACGTCTGCGCACCGCTGACTGATAAAGGCTTCACTGAGATAACAAGGAGACGTTACCAGAGTCGGAACGCAGTAGGTGGCATGGGGGGCACTCTCAGATCTATCCAGAAGAACGGCATGCGCATGTACTGGGGCTTGCTTCGTCGATTCCTGGGCGCGCTAAACTTGTCTTGCGCCCGCTGTCATTTCTGCTACGGGATGCGTTCAGGTTACGTCGTCCTTGCACGTCATGATCAACATCCCTTCCGTTTCACCCATCTTACATTATGGGTCGACTTCCGCCTTCGCCGCCAAGGTCAATCGACCGCGGGTGGTCGGTGTCGCGTGCTGGCGGTCAGCGTTGGTCCGCGGTGGTCGATGCTGGTGGTCGGCGGTGGTCGGTGGCGGTTGGTGCCGGTGGAGCTGCTGGTCGGTGGTTAGCGTCGGCGGCCGGAGCTGAGTTTCCGCTGTCTGTAGGTGCATTGCTGCTGCTATTGGTGGGTGGTCGGTGCACTGCCCTGGTGTTGCTGATGACGCTGCTCGGTTTCGTCGCTGCTGCTGGCGGCCAAAAGCTCGCGCAATCAACTGGCGCACGCAATGGAACTTTTTCATGCGAGTCACACCACATCGTGTCCATCGCGGCTGTCAACCATCGTGCGTCATTGCTGTCGTAGTGGAAATACTGCTGGGGGCGAGTGGCTTCGTAGGCGTTTCTCTGCATACCTGTCATTGGCGCTTCGATGCAAACCATGGGCGATATTCCGAACGTCGTCGCCCCAGCGTTTCTGTTGGCCACCATGTTTCCGATGACCTTGATGTTTCGCGTCAAGAGACGGGCTCCAGTTAAAAATGTTTGTTGTGTCCATCGGTTCGGTTGGTTCTGCGCCACGCGTAGGGCCCAGCGCCAGACCCTTCTTCGGTGCATTTGTTCCACGTTAGGGATATGATGCATGCTCACTAACTCCTTAGCTCTGCGCGTGCTCCGGCGAATGAAATGGGACCACAGTTCGTTGTGGTCCGTCGTCTGCGCGCGGGCGGGCGTTGAGGGGGCCATCGCTAGCTTCTTCACGCGGAGTGGACCGCGTTGACGGAGTCGGAGGGTTGTTGAAAGCATTGTGGTCGCTGGACTCGTCGCGATGGTCGCTGCTAGGGTCGCGGTCGATATGGTTGCCCGTGGACGGGGTGGGCTACGTTGACGTGAGTGTGTTCGTGCGCCCTCGCGGTGTTCCGATGATCGCTCTGACCATCCGTCGCTGTGTGCGGCGTAGCTGATGTCTGAAAGGCTCTGTTACAGTCCACGTCTCTGCGCCGTACATCAGAGTGTGTATGACGGCACCACGGTAACAGTCGCAGCCTGTGCTTGAGTGGATAAGGCTTGCTCGAGAGCTCTTGCTTGTGTCCTATGAAGCATGCCCACACAGCCTAACAGTCGATGTTGGATCACTGTTGCCGAAGCGTTTTGAAACGTAATCGCTTGGCCGAAATACGTCAGCGTTCCAGTGCCCAAGACAAAACATCGATGTCGATGTTTGCAACTGTGGCCTTGCGCGTTCGTATATTTGGCGGGTTACTGGTTTGTCATGAGATTCGTCTTGGTCGGGAATATTTCGAGGCCGTGGGGTTTTGCTGCTGTGATCAGGTCACTGATTAGCGTCTTCAGATGGGGTAGTGTCTGGATCCCCAATAAGATGCCGTCGGATTCGTCGACGCGTGCCAGTTAAACTCCTCGTCGTCGTCGCTGCCATTCTGGAATGAATGGCTCTGGCACGTGTTGCAAGAGAGCGTTGAACAGCAAAGAGCTCAATGGGTGTCCTTGTGTCGTGCCGCAGCGGAGATTGAAGGGCCTGCTGGTGGAGTCCGTGCGGACGACGGCCCTGGTGGTAGAGGCACCAGAGTACGTAAACGCATTCAGATGCAACTCCCTGTCGACGCAGGAAAAGGAAGAAGAGGAAATTCCCCGCATCCCACAGCACCCCCCCATTACCTTGACCGGGGATCCCCTCTACGGCACCTCCTAGATCCTAGAAATCTGGAAGGCAGGTTTTACGACTCGTGTTCCGTCGTCGTCGTCGTCGTCGTCGCCGCTGCCGACGCCGCCTGGCCGCCGTCGTGAGGGCAATGATCAGGGGGGGCCGGCTCACGGGGGGGGGAACATCGACCTGGAATCAGCGGTATCACCGATTGATCGGCCATCGGCGATAGGCCACCGATAGCCAACTCACTCGTCTTGGCGGGGTGGGCCATCGGGCCCCTGTCGGCTGGTGCATCCCCACGCTGAGCCTGTCCCCCGACGAACGTGTTTTCCTGACGTCGTCGAAGCGTGGCAGCGGCGCCGCCTGGACCTCGCTGGCGGCCCATTCGGCCCAAGGGCGACCCGCTGCCAGGGCTGCCTCCGTCTCGGCGACGCCGCGGCGCCGCTTCGAGAGGACGCGGTGCATCTGCGGGCGGGTGAGAGCGCGAGAGCGCGGAGGCGGGCGAACAGAGGGAGGAGGGAGGACGAGGAAGAAGGCGGGGCGAGAGGGCGAGGACGAGGAGGGCGAGGAGAAGGGAAGGAGGGGAAGGAGGGAGGAGGGGGAGGAGGGACAGGAGGGACAGGAGGGGGAGGACGGCGGGAAGACAATGAGGAAGATGGGGAAGGGGAGGAGGGAGAGGGAAAGCGGACGGACGGATGGACGCGCGGAACCGCCCCCGACCCACGGGCGGGAGCGGGCCAGCTGGTGGCTTGCCCAACGAAGTCGTGACCGCAGATTGTGCTGTCCGACGGCCGCTCCCAGAGAGGGAGAGGGAAAACGGGGGAGAGGGGGGGGAGAACAGGGAAAGAGGACGAGGAGAGGGGACACTCTTTTCCTCCTCTTCCTCTTCCTCCTCCTCCTCGTCCTCCTCCTCCTCCTCATCCCCCTCCTCCTCCTCCTCCTCCTCCTCCTCCTCCTCCTCCTCCTCCCTCCTCCTCCCCCTCCTCATCCTCCCCTCCTCCTCATCCTCCTCGTCCTCCTCCTCCTCCTCCTCCTCCTCCTCCTCGTCCTCCCCCTCTTCTTCTTGTTATTCTTCTCAGTAGTAGTATTATTATGATTCATATTAGTATTCGTTGTCTAATTAATAGTCTTCTTCTTGATAGTATTAGTATTAGTCTCGTTAGTATTATTATTCTTATTATTATGTGGTATGAGTAATATCATTACTATGCTAATTATTCGTAGTATTATTCTTCGTGTTCGTATTATTATTAGTATTATTAGTATTATTATTATTATTATTATTATTATTATTATTATTATTATTATTATTATTATTATTATTATTATTATTATTATTATTATTATTATTATTATTATTATTATTATTATTATTATTATTATTATTATTATTATTATTATTATTATTATTATTATTATTATTATTACTACTACTACTACTAGTCTTCATATTCGTCGTATTCTTCTTATTCCCAACCCTCCTGCGTTGGGCACTCGTTTTGAATAGAGCACTGCGGTCTCCACCTTCCTTCCCGCCTCCTCCTCCTCTCTTCCCTCTTCCTCTCCTCTCTTGCTTCCCTTCTCCGCCTCTCTTCGCTCCTCCTCTTCTCTCTTGCATCCCTTCTCCTCTCTTCGCTCCTCCTCTCTTGCTTCCCTTCTCCTCCTCTCTTCGCTCCTCCTCTTCTCTCTTGCCTTTTACGTCATCCCTTTGGGGCTGCGATCTGTGAAACTGTCGCCACTTTCGAGGGCTGCTGGTGGGTCCAGCGGAGTGAGGCACCACGCAGATTCAGATTAGACCTCGCCATCCCTGGGGGGCTGCGATCTGCGAAACTGTCACCACTTTCGAGGGCTGCTGGTGGGCCCAGCGGAGTGACGCCCTACGGGGATTCAGATTAGACCTCGCCATCCCTGGGGGGCTGCGATATGCGAAAGCGTCGCCACTTTCGAGGGCTGCTGGGGGGGCCAGCGGAATGACGCCCTACGGGGATTCAGATTAGACCTCGCCATCCCTGGGGGGCTGCGATCTGTGAAACTGTCGCCACTTTCGAGGCTGCTGGGGGGCCGCAGAGGAAGTGACGCCCTACGGGGAATTCA
>CAUYUJ010012459.1:46446-70199 GCA_963575745.1 Prorocentrum cordatum | reverse complement strand
GGTGCGTCGCGCGCGACTTGTAACCATTTGTCCATGCCCCACTGTCTCTGTGGGTCGTCGCTTGCAGTAGTGAGCTCCGTCATCCATGTTCGGTCCCCTGTAGTGAAAGCGCTCTATGTCTAGAATCGCTCGGGCCAAATTGGATCGCGCCTGCTGCTCGCGGCATAAGTCGATGAGTCTGAGTAGCACATGTGGTCCGTGAAGGGTCGGTTTGGCTAAGTGCTTGCGACGCCGTAGTCTGATCTCGGTTGCGCGGTTGGTCATATCTGCATGTACCAGTAGCTGCGCGTCAAATGTCGGCTTGTCTGGTTGGTCTTTGGAAGTGGTGCGTTCGTGTTACGCTGAGGTATGCTTGGTTACGGGCTGTACTGAGTGCTGTCGGCATGCTGTCGGGCGATGGGCCCCACGTCTCAGCTTGGTAGAATGCGCGGCAGTTGGCGAAACTGTGAGCGAGCCTGACTTATATGTATGCGCGTTGGTGAATGCTCTTGAAGTGCGTGGCCTTGAGTGGCATGAGTGCTGCTGTTTGCTTGGTTATCTGGTGATGTGCTCTGAACGCGGTGCTGCATGCAGGGTCGAAGTGGGTGCCTCACTTGTCGTAGATGTGCGTGATCGTGATGTGCACGCCTCATGCGGGCCATAGATCCTGGCGCGTGCGCGCATGAGTAGTCGCCATTTTGCTCGCGTGGTGCCTGGCCCTGCAATGCGCAGTGCACAGGCTGATTCGCGCGGCTTGCAGTTCATCCTAAAGCCGTAGCTTGCGCGGAGTGAGGATGGCGCGCCCGTCTATAGCTAGGTCCGCCATGTAATGCTCCAGTCAACCATTGTCTTTGCATTGCGCCGCGTGGGGGCATCGTCGACAAATTCTACGCTTGTTGCGCAGTCGTCTCGCGGGGTGTTAGGCGTTCGGAATTCGGAGAGCAGTGGGTTGAGCTGTCCGGGTAGTGAGACTGAACATGGCATGTCCCGGATGTTGTTGGAGATGTCTTCAAGGAGCCCTGCGAATGATAGGTTATAGATCGCGCCGGCTAAACTGTCGCCGGGCCCGGTGCCCATGGCAGGGCGAGCCGTGAACCTGGAGCTCGTGCAAGCGAAGCGCGCAGCTCTGTAGGACTCGACGAGTTGCGCTGCTAGGCGTTGGTCGCATTTCTGCGTGAAGCACGCCAGATTGCGCGAATATTGTTTGTGCAAGTGTAACAGGGCGGCTGGGATGTCACTGTTGTTGCATCAGCTCGTTTGCTCGCCGTAGTCTGTGGCGCTACATACTGTCTCCCTGACTACCGCGTGGGAGGCAGCCGCGAGGTCGACGTAGCACATGATGGCCGTGGTCTTGCGGCTGCCGTTGCAGCCTGAGTCCAAGGCGGCCGCGCGCGCAGCGAACGGCGCCGATCCCCCCGCTAGCCCTCGACACCGCGTCGGGGGCAACGCTCGCTGCAGTGGCCACGTCAGCCTGCGCCTAAGAGAGGTGCAGCGTAGCTCGGGCATTTCGGAAGCTAACAGAACTGATCTGCATTGAGTTGGTTTGCCAATGGTGTCTTGTCCTATGTGCATTACTGTTCCATGCTTACAAATTGGTGGTTCCTGCTGGTCAAGTGATGCTTTGAGTTGAGGCGGGTGCACGCGTCTGCCCTCAGTAAGCCTTCTGTGCCTCGGCCTAGCCCAGGTCGCGCGCGTCGTCTTACTCACCAGATTATCGTGGGAAGTTAGCGTTGAGCATCGTTGGAGCGTGCTTGGCGTGCTCGGTGTAGCCGTTGTGCTGTTGTCGAATGTGCGAATGTCACCGTCGTCTGTGAGTATGTCTTCCTTGTTGCGCACAGCGTCGGGTAAACTCGTTGCTTGCTGCTCGTTAAAGTCGAGTGCGTTCCCATTTGCGTCCGTAAAGAACGGCACGGCTCTCGCTCTGTTCGCCTCGCCTCCTTTCTGGTGGCTGATCCGCACCGGGGTGCTGCCTAGGCATGATGCCGTGCTGCTCGGTGCGCTCGCATGTCTTGCAGGTGCTGGAATTGGCTAGATAGTTACGCGATGTGGTTGGCTAGGTCCTGCTTGAGTCAGATCTGAGCTCGCGGTGCATGATAGCAAATGCGTTTTCTACGATATTGTCGCAGCACGGCCGTGGCGTGTCTTCGTAAACCGGCAGGCCTCATGCGATGCACGGTTGTCTCGGCGTGAACTCGTTTGTTGGAGAGCGCGCGTTTGCTGGTTCGCGTGCGATGTAGGATGCAACGCGGCGGTGGCCGTTACGCCCCACGTTGGCATGGGTTGCTCGTCGATCATGTCGGCGAAGGCTGCTCGTTCTGCTGGGTCTTGTATTTTGAATGGGCCCCAGGTGGCGAGCCTGGCGGTGCGCTTACTGGCGCTGCGAGCGTAGTGGGGCGCGGCGCACATCGGGAAGCGGTCTTCGCATTGAGCTCACAAGTCGCGTTGTCGACGCAGGGCCCTTGCACGCGCGGCGCCCAGCCATTGGCCATGGCAATGTAGTCGTCGCGGTAATTCGAGGTTTTCTCTTTGTGGCGTTTGGTGCAGGTGCGCGTCGGTTCGCGCTCTCCTGTTGCGTCGATGCACGCCGTGTCGCACGCTGCCACGAGCAAACGCACTTGCGCCGCGCAGTCGTCTTCGTCGCGCCGCGGCGTGGGAGGCGGCGCGCTACCAATGCCTGGCGAGGTCGCGTCAGATACGCGCGCGTTGAAGCCGGCAAGGGCGACGGCGCGCGGCCGCGCGGCTGCGCGTGCACGGAGCACGCCCCGCCAATTGGCTGGGCGCCCGGGGCCGCACTGGACGCGCGGGCCGCGCGCTGCGCAAATAATTTCGCGGATCAACGGCGCGCGCAACTTGGCAATGAAAAATCCGCGGGGCGCGAGCAGCACTCGGACGTGTTGATATTCGGAGCATGGCTCTTTCTTGGGCGCGGTCGCGCAGGGCATCGAGGTTTCGACGAGTAGGCTGCATGCAAGTTTTGATGCGCGTTGTGGGGTAGCGAGTTGGAGAAATATCTTCTGTGCTGAAATCGCTGTGAAAATGTATCTTGAAGTCGTGCCTAAGAGGAGCGTCTTGGAGCCGTGCTCGTGCTCGCAGGTACTGTCGTCTGGCCATGTGTTGGAGAGCCCTTTGTCGCGTGCTAGATCATCGTTGAATGCATCTACGTTGGCTCGTTGGGCGTCGATGGTGGCCGCCCTGATGTGGGGCCCGGTTCTTTTGGTAGATTGGTCGGTGTGTGTTCGGGCCTTCTGTTGGCTGGCTGCTGTAGGTAAGTAGTCGTTGGCGGCTCTCCCTCTCTCTCTCTCTCTCTCTCTCTCTCTCTCTCTCTCTCTCTCTCTCTCTCTCTCTCTCTCTCTCTCTCTCTCTCTCTCTCTCTCTCTCTCTCTCTCTCTCTCTCTCTCTCTCTCTCCTCTCCCTCTCTCTCTCTCTCTCTCTCTCTCACGACGCGCGCGCTGCGTAGCGCAGTCCGCGCGTTGAAATCATTGGGCATGCACAATGGTCGTGGTTATGGGTTGGTTTGAGCTGTGTCCAGTAGATGCGCGGGCGGCCTATCAAGAGCGCTTGCACGGCGGCGTCGGGTTGCGCTGATGTTCGCGCAGTTCTGAAGACTTTATCTTGCGAGTGCGCGATGGCATGGCGGTTGGCTATAGTGGCAGCCAGCTCGTTCCACGGGCGGTCGCCAAGGCCGCGGGCGCGGTGAAAGGATACGCGGTGTTGCTGTTTGGCTGAGTGGAAGATTACGTGCGCTAGTCTTGCGATTGCCTCGATCGCGTCTTGTAGGTGCGCGAGTAAGTGCATTGCGTTTGCTGTGTCCGCATGGATGCGCTCGTCGATGCGCGGTGGATTTTGGGCTGCGTGCATCGTCGCCAGGATGATGGTTGCCACTTCAATGCTGACGCTGTCGAGTCAGTCGCAGTCAATGTGGTTGTGTATGCTGTGCGGAGTGCTACCTGAGCCGTGCCTTATGTAGCTTGCTTGGTAGCCGTCCTGCTGGACTGCTGCAAAGGCCCAGGCGGGCGCGTCCTTCTGCGTTTGAAGTGAGCCACCAGGCTAAATTTGCAAGCTGCTGGTTATTTGGGGCTGTCTTGAGTAGAGAGGTAGCGCGGCCCTGGTCGCTGGGTGGAGCTCCAGATTTTGGAGGTCGCGGTTGACTCAAATTCCTGAATGGGAGTCGGCGATGGTTTGAATAATGGACGTGGGAATTGGCTGCTGAATGCGGTGGGCGCTGTGGCCGGCTGCTGCTACGGCGACGTTGGTGGCGAAAGGTCTCTGCTCAATGTCATCCGTTCCGCTTAGTGGGTTGCGCGTCACTAAGCTTGAGTCAGCGCAAATGAAACCTGCCAGGTGTTTAGCCGAGTCAAGATCAAGTACTTGGAGTACGTGGCGTGCCTGGACTGGCGGGCATAACTGTAGATTGTCGGGTTGCTCGTGGGCTGTGCTGTGGTGAGCTTTCTTGGGGGTGAGTGGGAGGCTCGTGGTCTGTCATGCGTCGCAGCGTGGATCATGACCTTACTCTGTACCGATCATTATTATCATGTTTGTTGGGCTGCATCGGATTGCTGCTGTGTGGCGTTGAAATATCTCGGTGCGCGGCCACGCGTCGCGTCGTGAGTGGTTGCTGCTCTAGGATCTGGCGTGTCCGGTAATAGGTCGCGCTCACTTGTGGACTTGGTCGGCGTGGGCGACGTGGGCATCCGCATTGGCGCTCTGGGTGTGGCAGGCTCTGGCGCAGCGATGAATTGGCATCTCTCGGGTCGGGTCAATGGTCATGTCGGCATGCATTGGTTAAATCGGCTCTCGTGTGCTCTCGTCGCACTGTGCTATGTGCAGGTCGTCTCCACTCGTGTCATCTGAACGTGGCGCGTCGATGATGTCGCTCAACTGGTCTTGTAGTCGTTGTATGTAGTATTACACTTGTGCTTGTTGCGTTTGGATGCGCTGCGTGCGCTGTCGCTCCTGATCGATCGTGCTGTGCTCGAAGTCGACGAGTTGGTTGATCCGCATGTCCTCCTCGAGCCCTTGGTCGTCTGGCAGTGCTTGTAGTTGGTGATGTGGTTGTGCTTGTCGTGGTAGCTCTTCTAGCCATGCTTGTTCCCTACCTAGGCTCTGCCTAGAAGGGTTCTTACTCTCTCAGCTTAAAGGGGCCGGGACGTGCTACACGCCCCGGGCGGTTCCCCCCAGCCCCCTGGGAGCGGTTCCCCCCAGTCCCCTGAGCTTTAGCTTTAGCTTTAGCTTTAGCTTTAGCTTAGCTTTAGCTTAGCTTTAACTTAGCTGTAGCTTAGCTTTAGCTGAGCGTTTCGCTTAGCTTTTCGCTTAGCGTGTAGCTTAGCTCTAGCTTAGCTTAGCTGTAGCTTAGCTTTAGCTTAGCTTTAGCTTAGCTTTAGCTTAGCTTTAGCTTAGCTTTAGCTTAGCTGTAGCTTAGCTTTAGCTTAGCTGTTGCTTAGCTGCTGCTCAGCTTTAGCGTAGCTTTAGCTTAGCTTTAGCTTAGCTTTAGAATAACTTTAGCTTAACTTTAGCTTAACTTTAGCTTAGCTTTAGCTTAGCTTTAGCTTTGCGTTACTGTTACTACTAATGCTGCTTTCCTAGGGGTTCCAACTCCTAGGTAGGGTCGCACTGGGATCATTTTTGTTCGTGTCATTGTTCCGATTGCGTTTGTGCTTTTTCGTACATATCCATATGGAGCTGTCGTTTTCTGAGTTGGAATGCGGTGCCTTGTTGGCATTGCTCTGCAGTGGTCAGTTGTGGCTGGTACTGTCGGCTGACGGTTTGCAAGTTCTCTTTTGTATTGCCAAGGACGAGATTGGCTGCAGTCTCTTCGTGGTAGCTAGCAAGTATCGTGGGTTATATGTGCTGTAATATTCGTGTTGCCGTTACTGCTTCTCGTGCCGCTAATCAGAGTGAGGGGGCCGAACGATCATTCATTGTCCCACGGTGCGTGGCTGGATCAGGAACTCTTGGTGAAAATGATGTTTGTTGCGTTGTTGTTATTGGTGTTGTTATTGTTATTGCTATTGTTGGTGTTGTTGTTGCTGTTGTTGTTGTTGTTATTGTTACAAGTATTGTTATTGTTGTTGTTGTGGTTGTGGTTGTGGTTGGTGTTGTTTTTGTTGTTCGTGCTGTTTTTGGTGTTTTTGTTGTTATTGTTGTTGTTTGTTGTCGTCATCCCACCCGCGATCCACCCGCGACCCACCCCGCGACCCACCCCGCGACCCACCCCGCGACCCACCCCGCACCCACTCCGCGACCCACCCTGCGACCCACCCCGCGACCCAGCCGCAACCCACTACGCGACCCACCCGCGACCCGTCCAGCGACCCACCCGCGACCCACCCCGCGACCCACCCGCAACCCATCCGCGACCCACCCGCGACCCACCCCGCGACCCACCCGCGACCCACCCCGCGACCCACCCTCAAGGGAGGAAAAACCACCCAGACCCGACAATTGACGTTTCCTAAACAGCCCGGGGCGTTGACTAAACGCCCCTGCCCTGTTCGATTCATTCCTGGTGTGCGTTTACTAAACGGCTTCGCTTGTCGGGGTGGCTACTATGGGGTGGATTTTCTGCCCTCTACACCCGCGACCCACCCGCGACCCAACAGCAATCCACCCGCGACCCACCGGCGATCCATTTGCGACCCACCCGCGACCTACCCACATTGAAAACGGCGCCTGCGGCGGGCTCGTTGTATAATTTGTGAAACTTTGGCGCCTGCGGCGGGCTTTTCCAGTCTCGCAAACTGCCGACGTCCCCACCGTCCCCTCACTCTTATCCGCATCTGCGGGGTGCTACGTGATTCCTGATCGAATATTGCTTGTGCGTGGGCTCCTCCGCCTCCGCGCTTTCCTCCTGCTCCTCCTGCTCCTCCTCCGCCTCCTAAAAAAAGAGAAGCGACAAATCCGCTGCCCTTCTGGAGGGCTATCCCAATAACGCGACGAAGACCAAACCACACTCGCGCACAGCACTGATCAGAAAAAGACTCGCACCGTGATGAAGAGAACCCGGTGGCAATCTAAGCGGTCGCAGCTGGCACCCTGCCGCGCGTCCAAGACAAAGTCACCAAGACTAGAGGAGGAGTGACGGGGAGACAGAAGAAGAGGAAGAGGAGGAAACAGGGGGCAGAATCAGATGCAATTCAAAAACTCGCGTGTGCGTAGACCGGCATGGGAGGGCGGCGCGCGCACAGAATCCCCCGCACGACTCTGAGAAGACACGAGGAAAGAAGGGGAAGGACGAGAAATCACAAAAATCGGCCGCGCAACGTGTCAGCAGCCTTTGCCTGGCGCCAGCGCAAGTGTGGCCAGCAGGCCCCTGGTGACTAATATCACCGACTCGTTGAGTGTAGCTGTAGGCATACACAAGCAAAGGACAGGGAGGAAGGAGGGACGGTAGAGGGAGGGGAGGCGGCTCCCTCAAGTCGAGTCGCGCTGCTCGGCGCCTGGCCGTCCACAGACTTACACACAGCGGCCCGTTGACATGGAGGTGTGATTGGGACTACCGCACGCTGCTCCACGTTGGTTGGCATACACAATCACCACGAGAACGTATCGGCTCCATCAGGGTGGAAGCCAGAGAGGCAGGAGGGCGAGGGAAGAAGCAGGCGGAGGACGGAGGAAGAGGGGGGGAGGAGGGAGACTGCACGTTCAAGTCGAGCGCCCGGGGCCTCCACAACCGCGGATGGACCTACCTGCACCGACCAACAGGTTCCAGGAGGCTCAAGCAGGCACTTTTGGCACGCCAGCCGTTCGTGTATTGCATACGCTTGCATCCTGTTGCGACAGCAGTGTGCATATGGCGAAACGCAGAGGAGCCGCGACAGGCTCGACACCAGACAGAAAGACAGGCCGCCAGGGGAACGACATCAAACAATTGGAATATTCAAATATACACAGTTAGATGCAAGAACGCGTAGCTGGGTATAAACAGCGAGATGCGAGAAAGCAAAATATCGTTTTGTCCTGGCCGCGTGGCCGATGAGCTCAATGAGGCGAGACGCAATGCAGCTTCACTGGAACTCGCTATTTTCTGAAGCACACGCGGAGCGCTGGGTATAGACAGCTATATGCAAGAACGCATAGCTGGGTATAAACAGCTAGATGCACGAACGGGCATCCACCACCTATTTGGCACAAGCAGAGGCCGCTGCTTCGGGCGCCACCCCCGTTGGGGGGCCGCACGCCCGAGGATGACAGAGGACCGCCAACGGGGGAGGAACCAGACTGTGCCTGGCGCGCGGCGCTCCGGATGCAAAGATATCAAACGGCATGAAATGCTGTGCAGCTAAGGTGAGGATAGCGCCCCACAGATGATTTTAATGAACGGTGGTGCCACAGAACCTCGAACACGACGAACACGACGACGACCGACCGACCGACCGACCGACCGACGAGGACCGACGACGACCAACGACAACCGACGACGACAACGACCACGACGACGACGACGGCGGCGGCGACTGACTGCGACCGACACAGCGTCCCCGTGGCGCCTCGGCCCGCGCCGCCGACAGCAGGCGCGAGGTCGAGCGCCAGGCGTCGACGCTGCCGTCCTCGAGGCCCAGCCGGTCGGCCTGCAAGGCAGGCGTGCACCGAAGTGCCACGCTAGACGTATCCATCGGATCGCGTATCAACAGGATCACACCTTGGATATACAAACCGCGAGGGCATGGATGTGTCCATGATCGTCGTTTGTGAGGTGCTATTTCCCTCAACAACTTGTCTCAGATGTCGTAAGACACGAATGAGCCCTTCCAGATCTGGAATCGGTGGCTACGCACGTGGTATCCCATGTGTTTTCCCGTATGGTTTCCTGCAGGGTCTCCCATGTGCTTTCCCGTAAAGTCTCCCGTATGGTATTCACATATGGTACCCCACATGGCCGCCCCGCAAATGGTCTCCCGTAAAATATCACGGATAATCTCCTGTATGACCTCCTGTATGACCACCGTGCCTCGAGAGCTTGAAAAGGGGCTGGGAGACCCAACCAGCAGCTTCTCCTTAAGCGAAGCCGAGTTCCAGCTCTGTTGTACCGTAGTAACGATGGTCCCAGTAGGAGAGGATGTGCCATTCGAAACAATAGGAAGGCCCTTTTGGTCTCGATAGCAATCGTGTGCCTCGCGGTGAGGCACAATCATATCTGGGCAGCCGGCCGCTTGAGCCGACGCGGCCGCGGGCACACGCTCGCTTCCCCTCCTTATGTCCCTCAGCTCGCTTTAGAATCGGGGGGGGAAGACGAAGCGTGAGTTCGCCGCCCCTTTACAGCAGGTACAGCAGCTAATATACAAAAGGACAGAAAAAGGGCGGACCATAAGGGAGGTGGACCCGCACGCAAGTTGCCTTTCCTGTACGTTTCTGTACTTAAAGATACTCCTCAGGCGGCTACAGAACCAGATGTCTGGCCGGCCCGATAGGGAGTTTGGCTGTTTAAACCATGTTTGAAGGCCTGCATACTTCCCATGACCTGTAGGAGCATCTCTCTGTCGATGCCCCCCTTGGTGTGACCGCCCGCAATCAGATCGCGGGTGTCGCACCACTGAATACTGTGCACGATTTCACGTTCCATCATCTGTCGTATCCAACTGATGTGTCCTAATTGGGCACGCTCAGTCGGCTTATTCAAGTTTTTGCTTGACACAAACTTAGAAACAGACTCAGCATCTATGGTCAAAGTGAACTTGATGCCCGACCACCCAACTCAAGCATGTCTTTCAACTGAATGGGCGTGGGCGGCCCCGCGCGGGCGTGAGCGGCCCTGCGTGGAGCTCGCGCAGAGTCGCAATCGCGGGACAACAGTCCTCCAAATTATGAGCCGCTGCCAGTGTCTCTGCGGGATAACTCGAGCGGACCTGGAAGCGGCGAGACTTGCAGTGCGCATCGAGCAAGTGGACGACAGGTTTACCAGATGGCGTGCTTTCACGCCGTAGCAGGCTTGCCCCGCGAATACAATAGCCTTCGACGTCGCCATCGGCATCTCCACTCAGGCGTGGGTATCCTGAGTCGCTGTGCAGGTCAACCTCGCCCGTAGGGGTCATCGCCTGATACACGATCCCATTGGGGCAGGCCTGCAGCTTCCTGGCGATCGCGCTCAGTCGTCGCAATTGAATGTTGGTCGGCTCTTGGACACGTCGTAGAGATACAACATACACCATCAACCACACCTGGGTGATTAATGCATACGCCAGCGCCCCCCTGAGGCTGGCGAACATGTCTGCAACCATCTTGGATGCCTGAGCGTCAGCGTCGGCGCCAGTAAGTTCAGGATGTTGTATGGGACGGAGCTGCTCGATGCATTCGTATTGGCCGAAAGTAACATTACCGTCCTCATCCTTGGTATATATCACTGCACACTTGGTGCACGTGTGCTTGTTGAGCTTACACTTGCCAAACGTGTCTTCTACACACTTGACACACTTGTCAATGGTGCCCTCAGTACCAGCCAGATGAATATAATCAACATGTTTGGCCGTAAGCAGGTGGCTGCTCGCCCCGAACTCCTCGTCGCAGGACGCGGGTCGGAGGCCAAACCCTCGCGCGGCAGCGTTCGATGCCTGGGGGGGTCCGAAGCGCCGCGGCCGATCCAGGCGGCAAAGTACAACGCGCCACGCATTCCTTTCCACCAGTTCCCTCAGCAAGTTCTTGGAAGGTCAACCCTTCCAGGCAGGCCATGTTGATGTCGAGGGAAGCATGACCCATTGCGTCTTGCACGCTGCCGCGTTTGCGAGCAATGTCTGGCTTGACCGCCGCGCTGTTCCCGAAAAGGCTTCTACGTCGAAGGGTTCAAGATCCATGAAGCCTCGGAGTACTAGACGTCGCCTGCCGTCCCGCCCCGTCTCGTCCTTCTCGTTCTTCGCAAACTTCCATTTGCACACAGACCTCTAAGTCCTGATGTTTGACGCTTCAGATACGTCTTGCATTTTGGAATTCTTAATGTTAAATCATGTCTTCAGTTCAGTGTGGAAGGCTTTAGATACCTTCTCGGGATTCGCCTGGACGTCAGCATTCGCGAGGAGGTCGTCTTCCTTGACGACCACAGCTCGCTTTGCAGCGGCGGTTCCATATACTCGCATAGTGGTCACACGGTCGGCATCTCGTATATTGTGTTGTTGCTCGGACAGCACTGCCTTTGACATTTCTGCCGCGAAGCAGAGTTCTACATACTGTCCATGTTCGTCTGAGTCCAGTCCGTAGCTGAAGTCTTCGACCATGGAACACATTGGGGCGTGATAAGTCTCCTCGGTGTCGGAGTCGCGCATGCGCCCCCACTTTAGGCAGGTGCCCCCGCTGTTCATCAGCTACAGCGATCAGCACACTTTGGTCTGGAACCATATGCGCGGGCATTGCGAAAAGGTCCTCTGGTGGAGTTGCCTCCAGCAGTTCCTTTTCATCTTGCAGTTCTGCATACCACACTTCCATGACATGTGACTCGAGATCAGCCTCCGATTCCTCGTAGATCGTGGAAAGCCATCCATCATCATGTGGTGGTTCGGCTTCTGAGGCTTCTCTTGCGGTTCCATCCGGTGTTGGTGCATCCGCCAATCCTCAAACCTTGTCATTTCCTGGTCAAAATATGCTTGAGGTTTGGTGGACTTTAGGCATTGGATGATTCTCGAACGTGCTGATCAAGCTATGTCGTGTATGTTCAGCGCGGTGCCTTCTGCTTCATAGTAGTGAAATCCTGGATTCACGTTGTTGTCATAATGGACCAATGTGCAGCTGCCAGCGTAGGCAACCGGAGGTAGCCGATGGATACTCTTAGCTAGCCCGACAGAAACTACGTTCTCGATGAGGAAGAAGTTTCTAGTAAGGTACTGTAAGGCTGGGTGTACCTAGGAGATAGATGGCTTGCACTCGTCATTTGAAGCGCCCCTTTCTTGGTCGGTGCACAGCCGAATTTCATAGCAGGTCTCCCCGCTGGCAAACTGGCCACGAACGTTTACACTGTCCGTAGCGCAGCGCTGCCGAAACCAATTTCTCGGGCTATCAGCGCTTCAATATAGAGCCAATGTCGTGCATCATGTACCTGAACATCGCGATTGCCCACTCGAATGATGACTTGGCCCCTGTCGGGATCGTTCCTTACGACTGGGGATGGGCCGTCCCAGCCCCCCCCAGTCGTCCTTTGTGGTTGTGGGGCGATGATAACCGACCAAGTCTCCTGCATCGTAGTAATGCTGACCAGTGACAGTTGTCTTAATGCGTAAGGCACGATTGGTCTGAGCTACTGCTGTGGCCTGTGTGATAGCATCAACGCATACCTTGCGCATCGTCTGTTCACGAGAATGATCCGACGCTCCCGTCGGCTGCTCGTGGTCCAAGACAGGTAAGTCAGGAAGCATTGCTGGTTGCCGCCCCAACAGAGCGTTGCATGGAGACACCTCGTTGTAGAAAGAGAACGCGCTGGCGGCAAACAAGGCCTCGTGTAGTAGTCGTGTAAACACAAGAGGTATGTCCAACCTGTTGAGTTCAGCTTCCATGACATGAGGTAGATGGTGTAATATGCCGTTTCTGGTTTCGATCGTCGTAGCGTGCTGTCCACGCGCACGTATCCTGAGTTCAATGCCCTTTGCCTTGAGGAGCGCTGTCGTAGCGTCGTTGTTGAGGGCGCGCTCTCCGTCGGAGTAGAGCACCCTTGCAAGTACTAACGGCATTCAGCACTGATGATATGCATCCAGGATACTGGTCATCGTCTTGTCTGGCACCTCCCTCCCAGTGGCATATCGAATACAACGATCGATAATATGAAAATATGGTGCTCTTGTTTGTCGAATATCCAGTCACATTCCACTTCTTCGTTACATGTTCCAGGCAGCGCAGTGGAGGTCATAACGGCATGCCCGGCTTGTCCCAAGCCCTGCAATCCCGACATGCGTCGCAGACACCTTTAATCAGGTTGAGTCTGACGCTGTCCAGACCTATATTAATTAAGATGAGTCTCAACTTAACCTCATTCGCATGGAACCAGCGCAAGTGTAGCTTCCGCAACTCGCATGTTACCACGCTTGGGTCAAGGTTTCGTAAATTTTCTAGACTGACTTGTCCGTCGAACCGTGACCAGTCTGGAAGTCGTGGTCGCGCAGCAGGATTACCCGCTGGTGGCGGAGGAGGTGCATCCCCACCTCGCTGTCGGCCACGTCTGACTCTAACCTGTGGCAGTCAGAGATGGTCATCCGAACCTCCAGCTCCACTCGAGGCAGGTTGCCCTGCAGCAGGTTCAGCAGCATGTCTGCCTACTGTAATATCGTGACTGCTTGCACCCGCTGTAGGTCCGGCTCTAGAGCCGGGTCTTGGTGCTCTTAGCCGTGCGAGCGGTGGTGCGGCTGGCGCCCCGGGTGGTAGCGCTGCTGGTTCAGCAGGAGCCGGCGGTTCAGGCCCTGCTGCCGGTTCGGCAGGGGCCGGCGGCACCTGTCCATGATTGCCATGTAGCTTCCAGGGTTTGGCAAACTTGCATTTGCCAGGTGTCAGTACATATCCAGGCTTCTTCTGGCCCGAGTTCTTCTTGCAGCTCGGACATTCACAACGGTAGTCTTCCATATCACACCGCCTGCACTGCCTAGGACTTCTGTCATGCGAAGGAGAGCGCACGTTAACATTATCCGCGCATGCGGGACACCCTAGCCCTCCCGAAGGTGGTCTCAGCGATCGCGTGCGATCTGAACTGCATCGACATAGAGCGACTGCAACTTTGGAGTGCACTGTGCAGCCATGGACACTTATGCTACAGACCGACGCATGTTGATGATGACCAGCACATCGTCTTCGTTCAAAAGGGGTAAATAGAAGGCAGTGGTTGGCCATGATATCGGTCGGTTTTCGTATCAGTACCCCATGGGAATCGCGTAGGCCAGTAGTACATTGGCCCATGTTCACCCTGCAAGTGCCCTTGCTTTTGGCCAATGTAGTCCATGGTGGTATCTGATCCACCCAGGTACCCACTGGTTGTCCGCGTAAATAACATCGTCGGCGATCGTTCTGACATAGAGCAGCCTTACCACACCACTTGATACGCGGCAGATCTTCTTTGTGGTGTTCATACCAGGTAGCGTAGTTGACCTAGGCGTTGAAATAGGAAGGTAGTCCAGTCGTTCTGCAGTTGGGTTGTCGCATGACAACATTGACGAAACAAACGTCTAGGTAGTGCATCACAGCATCCTGGACATCCTTGTTTCCAAAGTCAACAAAGGAGCGTTTGTCGAGGCTTCCCCCTGAGGACAAACCTCGGCTGAATGCTAGCTGCGAAAGACCTCCACTTCCCCCGCAAAATTCCAACGCGCCCACCGTGTTGCGACGTCCATAGCACAAGGTGGGGATCATGGAGAATACATACGCGTGGGATCCAGCAGGTAGCCCCGCAAGTCACGCGATGGAAGTTTCCTCTGTATCATCGCTTTCCGTGTCGGAGTCAAAAGGTACGTCGGTATATACCCGGTATGATACGCACCACATCCGAGTCCTTTAGGGTCATATCCGCTGTCATCGTTGCCTTATTCAACTATATTGGGTATCTTGCGCGGTTTGATGCCCGCTTCTTTGCTTGTTTTTTCTATTTGTTTGATTCGGGCATCGGTCGGTAGTGCTGTCTGTTGTTCAGTCTGTCGCGCAGCAACAGGTAAAATGAGTGTCGGAAAATCAAGAATAAAGGGAAGCACGCGGCCGCGCACAATCGAAGGGGGAGGGAGACGCTCGTCATCGACGATCGCAACGCGCCTTGGGCGTGGACGTGGGCTCCCGTGTCCGATGAGAGCCGGCCCCGGCTGCACCCAGTAAAATCGAATACGAACGTTGGTCACGCCATTCGGTAACGGCGCAGTGTAGGTGCACCCGATAAGCTGGCCCTGGATCTTGATGTCTTGTATGATCGCATCGTCATCCAGGCGCATCGTTACCCGTCTGACGACATGGCCCCACTCAGGGCCATTCTTTGGAGACTGAACGTAAGTTCGAACTCCCCTACCCACTCGTGAGTGGATGCTAAGGTGCACAGCACTTTGTAATTTATCTGCGTCTTGTGTAAACCCGTTTGATCAAGCACTCGTGCAGTCATGATAGCTAACGTCTGGTTACGTCATTCGGCCTTCTGAGCCTCTTCGGGATGCGCTTGCAAGTAGTTGCCACTTGCAGATATGATCAGCTAGGCAACTGACTAAAACGGTCGCATTTCAAACCGAAATGGCAGACTCGGGCACGCATGAACCGCAAGTCTAGATCTTCAATGGCGTCCCGTACGGAACCCTGTTTCCAGAAGTATCCTGGTGGTCCCACAAGCACAGTAGTCACGCGCAGGGCCCGAGCCATAGTCGTCAAGTTTTGGATGCGTTGATAGCGTGGCCCTGCCCGCTTTCCACGCAGCCTCAGGTGCCAATCAGCAGGCGTTGCCACCTAGAACAATTGGTAATCTCCCGAGTGTAAAGCACCCAAATATTGTGTACCAGTGGAGGTCATGACCTCCGCATGCGCACTACGGTCACACATAAAACCACGGGCTCGGAGTTCGGCGCAAACTGCCCGCATATCCTCGAAGACTAATGCACGATAATGATACTGATGCGATAAGCACTCTTCTGCAGCGGCCACGCAGCCGGGCCCGCTGCTATCCGCGGCAGCCGCGCAGCCGGGCCTGCCAGCCCCTGGCGCGCACAGCCGGCGCCTGGGAAAATAACGCAGGTTTCCCCGCACTTGATGACAGAACCTGAATGTTCGGCCTGTTTGAGCAAGCGCGGGCGGCCGCGGCACGCGCCTGCCCCCGTCACTCATTTGGCGATGGGGGCGCCCAAATGCCCGCGCCACGCCGCGCTGCAGAGCCGCTGCTCGAAGTAAAGATATCAAACTTCTCAGCGGCATCATCCACTTCAAGAGGTGCCCCTGCCTGTGCTTCGGGCGGCTTCCACTTTGTGCCCTTCTCGTCAATGACCCGATATACCTTCGCCTACAAGTTGCGCAAGGCGAAGTCCTGATCGGCAGAGGTAGGGTTGGCCCCGAAGGACGCATTCCTGCGACGCCAAGTCTTCAAGGTGTTATTCACCAAAGACAGGAACGTGAAAGCGAACGTCTCCTCGTTGATGGAGAAGCTGATGCCCTTGGTATCCTGTGACATCGTATACGCATGGGCATCACCCACAGCAGGTGCCCCCGCGGCTGGCTCTGGATCAGATACCCCTCTGACAAGTAGCGGGTCATCCTCGCATTGAGGATTGGCTGCACTTGTAAACGACATTGACCCTTTATCCTCAGCTGCGGCCCCGCACTCGCCAACCTTGAGGGCCAGATGTCCAGCAGGCGTCTTCGTTAGATCAAGCGCTCTGGCACCCTTTCCGAATAGAATCTTGTACATCTCAGAGCCAGGGATGATCACCTTCTCGCGCCCCTGCTCCTGGGTCAGGATAGCCCACATATTGGGCATGCTCCTCAAAACCAGAAAAGCAAGGAAGTTCTCCCCTGAACCCTCAGCCACATTTGTTGAGTGGGCATCAAGTCTCGGCACAGCAGGTGCCCCCGCAGGGCCCCCTCTCTCCTTGCGCGCAATCTTGCAGTGCAAGGACTTATCGCATACCGGGGCACCATGCCCCACTCCCAACGCGTAGAGCCTTCTCGTCAGGATCAGCTTCTTGACGGCGCCTTCCGTGGGAACGAGATACCCGTTCGAATGTCTGCGCCGCCTTAAAACCAATGATGCTGATGTTGCTGCCAACGTCCAGACATAATGTTAGTATGCCATCCACCATTGTTCCGCTCTTTGCTGCCAGAGCCATCCCATGGCGTTCTCCAAATAATCCTGGCACTTGAGACAGCGTCGTACCATGCATGCCCCTGCGGCGCCTCTGCTCCAACACCCAGTCGTTTCTTGACACAAATGTAAAAACGTCCATGTATCCACGGGCCTCCTCTTCCGCAATGGGTCTTTCTCAAAGATCCAGGCTGCGGGGTACTCGTCACACGCGAATGGGCGCGACGCAGACGCGGCAGGCATAATCAGGAACGAATCCTCGTCCGCGCGCATGCCCATCTGACCATGTGTGTTTACCATTAACACAGTATGCAGCATGTCGCGCTCGGATATCGCACTGATGCCACTGCGCACGCTCACCGGGCTCTCCGTTCTGCGCTGGCTGCGCGGACGGGTGTCTCGCCCGCATGGCATGCAGGTATGTGGAGACTGAGGCCACTGAGCGCTCCTGTTGGTGGCTCTCTCCATACGCCTCAACCACATGTCGTTGGCCGGCACCGCGGCAGGTGCGGTTGCAGCAGGTGTCCCTGCATTGTTGGCAGTCTCCGCTATTAGTGGCATAGGCGTATCCACGGCGGGCGCAGCGGCCCCCGTCGCCTGTGCCGCGTTGGCTGATGACGCAGGCTGGCCCGCTGGCGTCGTCGGCGGGCTGCCGCGTTGTGCGTCATCATCGCCGTGGCGCGGTTGAGCTCTTCGCGAAGGTCCCTGAATTCGTTAGCCCCTCGGAGCATCTCTGCATGACTCCAGCAAGGGCATAACGAAACTCAGCTGCGAAACAACCAACGCCCCTGCAGATGTTGCAGCACATTCCATATAGCCAGCCAACTGTCTGTCCACATGAGCATGTGCAGTTCGGCCCCGGCACTGCGCATGGAATATGTGACCACACTGAAGCCTCCAAACCTTGTCGCGATGCATGAAGTGATCCAAACATATGGCGCACTTGTTAAAGTCGCCGTCGCTGATGATTGGCGGTGTTGCCGATGGCCCGATACGCGTCCGGCGCTCCAGAATGGTTTCACCAACTTCATGTCGAATCGGTGGGACCGACGGTAGCTGCATTGCAGCAAGTGCTGCCGGGTTAATTGCAGGTGTCCCTGCTGCAGGCGGAATAGCAGGTTGCCCCGCACGGCCCAGCATCGTGTTTGCCTGATGTTCATGGATGCGACGCTGGCGGGCCGATTGCATCGCGATGTTGGTCTGCTGCGCTTCATGAATGGCCAGAATCTCTGGGCGCAGCTCCCCCACCTGACGCGTAACCCGAGCCGCGCGTCAACTGAGACTGGTAGAAGTCGTCGGCGGTCGCTCGTACATACGGGTTTTCCTGCTGCGCCCCCACGAGGATTACCACTTACCTGAGCGCGATAGTCAGGGTACAATGGGAAGTCCATCGGCGCTGCTGCGGGGCGTTCCGCAGCTGTCGGATCGCGCGTAGGATGATTGAAAAATGCTGAATGCGAGAGAGAGGAAAAGAGAGAGAGAGAGATATATATATATATTATATATAGATATATATATTAATATATTATTGAGAGAGAGAGAGTGAAAAAATGAGAGAGAGAGAGGGCGAAAGAGAGAGAGAGAGTGAGGAAAAAATGAAAGAGAGGGAGAAAGAGAAACAGAGAGAGAGGAGAGAGAAAAAAAAAAGAGGTAGAAATGTAATTTAGAGCGAGAGAGAGAGAGATAGGGAGAGAGAGAGAGGAAGGGACGATGAGGAAGAACGAGCCATTTCTATAATATTATATACATATATTATAGATAAACTCCATCCGAACGCAGCGCGGAGTATGGATGACGAAAAGCACGTTGATAAATATATATATATATGGACCCCCCCCCCCCCCCCAGCACTCCGACCTGTCATCTTCGCCCCTTTGGCGTGTTCCCCCTCCCCCCTCCCCTTATGCTGGCGCCCTTGCCCCCCCAGCTCATCCCCAGCTTTTCGGATTTGATGTTTCGATGGAATTATTATCCATTGGTATTCATCCACCCTCCCCCCCCTCCTTCCGCAGATCCTTGCATTTGTTCCAAGACATCCTGTGGTGTCGGGTCCTCGCCCCTCCTCTCCTCTTCCCCTTTCCTCCTCCTCTCCCCCCGCCCCTCCCCCCCCCTCCTCTCTCCTCTCGTCACCCTCCCACTTTGGCACGCCCCTCGCGCGTTTCGCGGCCCCGTGGTGGGCCCCCCCTGAGGTCCCAGCGGCGCAGTACGCATGCCGGCGCCGACCCACTTTGGCGCGACCCTCACACGCCTCGCGGCCCCACAGGGAGCCCCACTGAAAGGCCCCAGTGGTGCAGTTCGCGTGGCGGCGCCGCTCCATGGCGGCGCGCCCCTCACGCGTTTCGCGGCCCCATTGGGAGCTCCATCTATGGCCCCAGTGGCGCGTTCGCATGACGGCGCCGCCCCGTTTTGGCACGCCCCTCGCGCGTTTCGTGGCCCCATAGGGATCCCCACCCAAGGTCCCAGTGGCACAATCAGTTCGCGTGGCGGCGCCGCCCCATTTTGGCGCGCCCCGCGCACTTTTCGGGGCCCCATGAGGAGCCCCATCTAAGGTCGCAGCGGCGCAGTTCGCACGGCGGTGCCGCTCCATTTTGGCACGCCCCCCACGCGCTTCGTGGCCCCCATACGGAACTCCACCATGGCGCAGTTTGCATGGCGGCGCCGCCCCATCTCGGCACGCACCCCACACGCTTCGTGGCCCCATAGGGATCTCCACCGATGGTCCCAGTGGCAAACTGCGCACGGCGACGCCGCCCCATTTCGGCATACCCCCCACGCGTTTTCGTGGCCCCATAAAGGGGGCGCCACCTAAGGTCGAGGTAGCGCAGTTCGCGCGGCTGGCTCCGCCGCATTTTGGAACGCCCCTCACGCGTTTCGTGGCCCCATAGGGAGCTCCACCGACGGTCCCAGCGGGTGTGCCCGCATGCGCTCCCCGCGCCCATCGCGGCGCCCTCGCACGCTTCGTGGCCCCATAGGGGCTTCACCGAAGGTTTCAGCGGGCCTGCCCGCATGCGCCCCCGCGCCGATTTCGGCGCGCCCCGCGGCCAGCTCCGCCGAATGCCCCAGCGCCGCCGCTCGCGGTTGAGACGAGGAGGAGGAGGAGGAAGAGGAGGAGGAGGAAGAAGAGGAAGAGGAGGAGGCAGAGGGGGGAGACGAGGAGGGGGAGGAGAAGGAGGAAGAGGAGGAGGAGGAGGAGGAGGAGGAGGAAGGAGGGGCGGAGGAGGGAGGAGGAGGTAGGAGGAAGTAGGAGGAGGAGGAGGAGGAGGAAGAGAAAGAGGAGGAGGAGGAGGAGGAGGAATAGGAGAAGGAGGCTGGGGAGGAGGAGGAGGAGGAGGAGAAGGAGGAAGAGGAAGAGGAGGAGGAGGAGGAAGAGGAGGCTGGGCGCTGGGCGCTTGCGGAAGCTGGCGGGGCTGCAGCGGCGGGGGGCCAGGCGGCGGCGCCGGCGCTGGGCGGCTGCGACTGGCTGCGTGCACCTCAGCGCGCTGGGCCTCCTCGAGCTGGCGGCGCTGGGCGACCTCGGGCACCTCGCGCCCCCCTGCCGGCCGCTGGCCGCCGCGAGGCGGCACCCTGCGGGCGCCTCGAGCTGGCGAGGCAGGCGCCGAACTGCCGCCCGAGCTGGAGGAGCAGGGCAGCTATCCGGCCGGGGACCGAGCCTCCCAGACCGGGCGGTCTGGCACCCGGTCGGGAGGTGTCGAGGCGGTGCCCAACCTCTCCGCCGCGTTCGCGGCCGCGAACAGCGGGGGCGCGGCGGGCGGCGGCCCGCGGGAAAGAGACCGCGCCGCGCGCCGGGCGCCCCGGAGACCCCCCAGGAATCGGCGTCTCCGGGGCCCCGCTGCCGGGAGGAGGGGGAGGAGGAGGAGGAGGAGGAGGAGGAGGAGGGAGGGGAGGAGAGGAGGAGGAGGAGGAGGAGGAGGGAGGAGGAGGAGAAAGGATTGTTGGTGGAGGAGGAGGATGGAGGCGGCGGAAAGAGGAGGAGGAGGAGGCGGGGGCGGAGGAGGAGGAGGAGGAGGAGAGGAGGACGGAGGAGGAGGAGTGAGGAGGAGGAGGAGGAGGAGGAGGAGGAGGAGGAGGAGGAGGAGGAGGCGGAGGAGGAGGGGAGGAGGCGGAGGAGGAGAGGCGGAGGAGGAGGAGGAGGATGAGGAGGCGGGGGGGTGGGAGGGGAGGAGGAGGAGGAGGAGGAGGATGGAGAGGAGGAGGAGGAGGAGGAGGAGGGAGGAGGAGGGGCGGAGGAGGAGGAGGAGGAGGAGGATGTGGAGGAGGTGGAGGAGTGGAGGAGGAGGCGGAGGAGGAGGAGGAGGAGGCGGAGGACGAGGAGGAGGAGGAGGAGGAGGAGGAGGAGGAGGAAGAGGGGAGGAGGAGGAGGAGGAGGAGGAGGAGGAGCCGTTACCATACGCTCCCTGCCGCCGGATATGTACATATAAGCACTGACTTGCACGGTAACTTGACCGAAGCTATTTCGGATCGGAGGAGAAAAGGAGCCGCGCGCGCTCCTCGCCCCCCCTCTTACCGTTCCATATTGCTTCACGGACACTCGAACCTCACATCCTGGCCGCCATGCCCTTGGAACCGCTACTACGAGCACCGAACCTACTACCAGTACAACCTGATGGTATTAGCCCTGTTGGGCCTAAGTTGGGTAAGGATGGGTTATCAGCCGAAAGTTCTATTCCAATGATGACCGACCATGATGGTCATCGCGGGGCGAGTAAGTAAGATTATCTTTTCACAAGAAGAACATTATCCCGGCAAAGCAACCTAACAGAGATGTGTATAGGCATATCTGGAAGCATTCCCCTTCAGATTCAGGTGAGAATCCAATTGTAGAATTCTGCTGTTCTCGCGGTCGCAGTCGCATTCGCAATGACAGTCGCAGTGGCAACGGCCTTAGGATCCAATGGAATCCTAAGGATTCCTAAGGATTCCTAAGGATTCCTAAGGCATCCTTAGGCATCCTTAGGAATTCATAGGAATCCTTAGGAAACCTTAGGAATCCTGATTCCTAAGGATTCCTATGGATTCCTAAGGATTCCTATGGAATCCTAAGCATTCCGAAGGATTCGCCTGCCTCGGCCTCAGCCTCAGCCTGCCTCAGCCTCAGCCTGTCTCAGCCTCAGCCTCAGCCTGTCTCAGCCTCAGCCTGCCCCAGCATCAGCCTCAGCATCAGCCTCAGCCTGCCTCGGCTTGCCTCGGCCTCAGCCTCAGCCTCAGCCTGCCTCAGCCTCAGCCTGCCTCAGCCTCAGCCTCAGCCTGCCCCAGCCTCAGCCTCAGCCTGCTTCAGCCTCAGCCTCAGTCTGCCTTCAGCCTCGGCCTCAGCCTCAGCCTGCCTCAGCCTCAGCCTGCCTCAGCCTCAGCCTGCTTCAGCCTCAGCCTCAGTCTGCCTTCAGCCTCGGCCTCAGCCTCAGCCTGCCTCAGCCTCAGCCTGCATCAGCCGCAGCCTCAGCCTCAGCCTGCCTCAGCATCAGCCTGCCTCAGCCTCAGCCTGAGCCTGCCTCTGCCTCAGCCTCAGCCTCAGCCTCAGCCTGCTTCAGCCTCAGCCTCAGTCTGCCTTCAGCCTCGGCCTCAGCCTCAGCCTGCCTCAGCCTCAGCCTGCATCAGCCTCAGCCTCAGCCTCAGCCTGCCTGAGCATCAGCATGCCTCAGCCTCAGCCTCAGCCTGCCTCTGCCTCAGCCTCAGCCTCAGACTGCATCAGCCTCGGCATGCCGCAGCCTCAGCCTCCGCCTGTTCAGCCCTCAGCCTCAGCCTGCATCAGCCTCAGCCTCAGCCTCAGCCTGCCTCAGCCTCAGACTGCATCAGCCTCAGCCTGCCTCAGCCTCAGCCTCAGCCTGCATCAGCCTCAGCCTCAGTCTGCCTTCAGCCTCGGCCTCAGCCTCAGCCTGCCTCAGCCTGCATCAGCCTCAGCCTCAGCCTCAGCCTGCCTCAGCATCAGCCTGCCTCAGCCTCAGCCTCAGACTGCCTCAGCCTCAGCCTCAGCCTCAGCCTGCCTCAGCCTCAGCCTCAGACTGCCTCTTCGCCAGCTCAGCCTCAAGCCTGCCTCAGCTCAGCTCTCTGCCTCAGCCATGCATTCAGCCTTCAGCCTCAGCCTCAGCCTCAGCCTCAGCCTCAGCCTGCCGCAGCTTCAGTCTCAGCCTGCCTCAGCCTCAGCCTGCCTCAGCCTCAACTTCAGCCGGCCTCGGCCTCAGCCTGCGTCAGCCTCAGCCTCAGCCTGCCTCAGCCTCAGCCTGCCTCAGCCTCAGCCTCAGCCTCAGCCTGCCTCGGCGTGCCTCAGCCTCAGCCTCAGCCTGCCTCGGCCTCAGCCTGCCTCGGCCTCAGCCTGCCTCAGCTCGGGCATTCAAAACAGCTGGGTGTTCTGGGAACACGAAGATCACGAAGTGGCCCACAGTTGGCTCCAGGTACAGGAATGGTGTTCTGGGAACACGAAGAACACGAAGTGACCTACAGTTGGCTCCGGGCATTCAAAAAAGTGGCCTGGGAATGGTGTTCTGGGAACACGAAGAACACGAAGTGGCCTACAGCCGGCTCCGGGCATTCAAAATGTGGCCTGGGAATGGTGTTCTGGGAACACGAAGAACACGAAGTGGCCTACCGCTGTCTTCGGGCATTCAAAATGTGGCCTGGGAATGGTGTTCTGGGAACACGAAGAACACGAAGTGGCCTACAGTTGGCTCTGGGCATTCAAAATGTGGCCTGGGAATGGTGTTCTGGAAACACGAAGAACACGAAGTGGCCTACAGTTGGCTCCAGGCATTCAAAATGTTTGTGGCCTAGGAATGATGTTCGGGGAATGGATCCCAAAGGATTCCTAAGGATTCCTAAGGATTCCTGGGGCTGCCGGTTTTGTCCAGTTTTGTCCAGATCCCGCCCAGACCCCCCTGGGGCGTCAAGATGCTCACATTTGACCCCGCTGGAAACCTATCAGCAAAAAGCTGCTAGGTAAAAATTATCCCGGCAAAGCAACCTAACAGCGATGTGTATGAGCATATCTGGAAGCATTCCCCTCAAGATTCAGGTGAGAATCCAGTTGTAGAATTCTGCTGTTCTCGCAGTCGCAGTCGCATTCGCA
>CAUYUJ010012459.1:22500-46346 GCA_963575745.1 Prorocentrum cordatum | reverse complement strand
GGTAATCTCCCGAGTGTAAAGCACCCAAATATTGTGTACCAGTGGAGGTCATGACCTCCGCATGCGCACTACGGTCACACATAAAACCACGGGCTCGGAGTTCGGCGCAAACTGCCCGCATATCCTCGAAGACTAATGCACGATAATGATACTGATGCGATAAGCACTCTTCTGCAGCGGCCACGCAGCCGGGCCCGCTGCTATCCGCGGCAGCCGCGCAGCCGGGCCTGCCAGCCCCTGGCGCGCACAGCCGGCGCCTGGGAAAATAACGCAGGTTTCCCCGCACTTGATGACAGAACCTGAATGTTCGGCCTGTTTGAGCAAGCGCGGGCGGCCGCGGCACGCGCCTGCCCCCGTCACTCATTTGGCGATGGGGGCGCCCAAATGCCCGCGCCACGCCGCGCTGCAGAGCCGCTGCTCGAAGTAAAGATATCAAACTTCTCAGCGGCATCATCCACTTCAAGAGGTGCCCCTGCCTGTGCTTCGGGCGGCTTCCACTTTGTGCCCTTCTCGTCAATGACCCGATATACCTTCGCCTACAAGTTGCGCAAGGCGAAGTCCTGATCGGCAGAGGTAGGGTTGGCCCCGAAGGACGCATTCCTGCGACGCCAAGTCTTCAAGGTGTTATTCACCAAAGACAGGAACGTGAAAGCGAACGTCTCCTCGTTGATGGAGAAGCTGATGCCCTTGGTATCCTGTGACATCGTATACGCATGGGCATCACCCACAGCAGGTGCCCCCGCGGCTGGCTCTGGATCAGATACCCCTCTGACAAGTAGCGGGTCATCCTCGCATTGAGGATTGGCTGCACTTGTAAACGACATTGACCCTTTATCCTCAGCTGCGGCCCCGCACTCGCCAACCTTGAGGGCCAGATGTCCAGCAGGCGTCTTCGTTAGATCAAGCGCTCTGGCACCCTTTCCGAATAGAATCTTGTACATCTCAGAGCCAGGGATGATCACCTTCTCGCGCCCCTGCTCCTGGGTCAGGATAGCCCACATATTGGGCATGCTCCTCAAAACCAGAAAAGCAAGGAAGTTCTCCCCTGAACCCTCAGCCACATTTGTTGAGTGGGCATCAAGTCTCGGCACAGCAGGTGCCCCCGCAGGGCCCCCTCTCTCCTTGCGCGCAATCTTGCAGTGCAAGGACTTATCGCATACCGGGGCACCATGCCCCACTCCCAACGCGTAGAGCCTTCTCGTCAGGATCAGCTTCTTGACGGCGCCTTCCGTGGGAACGAGATACCCGTTCGAATGTCTGCGCCGCCTTAAAACCAATGATGCTGATGTTGCTGCCAACGTCCAGACATAATGTTAGTATGCCATCCACCATTGTTCCGCTCTTTGCTGCCAGAGCCATCCCATGGCGTTCTCCAAATAATCCTGGCACTTGAGACAGCGTCGTACCATGCATGCCCCTGCGGCGCCTCTGCTCCAACACCCAGTCGTTTCTTGACACAAATGTAAAAACGTCCATGTATCCACGGGCCTCCTCTTCCGCAATGGGTCTTTCTCAAAGATCCAGGCTGCGGGGTACTCGTCACACGCGAATGGGCGCGACGCAGACGCGGCAGGCATAATCAGGAACGAATCCTCGTCCGCGCGCATGCCCATCTGACCATGTGTGTTTACCATTAACACAGTATGCAGCATGTCGCGCTCGGATATCGCACTGATGCCACTGCGCACGCTCACCGGGCTCTCCGTTCTGCGCTGGCTGCGCGGACGGGTGTCTCGCCCGCATGGCATGCAGGTATGTGGAGACTGAGGCCACTGAGCGCTCCTGTTGGTGGCTCTCTCCATACGCCTCAACCACATGTCGTTGGCCGGCACCGCGGCAGGTGCGGTTGCAGCAGGTGTCCCTGCATTGTTGGCAGTCTCCGCTATTAGTGGCATAGGCGTATCCACGGCGGGCGCAGCGGCCCCCGTCGCCTGTGCCGCGTTGGCTGATGACGCAGGCTGGCCCGCTGGCGTCGTCGGCGGGCTGCCGCGTTGTGCGTCATCATCGCCGTGGCGCGGTTGAGCTCTTCGCGAAGGTCCCTGAATTCGTTAGCCCCTCGGAGCATCTCTGCATGACTCCAGCAAGGGCATAACGAAACTCAGCTGCGAAACAACCAACGCCCCTGCAGATGTTGCAGCACATTCCATATAGCCAGCCAACTGTCTGTCCACATGAGCATGTGCAGTTCGGCCCCGGCACTGCGCATGGAATATGTGACCACACTGAAGCCTCCAAACCTTGTCGCGATGCATGAAGTGATCCAAACATATGGCGCACTTGTTAAAGTCGCCGTCGCTGATGATTGGCGGTGTTGCCGATGGCCCGATACGCGTCCGGCGCTCCAGAATGGTTTCACCAACTTCATGTCGAATCGGTGGGACCGACGGTAGCTGCATTGCAGCAAGTGCTGCCGGGTTAATTGCAGGTGTCCCTGCTGCAGGCGGAATAGCAGGTTGCCCCGCACGGCCCAGCATCGTGTTTGCCTGATGTTCATGGATGCGACGCTGGCGGGCCGATTGCATCGCGATGTTGGTCTGCTGCGCTTCATGAATGGCCAGAATCTCTGGGCGCAGCTCCCCCACCTGACGCGTAACCCGAGCCGCGCGTCAACTGAGACTGGTAGAAGTCGTCGGCGGTCGCTCGTACATACGGGTTTTCCTGCTGCGCCCCCACGAGGATTACCACTTACCTGAGCGCGATAGTCAGGGTACAATGGGAAGTCCATCGGCGCTGCTGCGGGGCGTTCCGCAGCTGTCGGATCGCGCGTAGGATGATTGAAAAATGCTGAATGCGAGAGAGAGGAAAAGAGAGAGAGAAAATATATATATATAATATATATATATCTATCTATATATTATTGAGAGAGAGAAAAAGAAACAAATGAGAGAAGAGAGGGAGAAAGAGAGAGAGAGAGTGAGGAAAAAATGAAAGAGAGGGAGAAAGAGAAACAGAGAGAGAGAGAGAGAAAAAAAAAAGAGAGAAATGTATATTTAGAGCGAGAGAGAGAGAGATAGGGAGAGAGAGAGAGAAGGGACGAGAGAGAACGAGCCAGTTTCATATATATATATATATATATATATATATATTTCATACATACAACATCTTTATAAATTTATATATATATATATATATATATGGACCCCCCCCCCCCCCCCAGCACTCCGACCTGTCATCTTCGCCCCTTTGGCGTGTTCCCCCTCCCCCCTCCCCTTATGCTGGCGCCCTTGCCCCCCCAGCTCATCCCCAGCTTTTCGGATTTGATGTTTCGATGGAATTATTATCCATTGGTATTCATCCACCCTCCCCCCCCTCCTTCCGCAGATCCTTGCATTTGTTCCAAGACATCCTGTGGTGTCGGGTCCTCGCCCCTCCTCTCCTCTTCCCCTTTCCTCCTCCTCTCCCCCCGCCCCTCCCCCCCCCTCCTCTCTCCTCTCGTCACCCTCCCACTTTGGCACGCCCCTCGCGCGTTTCGCGGCCCCGTGGTGGGCCCCCCCTGAGGTCCCAGCGGCGCAGTACGCATGCCGGCGCCGACCCACTTTGGCGCGACCCTCACACGCCTCGCGGCCCCACAGGGAGCCCCACTGAAAGGCCCCAGTGGTGCAGTTCGCGTGGCGGCGCCGCTCCATGGCGGCGCGCCCCTCACGCGTTTCGCGGCCCCATTGGGAGCTCCATCTATGGCCCCAGTGGCGCGTTCGCATGACGGCGCCGCCCCGTTTTGGCACGCCCCTCGCGCGTTTCGTGGCCCCATAGGGATCCCCACCCAAGGTCCCAGTGGCACAATCAGTTCGCGTGGCGGCGCCGCCCCATTTTGGCGCGCCCCGCGCACTTTTCGGGGCCCCATGAGGAGCCCCATCTAAGGTCGCAGCGGCGCAGTTCGCACGGCGGTGCCGCTCCATTTTGGCACGCCCCCCACGCGCTTCGTGGCCCCCATACGGAACTCCACCATGGCGCAGTTTGCATGGCGGCGCCGCCCCATCTCGGCACGCACCCCACACGCTTCGTGGCCCCATAGGGATCTCCACCGATGGTCCCAGTGGCAAACTGCGCACGGCGACGCCGCCCCATTTCGGCATACCCCCCACGCGTTTTCGTGGCCCCATAAAGGGGGCGCCACCTAAGGTCGAGGTAGCGCAGTTCGCGCGGCTGGCTCCGCCGCATTTTGGAACGCCCCTCACGCGTTTCGTGGCCCCATAGGGAGCTCCACCGACGGTCCCAGCGGGTGTGCCCGCATGCGCTCCCCGCGCCCATCGCGGCGCCCTCGCACGCTTCGTGGCCCCATAGGGGCTTCACCGAAGGTTTCAGCGGGCCTGCCCGCATGCGCCCCCGCGCCGATTTCGGCGCGCCCCGCGGCCAGCTCCGCCGAATGCCCCAGCGCCGCCGCTCGCGGTTGAGACGAGGAGGAGGAGGAGGAAGAGGAGGAGGAGGAAGAAGAGGAAGAGGAGGAGGCAGAGGGGGGAGACGAGGAGGGGGAGGAGAAGGAGGAAGAGGAGGAGGAGGAGGAGGAGGAGGAGGTATGAGGGGGGGGGAGAAGGCAAGGGGAGGAGGATGGAAGAGGATGAGGAGGAGGAGTAGGAGAGAAAGAGGAGGAGGAGTGGGGTGATGAGGAATAGGAATAGGCTGCTTGGGCTTAGGATATCTGAGTAGTATACTTAATTCAGAGTAAGAGGATTTCTGTGAGTCATCTTTAGTCTTTTCTCTTGTTCCTTTCGTGCAGCTTTGCGTGTCTGCAGCGCGGCGGCTTTGGTGTGCCATGCTGTCGTCGCCGGCGCTGGGCGGCTGCGACTGGCTGCGTGCACCTCAGCGCGCTGGGCCTCCTCGAGCTGGCGGCGCTGGGCGACCTCGGGCACCTCGCGCCCCCCTGCCGGCCGCTGGCCGCCGCGAGGCGGCACCCTGCGGGCGCCTCGAGCTGGCGAGGCAGGCGCCGAACTGCCGCCCGAGCTGGAGGAGCAGGGCAGCTATCCGGCCGGGGACCGAGCCTCCCAGACCGGGCGGTCTGGCACCCGGTCGGGAGGTGTCGAGGCGGTGCCCAACCTCTCCGCCGCGTTCGCGGCCGCGAACAGCGGGGGCGCGGCGGGCGGCGGCCCGCGGGAAAGAGACCGCGCCGCGCGCCGGGCGCCCCGGAGACCCCCCAGGAATCGGCGTCTCCGGGGCCCCGCTGCCGGGAGGAGGGGGAGGAGTAGAGGGGGGAGGACGGGGGAGGATAGAAGAGGGGAGGAGGAGGCAGGAGAGGCGGTGAGGGAGGAGCGAGGGAGGTAGGAGGAGTGGGTGGAGGAAGGAGTACAAGGGGAGGGGGCGGGTCGCGGGCGAGGAGAGGAGGAGGAGGAAGGAGGGGGAGGAGGAGGAGGAGGAGGAGGAGGAGTAGGCGGGAGGAAGGAGGCGGAGGATGAGGAGGAGGAACGGAGGCGGAGGGAGGAGGGATGAAGGGAGAGGAGGCGGGCTAGGAGAGGAGGAGAGGGCGGGAGAGGAGGAGGTAGGCGGAGGAGGCCGAGGAGCAGGGAGGAGGGGCGGGGGCGGGTTGGAAGGGGGGAGGGGGGAGGAGAGGAGGAGTAGGCGGAGGGAGGAGTGGGGGAGGGACGGGGGTAGCGAGGGGGAGGAGGAGGATGGGGAGGGTGGGGGGCCCGCGGGGAGAATGGGAGAGGAGATGGAGGGGAAGGAGGAGGGTTTTGGTGGTAAGTTGCGAGGTGGTCCCAAGGAGGGGGAGCCCGAGGGAAGGCAAGTAGATAAGGGGAGGGGGGGGGGGGGGGACGAGGAAGAGTCTGGGGGGGGGGAGGGCGGGAGGAACCGGGGCGAGGAGGACGGAGAGGGGGGGGGGGGAGGAAGGACGGAGGAATCTCAAGCTTGGGTGGATGCTGGGGAGGAGGAATGAGGTGGGAGGAGGAGGAGGCGGAGGACGAGGAGGAGGAGGAGGAGGAGGAGGAGGAGGAGGAAGAGGGGAGGAGGAGGAGGAGGAGGAGGAGGAGGAGCCGTTACCATACGCTCCCTGCCGCCGGATATGTACATATAAGCACTGACTTGCACGGTAACTTGACCGAAGCTATTTCGGATCGGAGGAGAAAAGGAGCCGCGCGCGCTCCTCGCCCCCCCTCTTACCGTTCCATATTGCTTCACGGACACTCGAACCTCACATCCTGGCCGCCATGCCCTTGGAACCGCTACTACGAGCACCGAACCTACTACCAGTACAACCTGATGGTATTAGCCCTGTTGGGCCTAAGTTGGGTAAGGATGGGTTATCAGCCGAAAGTTCTATTCCAATGATGACCGACCATGATGGTCATCGCGGGGCGAGTAAGTAAGATTATCTTTTCACAAGAAGAACATTATCCCGGCAAAGCAACCTAACAGAGATGTGTATAGGCATATCTGGAAGCATTCCCCTTCAGATTCAGGTGAGAATCCAATTGTAGAATTCTGCTGTTCTCGCGGTCGCAGTCGCATTCGCAATGACAGTCGCAGTGGCAACGGCCTTAGGATCCAATGGAATCCTAAGGATTCCTAAGGATTCCTAAGGATTCCTAAGGCATCCTTAGGCATCCTTAGGAATTCATAGGAATCCTTAGGAAACCTTAGGAATCCTGATTCCTAAGGATTCCTATGGATTCCTAAGGATTCCTATGGAATCCTAAGCATTCCGAAGGATTCGCCTGCCTCGGCCTCAGCCTCAGCCTGCCTCAGCCTCAGCCTGTCTCAGCCTCAGCCTCAGCCTGTCTCAGCCTCAGCCTGCCCCAGCATCAGCCTCAGCATCAGCCTCAGCCTGCCTCGGCTTGCCTCGGCCTCAGCCTCAGCCTCAGCCTGCCTCAGCATCAGCCTGCCTCAGGCTCAGCCTCAGCCTGCCTCAGCCTCAGCCTCAGCCTGCTTCAGCCTCAGCCTCAGTCTGCCTTCAGCCTCGGCCGCAGCCTCAGCCTGCCTCAGCCTCAGCCTGCATCAGCCTCAGCCTCAGCCTCAGCCTGCCTCAGCCTCAGCCTCAGCCTGCCTCAGCCTCAGCCTCAGCCTGCTTCAGCCTCAGCCTCAGTCTGCCTTCAGCCTCGGCCTCAGCCTCAGCCTGCCTCAGCCTCAGCCTGCCTCAGCCTCAGCCTCAGCCTCAGCCTGCCTCAGCATCAGCCTGCCTCAGCCTCAGCCTCAGCCTGCCCCAGCCTCAGCCTCAGCCTGCTTCAGCCTCAGCCTCAGTCTGCCTTCAGCCTCGGCCTCGGCCTCAGCTCAGCCTGCCTCAGCCTCAGCATCAGCCTGCCTCAGCCTCCTGAGCCTGCCTCGGCCTCAGCCTCAGCCTGCCTCAGCCTCAGCCTGCCTCAGCCTCAGCCTCAGCCTGTCTCAGCCTCAGCCTGCCCCAGCATCAGCCTCAGCATCAGCCTCAGCCTGCCTCGGCTTGCCTCGGCCTCAGCCTCAGCCTCAGCCTGCCTCAGCCTCAGCCTCAGCCTGCATCAGCCTCAGCCTGCATCAGCCTCAGCCTCAGCCTGCCTCAGCCTCAGCCTGCCTCAGCATCAGCCTCAGCCTCAGCCTCAGCCTGCCTAAGCATCCTCAGCCTCAGCCTGCCTCAGCCTGCCTCAGCCTCAGCCTCAGCCTGCCTCAGCCTCAGCCTCAGCCTCAGCCTGCCTCAGCTCAGCCTCTCTGCCTCAGCCTGCATCAGCCTCAGCCTCAGCCTCAGCCTGCCTCAGCCTCAGCCTCAGCCTGCCTCAGCCTCAGCCTGCCTCAGCCTCAACTTCAGCCTGCCTCGGCCTCAGCCTGCGTCAGCCTCAGCCTCAGCCTGCCTCAGCCTCAGCCTGCCTCAACCTCAGCCTCAGCCTGCCTCGGCGTGCCTCAGCCTCAGCCTCAGCCTGCCTCGGCCTCAGCCTGCCTCGGCCTCAGCCTGCCTCAGCTCGGGCATTCAAAACAGCTGGGTGTTCTGGGAACACGAAGATCACGAAGTGGCCCACAGTTGGCTCCAGGTACAGGAATGGTGTTCTGGGAACACGAAGAACACGAAGTGACCTACAGTTGGCTCCGGGCATTCAAAAAAGTGGCCTGGGAATGGTGTTCTGGGAACACGAAGAACACGAAGTGGCCTACAGCCGGCTCCGGGCATTCAAAATGTGGCCTGGGAATGGTGTTCTGGGAACACGAAGAACACGAAGTGGCCTACCGCTGTCTTCGGGCATTCAAAATGTGGCCTGGGAATGGTGTTCTGGGAACACGAAGAACACGAAGTGGCCTACAGTTGGCTCTGGGCATTCAAAATGTGGCCTGGGAATGGTGTTCTGGAAACACGAAGAACACGAAGTGGCCTACAGTTGGCTCCAGGCATTCAAAATGTTTGTGGCCTAGGAATGATGTTCGGGGAATGGATCCCAAAGGATTCCTAAGGATTCCTAAGGATTCCTGGGGCTGCCGGTTTTGTCCAGTTTTGTCCAGATCCCGCCCAGACCCCCCTGGGGCGTCAAGATGCTCACATTTGACCCCGCTGGAAACCTATCAGCAAAAAGCTGCTAGGTAAAAATTATCCCGGCAAAGCAACCTAACAGCGATGTGTATGAGCATATCTGGAAGCATTCCCCTCAAGATTCAGGTGAGAATCCAGTTGTAGAATTCTGCTGTTCTCGCAGTCGCAGTCGCATTCGCAATGACAGTCGCAGTGGCAACGGCCTTAGGATCCAATGGAATCCTCAGGATTCCAAAGGATTCCTAAGGTATCCTTAGGCATCCTTAGGAATCCATAGGAATCCTTGGGAAACCTTAGGAATCCTTAGGAATCCTGATTCCTAGGGATTCCTAAGGATTCCTAGGAATCCTAAGGATTCCGAAGGATTCCTGAGGATGCTTAACTATGCCTACGGATTCCTAAGAATGCCTACGGCTTCCTAAGGCTTCCTAGGGATTCCTAAGGATTCCTATGGATTCCTACGGATGCCTCAGCCTGCCTCAGCTTCAGCCTCAGCCTCAGCCTGCCTCGGCTTGCCTGAGCCTCAGCCTGCCTCAGCCTCAGCCTCAGCCTCAGCCTGAGCCTGCCTCAGCCTCAGCGTCAGCCTCAGCCTCAGCCTCAGCCTCAGCCTCAGCCTCAGCCTCAGCCTCAGCCTCGGCTTGCCTCAGCCTCAGCCTCAGCCTGCCTCGGCCTCGGCCTGCCTCGGCCTCAGCCTGCCTCAGCCCCCCCCTCCACAATTACACAATATGAAAATACTCTCCCACTTCCCCTGATGGCGTCCCGAAGATATCCGACCCCCCCCCCGCGCACTGTTTTTTACACAAGATTCCCGGGAAACGGGTTTTCGCCTGCGTTTTTTTCCCAAAATGCTGCTCTCGCTGAGGCGCCGGCCTCATTTCTGCTCCCGAATCGTTCCGAATCGTGCTCCCGCTGCAGCGTGGGCCTCATTTTCGGATCGGTGTTTGGCCTCCGTCGTTCAGGATGGCGTTCTCGCCCCAGCGCGGGCCTCTTTCTCGCGCGCCCATCCGCCCGCCACCACCGCGCCGCACCACCACCACCACCACCACCACCACCACCACCACCACCACCACCACCAGCACCAGCACCAGCACCACACACCACCACCACCAGACACCAGCAGCACCACCACCACCACCACCACCACCACCCCACCACCACCACCACCACCACGACAACCACGCACACACGCACGCACGCACGCACGCGCACCACCACCCACTACGCACGCGCGCGCGGAGCCACAGGTCCGCTACGACACGCGTCCGCGGATAGAGAAAATCAGCGCCATGGTAAGGGATGGGAGGGAGGGGTAGGACGTCCGATATGACGCGAGCGCACCTAGTTTGCCCCTCTCCCCTCGCCCCCCTCCCCACGCCACCCAACCCATTCAGCCTCACCTTGTCTCAGCTTCGGCCTGCCTCAGCCGCATCCTCAGCCTCAGCCTCAGTCTCAGCCTCAGCCTGTCTCGGCCTGAGCCTGCCTCGGCCTCAGCCTCAGCCTGCCTCAGCCGCAGCTTGCCTCAGCCTCAGCCTCAGCCTCAGCCTCAGCCTCAGCCTCAGCCTCAGCCTGCCTCAGCTTCAGCCTCAGCCTCAGCATCAGCCTGCCTCGGCTTGCCTCGGCCTCAGCCTCAGCCTGCCTCGGCCTCAGCCTTAGCCTCAGCCTCAGCCTGCCTCGGCCTCATCCTCAGCCTGCCTCAGCCTCAGCCTGCATCAGTCTCAGCCTCAGCCTGCCTCAGCCGCAGCTTGCCTCAGCCTCAGCCTCAGCCTCATTCTCAGCCTCAGCCTGCCTCAGCCTCAGCCTCAGCCTGCCTCGGCAGCCTCAGCCTCAGCCTCAGCCTGCCTAAGCCTCAGCGTCAGCCTCTCAGCCTCAGCCTGCATCAGCCTCAGCCTCAGCCTCAGCCTCAGCCTGCCTCAGCCTCAGCCTCAGCCTGCCTCAGCCTCAGCCTCAGCCTCAGCCTCAGCCTGCGGCCTCAGCCTGCGTCAGCCTCAGCCTCAGCCTGCCTCAGCCTCAGCCTGCCTCAGCCTCAGCCTGCCTCGGCGTGCCTCAGCCTCAGCCTCAGCCTGCCTCGGCCTCAGCCTGCCTCAGCTCGGGCATTCAAAATATGGCACAGGACTTGTATTCTGGGAGCACGAAGAATACGAAGTGACCTACAGTTGGCTCCGGGCATTCAAAATATAGCACAAGAATTGCGTTCTGGGAACACGAAGAACATGAAGTGGCCGACCGTTGGCTCCGGGCATTCAAAATGTGGCCTGGGAACGGTATTCTGGGAACACGAAGAACACGAAAAGGCCTACAGCTGGCTCCGGGCATTCAAAATGTGGCCTGGGAATGGTGTTCTGGGAACACGAAGATCACGAAGCGGCCTACAGTTGGCTCCGGGCATTCAAAATGTGGCCTGGGAATGGTGTTCTGGGAATGGATCCCAAAGGATTCCTAAAGAATTCATAAAGATTCCTAAGGATTCCTGGGGCTGCCGGTTCTGTCCGGTTTTGTCCGGATCCCGCCCAGACCCCCCTGGGGCGTCAAGATGTGCTCTCTTTTGACCCCACGAGAAACCTATCAGCAAAGGCTGTTAGGTAAATGTGGGAAGTGACCTTGGCCCCACCAAGCCAGGAAAGTATGAGATCCAAGTCGACGGACCAAAGCAATCGACCTCCCAACGCATCCAAGAATCAGAAGAAAACGACGGCTCAATTAACGAGGGCGCGCCGCTGGATCTCCCTAAGGGAGGAGGAGAGGGGGGAAGGGGGGGGGGGGGGGGCCTTCCCCGTTTCCCCGATCCGTCGTCGGGTACCCCCCCGCCTCCCCCCTTCCCCGATCCGTCGTCGGTCGGGGACCCCCCCCCTCCCCCCCTTTTCCCGATCCGCCCTCGGGAACCCACCCCTTACAAAGGGAAGGAAGGGGTCCGACCCCCCCCTTCCCCCCCCTTGGCCGCCCCCCCCCCTCCTCCCCTTTCGCCACGCCGCCCCCTGACTCCGGAACCCGACCCCGCACGCCCCCACCCTAACCCAAAACCCCAAACCTAACCCCAACCACTAACCCCAGCCCCAAAGAGCACTCACTACTCATTACTCACTACCCAATACTGACTACTCGCCATTCGCTACTCACTTCTCACTACCCCCTACCCACTACTCACGACTCACTACTCACTATCCACTACTCACTACCCACCACCCACTACTCGCTACTCACTACTCCCTACTCACCACTCCCTCCTCCCTACTCACTGCTCACTACTCACTCCTCACTACCCACTACTCAATACTCACTACTCACTAAGTTCTACTCACTACTCCCTACGCACTACTCACTAGTCACTACTCATTACCCACTACCCACTAATCCACTACTCAACACTCACTACTCATTGCCCATAAATTACTACTCACTACCCACTACTCGCTACTCGCTACTCCCTACTCCCTAGACAATACTGACTACACAATACTCAGTACTCACTACTCGCTACCCCCATGCTCGCTACTCACTATTCACTACTCACTCCCCGCTACTCACCACTCACTACTCACTACTCCCTACTCACTAGTCACTATAGAATCTCTTGTCACTAGTCACAGGTCACTAGCCACTAGTCACCAGTCACTAATCACTTCCCACTACTCCCTAATCACTAATCGCTATTCATTACCCACTATTCGCTACCCACTTCGTACTACTCACTGCTCACTACTCCCTACTCCCTACTCCCTACTCACTGCTCACTACTCGCTACTCCCCAATCGTTACTCACAAATCACGACCCACTACTCACTACTGACTACTATCTACTCACTACTCACTACTCACTACGCCCTGCTCGCTCCTCACTACGCACAACTCGCTACTCCCTACTCGCTACTCACTACACACTACCCACTGCCACTAACATCTACTCTCTATCCATCACTACTCACTACTCACTAATCACTACGCACTACGTACTCGCTACTCTCTACTCACTGCTCACTACTCACTACTCACTACTCACTACTCACTACTCACTATTCACTACTCACTACGCTCTACGCATTACCCACTACTCACTAATCACTACTCGCCACCAACTACTCCCTACTACCCACTACTCACTACCCACTACTCTTCACTCCCTACTCCCTACTCAGTATTCACAACTGACTACTCGCCACTCACTACTCACTACTCACTACTCGCCACTCACTACTCACTTATCGGCCCACACTACTCACTATGCACTACTCACTACTCCCCACTCCCAACTCCCAACTCCCTACTCCCTACCCACTACTCACTACCCAATACTCACTACTCACTACTCACTACGCACTAACTCACTACTCACTACTCACCACCCCCTACCCCCCACTCCGCACCCCCTACACACCTTCTCTGGCGCAGAAAGGAGAAGCGAGAGAGGCCCCCCCTCCCCGGCCTCCTTTCCGGCGCAAAGGAAGGGGGGGGGGCGGGGCGGAGGGCGGGGGGGCGCGGGGCCCGAACACCCCCGCCCCCCCCTTTCAGCGCCAAGGAAGGGGGGACGGGGCCCGGACCCGCCCCCCCCTTCATGGGAGGAGGCGGGGGGAAGGGGTCGGACCCTCCCCCCTCAACGGGAAAAAGAAGGGAGAAGGGGGGGCGCCCGGCCCCCCCCCTCGAAGGAGGGGAGGGGGCGGGGTTCTGGACCCCCCCCCCCCTTAGAGCATTCAGGGAGATCCACTGGCGCACTTTCCCATTTAACCGTGGACGGCAAGATGCGCCACTTCCCGGCGATGAATCAGACGAGGAAGAAGAATGGCACGGAAGTGCAGGCCGCCCACGCAATCCACTATCTTATGATGTCGCGCAAGCCTACATCGTGAACTCCAGTTCGCCCGACGAGGAGGGCGTTGTTACGACTCCGAAAAACAAGGGGGAGACCTTCTCCATTTCGAGCTCATCGGAGATCCTCGAGACGTCAATCCTCGAAGGAACGCCGACGAGGCATGCCGCGGACCGCGCCCGACGCGCGGCGGGAAATAGAAACCCCGAAGATGGCGGCACCCAAACCGAAGACCCAGGGACCTCATCTGGGGGGGGGGGGCGCGACAGAAGCACAGCTTGTCTGCAGGACCCGACAGTTTAAAATCATCAACATAGATAACCAGGAAGAGTTTCAACTCCCCGTGGAAATAACAGCTACGCCACGGACTACACTTTACAAAACCTTTTGCTACAACATGCCCCATCGCAATGCTGTTTCTAAGATTCTCCTGAATCAGGATGTCCGTATAAAGAGAGATATAACGGGCATTCGGGATTACACATGTGAGACCATTCCTTAGGCCATTCATCGCGGGGTACAAATACCCAAGTCGGGGTGCCACCTAACCTTGACTGAGTGTAAGCTTGGCGGGCGTCAGCTTGCTCCATACTATGGCCTTCGAATAGCCCGTAGGTGTCAGCTGCTTTGCCAGCCTGCATTGTAGCAGGACTACTGGAAAATTCTTGGAACAACGCTACATCCTTATTCTGATCTCTCACACTCGAACCATCAGAAACTACCCGACCTTTGTAATTGCGATCTTTATGTCCCAATGGTAACTCCGAGTTCTTTTCGACAAGGGTCGCAAACAGCCGGCCAAAGTGCGCCGTCTGTCCGTTGAATTCGGCGATAGCGTCAGAATACTATCTGACGCCATCCTCTTTCCGTGTGCCAATGTCTCGTAGTCTATCCCATTCTTTCCTCAAGGCAGCTTGGGCGCCTTCATTCGCTTTGGCATCGTCTTTTGAGACAGACGGGCGACAGCGGCATCGATCTTGGCATGTTGCCAGTCGTTGGGAAGTTGGAAGGGTTCGTCGACAACTGAGATAAGATCAGTAAAAAGGGTTGTTAAACATATTGCAAAACAAATTTTCTTTTTCACGATGACTGAGTGCTGAAGCCGAGCTATTCTGCAACGGCATTCGAGGCACGCTTCGCCGCGACGCGGCGGCCGCCGGACTCAAGGTCAGGCTCACCTCTTGCGCGCCCTCAGATTCATCATCGGATAACGGGCCCCTGCCGGCTGAGCCGGAGGGAACCCCGTCACGTGCTATAGTGCCACCGCACCACGTCTGCTTCCACCAAACGTCCTCGTCGTCCGAAAGATATTCGTCGGAATCACCGTTCTCAGAGGATTCGGTAGCTACAGCGTTGGCTAAGCCGCCCTGTGCCATCAAACGACGAAGTCTCTCAGCCACCCACGGTGCGGCTAGCCTTGCCTCAGGATACGCCGCAAGTGGCTGAGCCACTGCGGGCTCGGGCGGAGTTGGTGGATCATCCACGTCTAAGCCAATATCACGCAGGATGCCAAGACGACAACGGCCAGGATCTTCTATACCGAAAAATCCTCTCTTCCCTGCCTTGTATTGTTCCACAGACTGTCGTCGCTGGGCTTGATTCATGCTGAACCATCGTCAAGGATGGATCCCAGGATTGGTGGATTCAGGTAGCTTGTTCAACCACTGGGCACCGCATTTCGGGCCCGGGTCAGTGACCCACACGCAAGTTAGTTATAGGCACGTAGTCTGGATCATAACAAAGAACAACTCGAATGCCACATGTTTTTTTTTCGTCGACCCGTCAATGGAAGCTTCTGCGTTAATTCTTCTTTTGTCAGACCGGCAACAATGCGCCTATCTTCGAAGTATCCAATCGCATCTGAGTTTTGGGTTGTTCGAGCAAGAAGTTGTCCTTTCCCGGGGACCTTCTCACGCGGCCTAGCCGCTGAGAAGTTTGATTGTCTATCCAAACGGTATTCAAGTTGCGCGAGTCCCAATTTCTGGATCTTATCTGCTGGATGGGAATCTCGCTGTGGATCCCTGCCGTCAACTACCATAGGCTCGTCGTCCACACACAACCCACCAGGGCATTCATCTTCCATTTCGGCCTCCGAGTCGAAGTGCGGGGCGCCCTCGCCCCCTTGGGAAGGCGGTGGCATGCCAACAGCAGGATCATTTGCATCAAACCAGTTGTCCGATCGTATCCCTGTTGCTGGCTGCGGTCCGTCTGGGACGGCCGCAGCTTCTCCGGCTGGAGGGATCGCAACGGAACGCACTTCGGCCACTGCCTTCTCGCACGCTGTTCTCAAATGAAACTTGGGATATTGATCTTCAGCAGTGCCATCCAAAATGTTGCTGTATACCTGGTCAGACTCCTCAACGGCACAACATAGCTATCTGGTCCAACCAATCCCCCCGCTTTGTGCACATACCCCAAATATATCCCCGGAATCATCGCGGCGCCGGTCTCGGCGGTCCTGAATCTGGACCCAGGCGGAGGCACATAGCGCACGAGGGGACCCGAAGGGAAGGAGCGGCGCCTCAAACCTACACCCGAAACGTCGCTCCCAACTTGACTGCCCCTCCTCGGGGATCCTAGTATTATAGCAAAGAGTGAAGTATCGGACGGCATAAGTCCAATATGGTGGTGGAAGACCGGCCTGCATGAGCAAGGCTCTAGTCCCCACCTGTACCACGCCATTTGCACGTTCAGCAACGGCGTTTTGTTTCTCAGTTCCTGGGGTGGTAAGATCATGCGCAATCTTGAGCTCGTAACATGCCCTTGCAAGCTCTCGTGCACCACCTGTAAAACAGTATTACAACTTCTCCTCCGTGGCCTTAAGGTTTACCAACAAATTGCAAACGTGAGCCGCAGACTTGTCGTGCACACCCTGAGCGGCGAGGAAATCCGTTACTCGGTCGCGAAGCCCCCGCGAAAGTTCATTCATCGCAAACCAATGGCCCATCGTCGTCAGGTGTCCAAACGAAGACGGGTTAGCGCATGGGCGGGGAACCTTCAGCCCTTTGTTTTGCGCCTTGCGCTGTTGCTTTCTGGTAGCTTTGGCCCAATTGCATACTGAGCAAAATGGGTTATTGGGAGTATGAGTTAGAAGGTGCGGCCGCGGTGCGTCGACGTCGACTAAGTCGACACCGTCAGCGTCTCCAACTTCACCCCCCTCGGGCCCGGGGGCCGCGTCGCACGCACTGGAATCCAACCCTCGGCCCATGTCGTAGGCGAAGTATCCTGAGACCCCGTACCAATGAGGGCTCTTATATGCGGCTGCGCAGGCCTCGGCTTTGCCGGGCTGCTCGTCGCTCTGTCCAACGGCTTAACCGTGGCAGGGAAAAGTTAGGAGACTCTTAGAGGCAGCAATGCCGGCCGGCGTCCGATTCCAACCGCTTTCGCTAGCCTTTCGAAGCGAATAGTAGAAGTAAGTGATAATATCCGCAGAGTCTAATGAGGACGGAAAAACGGGCGCGATCTCAGTCGGCCGCCCGTCAACGTAGCTGCGAGTACCAATCAACTCATGTGCGTGCAGGTCTATGGTTACGCGAGTCTGGACAGCATGGGGCGGATGGCCTCCCGCAGATTCCACATTGCCCAGGAATGCCTTGGCGCCTGGCGTCACGCAACACCACCGCTCGGGAGGCTCACCCTCCCCAGCGGCAACCGCACACATCCACTGACCCAGCGCCTCTTTGCCTGAAAGGGTCACGTATGGTATCTTGCCCTCAACGATCAGGCCCACTCTTTGACCGTTGGGCAATAATAGGTAGGGTATTTGGCCGGCTGGCCAGAAGAAACTAAAGCCGCGATCCATGCACCGCTCTCCTACCGAAATCACGCACGGAGTCTCCGGCATGACCAAAGCGTTAAAACTACCACCCTTAAACTTAGGGCATGCGATGCGAACTGAACCGAGGGCCTTCGACTCTCCCCCAGCAGTATTCAGAGTGTTCGATTGCGGAAGCTTTCGAATCAATATCATTGCACCTGCACTTCTAATATATCTCTCCGCTATGAGGTTATACCCACACCCTGTATCTATAATAAAGCTCAGCGCTCCAAGATACGCAGCATCCTTGTCTGTGCATCCCGCAGCAGCTGTGCCGCGTGGGCCCTCGCCCCCCTCCTCGGTCCTCAACCAGAGGTGCCAGACTTCATCTTGCAGGTCTGACGCCCTGATCAGGGCCTCCGCAGCAGACGCCCTCGACTGAGTAGACATCTGTCGGCGCATCCCCCCTCGGAACTTCCACCTGTTTTTGGCACTTAAGGCAACTCTTTCAAGTCTTGGCGACGCGCCTTCCTCCAAGTGATGGCGGGCCCCTCAGTAGAAGGGTGAAATCGGACACGGAGCGTGCTCCGACCCTTCATCTGAAATCGGATGCAACTGTTACTAGTGGGGGCGCCCCAGAACTTCTTTATAGCGTCCCCAGAAAAGGGATACAGGAAAATCGCAAGGATATGGACAAGATTCTCGACCTGTCCCCTGCATTCGTGGTGGAACTCTCCACCGGAGGGATTCCCGTAGACTCCTCCGCTGGCATCTCTAGAGGCCTTCAAAAACTTAGGGCTGGCCTGTTTCTGCCCTGGGAAGCCCCGAATCAGCCGGGCGGGGCGCGCGATGGCGCCCAAGCTGACTTCGTCAGTGGATCTCTTCCGGCCCCCCCGCCCCCGGCTTAACCGACGCGGATTTCGCCGCGTCCGTCGAGCAAGGTAGACAAGAACGAGTACCCTTAACAAAATTATGTCCATCATTCCTCCTGCACTGGCGGCTGCGCCGCCAGTGCGGAACCAATGTCACGGATGACCAGGTGTGGTCTGGGCAAACCAACAATCCTTGCCACGCGAACATTTGCTTGTGTCCCTGAAAGAACGACAGATCATGTCTTTGCCTTTGCCTTTGCCTTTATTATTGTATCCGTCTTTCTTGCGTCTCTCGGAGTTATTGCCGGAGGCTCTCGAGCCACCATTGCCCGCTGACGACGAGACATTAGCGGCCGCGGCATTGGCTTGTTTAACAATACGCTCGTACCCCAGGGATTGCCCCGAATCAAGCTTCGCTTGTTCGTGCTCGTCGCGTTTAAGCTTCTCGGCATCAGTCAACCCTCTATGCTCTTTGTAGCGTCCATCCTCTGGTCCGCGACAGTTCTCGTGGTCTCGCGAGTAAGCGCAACATGGTAGTTTGCTCTCTTTCCCACGCGATGGGTTGGATTGACTCCGATTTCTCTGCTGTGCTCCCTTCCCTCGCCCCCCTGTAAGGGTCTGTGAACGGCTCTGCCCCTTTCGGCCTCGGCCTTCGGGCTTTCCAGATCTCCCTCTGGGGTTCTTGTTCTGGGCTGGAGCAGCATTAGACTTAGTTCCCGCAATCGGCTGAGCCGGCGCGGCAGCCTTGGGCTTCTTATGGTTAAAAGGGCAACCCTGGCCTGCGCACGGGCAGGCCTGGCCCTTACGTACATATTTGCACGTTGTCTCGCCCTTAGTCAATCCGCTCTTCATGACACCTGTGGGTGTACCTAGTCGAGCTGTCACCTCTGCCGGCTTTACCGCTGGCATGTCGACGATTATCATTGTTTTACTCCCACCTCCGCCCAATCGGGCCTGCCGAGCACGTTGATTCAAAGTACTCTCATGCACATTGATGTTCCATTCTTCCTTATCGCGCAACATCAACGATTCAATTTCACCCATAAGCCACTCCTAGGATTTCACTCCTGTTCCCAATCTATATTTGAACATGTCATAAATTTGACAAACAAAGGATAGCTTCTTAGGGTTCCTACACTGCTCAATGAAGTGTGCATGAATTGAGGCTCGCATTTCGTCAGATGGAGGTCGAACCACACACAACTGCTGGTAAACATATGTCCATTCATTGTAGAAATGGTTCAAGTCAGCATCAGGATGATTGTGGTCAATGACTACCTTGAAGATATCACGCGAGATGCGGCGTTGACCCCACTCCGATCGAACGGAGCACCAATGGCAAATGGCTCGAATCATCTCGCGCCCCGTCAAGAGTCTCTCTTCAGCCTGGGCGCCAAACTCCATCCGACTGATCTGTTGAAGGAAGTGTATGTGATGATTAGGCAACTTATGATTATTTCGCATTTTGCTGAATTTCTCCATCAAACTTGTGGCGAACATAAGGTCAAGACGTTGGAAACGACCCGCATTTCTAAGCTGATGATCATCCACAGCTGGGTTCATACCTTCCATAATCATAATCCATCTGCGTGCCAGCTGAATCTCTGGGGAAGATCCAGCAATGGCGCGAGTTGCATGCATTTGCCACTCCCGTATGTTGATAACATCGGGAATGTCCATCAGATCGACCTTTTGATTGTTTCCAACTTGCCTCCATTGATCCAGAGGGGTACTCTCATCTAGACCTGATCATTTGACCCTCCTGGGCCTGGAGGGCCGCCACCACCGCCTCCTCCGCCTGGGGACCCAGGTCCCCCCGGACTCCCGGGAGGCGGCTTGTCTGGCGGATCGCGAAAAGCATCATTTAGTTCCGATAGAGCGTCAGTACTCGACGCGACACTACTGTCATCACCATCCTTATCCTTCCCCGCCCCGCCCGGCGGCTGCGCCGCTGGCGCATGATCCCCATCGTTGTTTAACGGCTGAGCCGTTGGCGGTCTCACAGGTCCGTCCTGAGAAAACGAATGAAAGTCAACATAATTCTTTCCGTCCATCTCACCTGTGAGCTTCATCTTGATTGGTATACCATGCTGAGGTACCAGGCCTGGCCGGACCTTCGATTGCAGGACCTGGGACAGTAGAATGAGGTTTCATGGCAGGTCTTGTGGGCGCATCCTGCGAGAGTAGAGGCAATTCAAACGAACTCGACTTTATTCTTTTGTCTTGTTATGTTTCCCCATGTGGGAAGGGCTTAGTGATGACAGCTTGAAGCTTCATCATGTCTCTTCCTAATGCAGCTACTGGTGCTAGAGTCTGTTCCTCAGTTTGCTCCTTCGTCCCCTGCGCACTACATTCGTCAAGGAGCTTTTGTTGTAGGGCCCGAAAGTCATTGTCGGCACTGTGTTTTCTCCACTGCTCGTCCCACTCCTCCTGTTCCGCTGGCAAACTCTTTATTTGAGTGCCCTTCGAACATCTTGTCGCATTCGTGTCTAAGCGGCATTTGCAGCCCGACTTTCCACAAGCGGCGCAGCCCCCGACTTTCAGGATCGAACAGACCGAACATTGTTCCTCATCAGCCCCTTTTCGCAGGTTGCGGCTGAGGCACTGCCCTCACCTTCAGCACAGGCGGCATCACGCTTCCCATGATTATCAAATCCAACTGTTCTCGTGAGGACAGTATGCCGGACGGCTGGGCCGCCGGCAAAGTTCGCCCGCATTCCCCAATCGGCTTAGCCGATGGGCGCGTGACGTCAGTTAGTTGCACTTGCTGAGAGGATGCTCTAGCACTATCATGCAATAAGGTCTTCTCGTTGCTTCTTTATCAGATCGACTCTCGTCGCAGCTGCAATTTGGAAATTAGATACTTCTGGCCTAGCAATTTTGAGTTGCTCTTGAAGCTCATGTTTCTCTTGTTCTGCCCTGGCTGTAGCAATTGTCTCCCCTTCTACTCTAGCCACCGCAACAGCTGCGGAAACGGTCTTAGCATCAACAGACTGACTAATCGCCGTTACAACGGCCTGTCGTTCGGATGCCATCATCTCGGCATGTCGGTTCTCGGCTTCTTCCTCCGCTTGCCGCTTGGCGACCGCGGTTTGATGGCGCACTTGTTCCACCAACTCGCGTTCCCGCTCTCTGACTTGCCAGGGCGAGTCTTTCAGCCTCGAACGCCCCCCGAACACCCTCGATGGTTGCGGCCATCTCTTCTCGATCAAGTCGAGCCTTCTCGGCCCTCTGCGCTTCGCGCGCCAGGAACTCCCGCTGAGTCTTAGCTTCGACAAATCTAGCCCGATCCCGCATGGCTTGCGCGAAAAAGAAATTGCAGTTATGCTCTCTCATTGGAAGACAGTATACACGCAACCATTGATTACTACAGCTGGGACACACACCCGAGCAGTTCTCACACACTGGACGTCTACAAGCTCCACCTGGCTTGCGGGCTTTCCCCGGGCATCTGCCCCCCGCCTGCGGCGCGCAGTCGGGGCCCCAGTTCCAGCATGCATCAAGCATGGGTATAGAACTGTTGTTCCTTGAAGCAGACCGAGCTCCTGATCTTAGTATTTTGGGTCTTCCCCTACTCGAAACGTTCGATCTAGGACGCGCGCGCGTGCACTCTGGCGGTCCTGGCACCTCTCGAAGCTCCTCATCCCTTTCATCCTGTCTTATGAGTTCATACAACGAAGCTGGATGTTCAACCATTTCTTCATCCTCAACTACAGCCGGCATCGAGGGCTGCCAATCGGCTGGGGCAACGGCAGAACGATAGAATCCTTCCTGATTCCTCATTCCTCATCGTAATCCTCAAATCGTAATCCTCATTCCTCTGCTTCTTGGGTTGAGGTGCAGGAGTCCGTCCTGTGGGCTCCCCATCGTGCTTCGCCTGAGATTGATGTTCGATATCAGCCTTGACCGCCTGGGGCGTCAGGTCACTTGCATCAACGTCTGAACCATCTGGGGACCACCTCTCGCCTTGGGCGGGGTGGTCTGTATCCATTGTCGAGGACAACTCGCGGCTCAAAGAAACTCCTTTGTTGGCGTATTCAGTTTATCCCATGCTCTCTGCCAAGTGGCTCGTCACTATCTTGGCCGAACTGTCCGTTCAATGCTATTGGGATAGGAAGAGTTCCACTCGTGCCTCCCCATCCGTCTGGAACGTTGGGGCACACGCCTGTGGACTCGTGAGCTTCTCCCGACCCACTGGCTTGACCAGCGGCCCGCACGATTGTCTGTGTAGCAATCGGGATAGGACTTATCGTTTCCGAGGGTTCGGCGATCAAAAACGAGAACGCTCCTCGTCTGGATCTTGCTGTTATGCCATTTCGTCTCTGCGGGTCTGGGGTTTGTTCGCGATCACCGATCGGAACTCTAGAGGGATAATCATCTTCCGAAAAATCAACAACCTCTCCAATATTTCTACCCCGAGAGACCCGAGTGGCGATACTAGAAGAAGGAAGGCGGCCCTGCCCTGGGCCGCTCTCCTGTAGTCCATGTCCGTCGCGTTGTACAACTGGCAGTTCAGCACTTCGCGAAGCAACGGACATTTCATCTGCCTCATCATAGCCCATACCCGTAGCGACTATGTCGCGGGCTTCATAAACAAATTTTCCTCTGAGAATCGGGGTAAGATGACAAAGGAATTAAGGTCTCATGTTCACTCTGCTCAGTGGAAGAGGGTATGGGATGAGACATTGATAAGACAAGTAACCGGTAAGCAAATGTACTCAATCAGGAATAGTAAGTGAGGAGGCCGGCCGGCCGACGACACGACTACGACGAGGGAACGACCCCTCGGCGCGCGCGTGCGAGCCAGCACGCTCCTTTATCTGGTGTAAGCACAAAGACAGCTGCGGAAGGTTACCGCAATCATAGTCATACAGTGCGCAGCAAGACAAGCGATATGATAAGCAGCATGAAGATGAGGCGGAGAGGAGCATATTTACTGGATGACGGCACCGGCGGCAGACCGTCCTCTTCTGCGAGTCGCAAGTGCCTCGGCGCGACGCCCCTTCCGCCTCCTCGGCCCCCCTCGGTGAAGGCGAGGACGTGCGAGATGAGCCGTGGCCCGTCGCGTGTCCAGAAGCGCAGGGGGAGCTGCGCGCCTCCCGAGCGCCAGACCGTTATGCGTCGGCGCGCTTGGGGGCCCACGACATGGGAATTGGACCAACGGATGCCCCTGCGTGCGCTTCGCCACAAAGAAAGCCAAGCTTGTCGCTTGCCAGGAGTGACTATACGGACATTCGCTTGTCCGAGGCAATCCCTTCGTCAATGCGCTTGACGCCTGCGCCGCCCTCCCCAGAGCGAGTGCTCGAGGCCTCGCCCAAAGAGTCGTCTGTCCCACCGTGGCAACAGAAGAATATGCAGGGGTGGCATAAGGGAGCGGCACCGTCCCGCCAATGGCAGGGTTCGCATGCGGTTCCACCACGATTTCAGCACAGCCCTCCCACGATTCGTGACCTCATAGGGAGCTCCACCGAAGAACCCATCGACAGGGTTCGCATGCGGTGCCGCCCTCCATATCAGCACACCCCTCGCACGTTTCGTGGTCCCACAGGGAGCTCCACCGAGGGCTCCAGTGACAGGGTTCGCATGCGGTTCCAGCTCCCATGTCGGCACACCACTCGCACGCTTCGTGACCCCATGGGGAGCTCCACCGAAGGCCTCAATGGCAGTGTTCGCATGCGGTTCCGCTTCATTTGGGCTCACCCCTCACGCGTTTCGTGGCCCCGCGGAGCTCCGCTGACGGCCCCAGTGTCAGAGTTCGCCTGCGGTTTCACCTTCCATTGCGTTACACCCCTCACACGCTTCGTGACCCTATGGGGAGGTCCACCGAAGGCCTCAGTGGCAGGGTTCGAATGCGGCTCCACACCCCAATTTCGGCACACCCCTTAACGTTTTGTGGCCCTATATGGAGCTCCACCGAAGGGCCCAATGGCAGGGCTCGCATGCGGTTCCACCCTTCATGTCAGCTCACCCCATCACACGCTTCGTGAACCCGTAGGGAGTTCCGCC
>CAUYUJ010012459.1:7500-17500 GCA_963575745.1 Prorocentrum cordatum | reverse complement strand
GGGGTTGCGCATGCAGCAAATGCAGGCTGCACTCGGCAAGGGGCGAGAGGCCTGGGAGCGCAGCTCTGGCCAGGCCAAGACAACGGAGGTCGTCGATGAAGGGTGCTCCCAAGCGGGAGCGAAGAAGCAGGGGCTTGCCGAGGTCGACTGCATTCTCGAGTGCACCAAGGGCGACGCTTCGGATCGTGCTCAGGCGGGCGGCGCTGCAGAAGGAGCACGCTGGCATTATTGCGGAGCTGCGCGGTGCGCAGCCAGTCTCGGCGCAGCTCGCCGGCCTCGACGAGGAGCTGGGGCGGGACAAGGCGCGCGTCGAGCAGGCCGAGGCCGCGGTCGCTGCAGAGACGAAGCAGATCGCGGTGCTTCAGGCTGAGATCGAGAAGGGGAATGCGCAGCCCGACCAGCATCGCAAGGACGCGCTCGAGGTGGATCAGAACACGCGGGGGGGGCGGGGTCTACTAGTGCCAAGCCGCTTTCAAAAAGAACAAGGGGCAGCGCGCAACTGTGCGATGTGGAGATCGCCCTCGCGGACATGGAGGAGATCGTGCGAGCGGCTGGAGGCGGCGAGCTGGTCGAGTCCTTGCTAAAGGTGCTCCACGGCAGGCTCGCCGAGACGGTGGCGCAGAAGGCCCGAATTGCAGAGCCTGAAGGGGGTGATGCAGACGCAGCTGCAGCCCCGCCAGACAACCCTGCGGCCACCAAACCGCTGGAGGCGGTCAAGGACTTCATCCTGGCGGCAGGCCACAAGGCCCCTGAGGCCGAAGACGAAGCGCGACTGCTGGCCAAGCAGATCAGGCATGTTACCAGGGCCTTTTCTCCGCAAAAAGAGTTGGATGTCCTTTCGGGTTGCGTTGGTATTTGTGCATGTCATGACGATGATGTCTGTCGCGTCTGCAGGTGGCATCGCTGGAGAGCAGGTCGCGTTGCGCGCTGATGCGGCTCCCTTTCCCCCGGGAATGATGCTGGATGAGAGCGAGGTCGGCCCGTTCGTGCTCCTGGATTCGGGCGGACGACGCACTAGGAGCGGATCTTGGTTCGAGCTACGGTGCAATAGTGGGGCCCCCAGATGGCCAGAGATGCGTTTCCCCAGGGCAGCGGGCAGCGACAGGCCGGACGGCTCCGACGCCTACCTCCCCAGATGGCCAGGGGCGCTCTTCCCCTGGGCTGGGGGCTGCTGCTGGTCGCGTGGGGATGTCGGATGCTTCCCCAGATGGCCAGGGATGTGTCTCCCCTAGGCTGGGGGCAGCGACAAGTCGGAAGGCGCCTGCTGATATTTCCTCGGATGGGCTGAGGACATCGTCGCGGCTGATGGCGACGTCGTCTTCCTCAGATGGTCAGGGACGCGCTTCCCCTGGGCTGGGGACATCGGCAAGTCAGAATGCGCATTCGTCTGGCGTTAGAGCGCAAAGCCCTAGTGTGCCATCGCGGCTACTGGGCTCCGTCGCCCCGGGCGTTAGGACGCAAAGAACTGGCATGCCATCGCGGCTACCAGGCAATGAATCGCCACGTGGGCCAGGGCGCGGCAGTCGCGAGGCCCGCGGGCCCTCCGAATGCCGCGGGCCCTGTCGGAAGGGGCGCGCCACTGCCTGCGTGGCAGCGCCGGCGGGACCCGGCTGCCACGGGGGAGGCGGCGGGGGAGGAGCTCGGCGAGCGCCCGAAGGCCGCCCTCCCAGGTGTTGCTGCTGACTGCCAGAAGGGACGCCGTGTTGGCCAGGGCGGGGGCAAGGGGGGCAGCACTCCGAGCGCCCCGGGGCCCCCCCCCAAAGGGCGGCGCAGCCGCGCGACTGTTCCACGCGCGACTCACCAGGTGCCGCTGCCCGTGACAGGAGGAGGCTCCCAGGGAGCGAGGTTCAACGGGCTGGCCAGTGCAAGGGATGCTTCGCCACGGTCAACTCCACCTCCTACGGGCCGTTGTGCGACTACATGGGGGGCATGCCCGGGCGCGCCATCGTCGTGGTACAAGAGCACCGCGCCGCGGAGGACAAGCTGGACCGAGTGCGCCCCAGGCTCCAGGGCGTTGGATACCATGGCATCGGGGCGCCTACTATACCCGCCAGCGATGGATCTGGCACGTCCGCGGGGGTAGCAATTTTTGCCAAGAACCATATATCGCTCACGAGGCCGCCAGTCACACCAGCGCCAGTGCTCCGGGAAGGTAGGCAGGTGGCTGCTCGCGCGCATTGGGGGGTGACGAGAGGCATTGCGTTCAGCTCAGTTCACCCTCGCCCTAGCGATGGGCATAGCGCGGCGAACGACGAGACGCTGAGAGCGCTGCTGCAGTACGTACATGTGCTCAACTGCCCCTGTATAGATTGGGTCGTGCAGGAAGATTTCATCGCCGGATCCATGTTTTGGGTGGCGTCGCGATGGCGACCACAGCCGCCGCGCGCCGTCAGGGTGAGAAGGGGTCTGCGATTGATTACGCTCTGGTGGCGGCCACTCTGGTCACCGAGGTCAGGCAACCCGTTGTGGGCGAGGCGGCGCTCACCTCGCCGCGCAGGCCAGTGCTCTATCAGCTGCAGGTGGTGGACGTTCCCATGTGGTGCAGGGTACCTGACGAGCCAGCATCGATCGGAGCGATTCCGCCTGTCGGTTGCGCTAGACCCCCCGAGAATGGCAGAGAGTGATGTGCCTCATCGACGCTGCCACGACTCTGACGCGCCTCTAGGTAGCAGGGGTGGCGTCCATGATGGAGGTGGAGAGTGAGCTGCTCGACCGATGGGGCGTGACCGGCAAAGATCGGGCGGAGCGCAGTGGTCGGGGAGGAACCAGCTGTGCCGAGTGGGCGGTTCGCAAATGGAAGCCACGCGCGTGGGGCGCAGCGGCTAAGTGGGCTGAGCACCTGGGCGCCGCGCGCTCGATCATGGTAACTAAGATCCAGAGGCTGCAGGCTGCCAGCGCGATGTGCGAGCTTCTTTGTAAAAGTCTTGGCACTATTCAAGCGGATTGCGGGCAATGCTGGAGTTCTCCAGGAGTTACCCGAATGGGTTGGCACCTTCTTCCGTCGTGGGTTCAAGGTGTTCACGGCGGACAACTTCCCGGCCGCGGTTGAGGCCATGCTGAAGGAGTCGCAGCACCAACCACGACAGGATCAAAGTGCCAGGAACGCAAAGTTCAAGGAGCGGGCGCATGAAGCTTTCATCGGGGGTGGATCGGGGCAAGCCCATCGTGCCACCAAGATTGCAGCATTGCAAGGTGGTAGGTGCAGTTGCATGCGGAGAGCCCCATGCACGAGCCGAGCGACAGCTGTCCACATGGAAGGAGGCGTGGAGCTGCCACGACCTTGAGCCGCTCGTGGTGCCAGAGCATGCGCAGAGGTGGGAGCTACAACCTCCGCCGGCTGGTCCTCGACTGCGCCGTGTCTGCGCCGCGTTTTCGCAGAGCACGGCTGCAGTTTCTTCGCGAATTGCTTCGATGGCGTTGCAGCAGCTGTCTGATGTGGGCCCGAACACGCCAGCAGCTCTCCAAAACCGTTGTGAGGCGCAACTCATGTGGCCTGAGGGGCGGATCGTCAACGAGCAGGTGCGACTGCCGAAGGCAGAGGGCGGGCGTCGGCTCATCGCGCTGGCGCGGACGCTGGTGCGGCTGTGGGCCAAGGCGAGGTCACCTATATCAAAAGCGTGGCTCAGAGGCGCTGACGCACCTGACATCTGGGGCTGCGGTGGCCCAGGCAGGCCCTCGAGCCATGCAGTGTTTTCCAAACCCTCCTGCGTTGGGTTCTCGTTTTGAATAGAACACTGCTCGCGCGTATCCTTCCTTCCTTCCCGTCCCTCTCTTCCCCCCTGCCTTTGACCTCGCCATCCCTGGGGGGCTGCGATCTGTGAAACTGTCGCCACTTTCGAGGGCTGCTGGGGGGCCCAGCAAAATGGGTACCCACCGCAGACTCATACTAGGCCTCGCCATCCCTGGGGGGCTGCGATCTGTGAGACTGTCGCCACTTTCGAAGGCTGCTGAAGGGCACAGCACAGTGGGTACCCACCGCAGACTCAAATTAGACCTCGCCATCCCTGGGGGGCTGCGATCTGTGAAACTGTCGCAACTTTCGAAAGCTTCTGAGGGGCCCAGCACAGTGGGTACCCACCGCAGACTCAAAGTAGACCTCGCCATCCCTGGGGGGCTGCGATCTGTGCAACTGTCGCCACTTTCGAGGGCTGCTGGGGGGCCCAGCACAGTGGGTACCCACCGCAGACTCAAATTAGGCCCCGCCGTCCCTGGGGGGCTGCGATCTGTGAAACTGTCGCCACTTTCGAAGGCTGCTGAGGGGCCCAGCACAGTGGGTACCCACCGCAGACTCAAATTAGACCTCGCCATCCCTGGGGGGCTGCGATCTGTGAAACTGTCGCCACTTTCGAAGGCTGCTGGGGGGCCCAGCACAGTGGGTACCACAACTCAAATTAGACCTCGCCATCCCTGGGGGGCTGCGATCTGTGAAACTGTCGCCACTTTCGAGGGCTGCTGAGGGGCCCAGCACAGTGGGTACCCACCGCAGACTCAAATTAGACCTCGCCATCCCTGGGGGGCTGCGATCTGTGAAACTGTCGCCACTTTCGAAGGCTGCTGAGGGGCCCAGCACAGTGGGTACCCACCGCAAACTCAAATTAGACCTCGCCATCCCTGGGGGGCTGCGATCTGTGAAGCTGTCGCCACTTTCGAAGGCTGCTGGGGGGCCAGCACAGTGGGTAACCACCGCAGACTCATATTAGACCTCGCCATCCCTGGGAAGCTGCGATCTGTGAAGCTGTCGCCACTTCCGAAGGCTGCTGAGGGGCCCAGCACAGTGGGTACCCACCGCAGACTCAAATCAGACCTCGCCATCCCTGGGGGGCTGCGATCTGTGAAACTGTCGCCACTTTCGAGGGCTGCTGATGGGGCACAGCACAGTGGGTACCCACCGCAGACTCAAATTAAGCCCCGCCGTCCCTGGGGGGCTGCGATCTGTGAAACTGTCGCCACTGTCGAAGGCTGCTGAAGGGCACAGCACAGTGGGTACCCACCGCAAACTCAAATTAGACCTCGCCATCCCTGGGGGGCTGCGATCTGTGAAACTGTCGCCACTTTCGAGGGCTGCTGGTGGGCACAGCACAGTGGGTACCCACCGCAGACTCAAATTAGACGCCGCTTTCGTCTTTGTTCTCCTCCTGCAGTCACCTTCCCTCTGCTGCTGCCGTGCTCATGGTTCGGCTTCCCGCAGGTTTTTCTCATGCTCTGCGTTCCCGACTCCTCATGTCCTCTTCGAGCCTGTAGCTGTCGCCCCTGGTTATTGTATGGTTCTCCTGCGCATCATGCCATAGGCGCGTATCCCAAGTAGCTTACACATCAAGTTGATTGTCCATGCAAGTTTCGGCCAACTCCTCGTTTCCATTGATACAAATGGGTCGGGCACGTCACAAAGTATTTTTTTCCCCCGACGACCCGGGGTCGGAAGTGGCGCGGCGACTTGGAGAGAAAGCGCTCGCCGCGGTCCTCGATGCACGCAACTGCTTCGGATGCGTGAACCCGCGCGCGTTGCTCTCCGAGGGCCGTGCACGTGGGTGCCCTCTAGGATTGCCATGGGTGCCGCTGCAGTATCGCAGGCAGCCGAGAGCGGTCAATGCGTTCGGTTCCTGGGCGACGCAGTTTTCCACGACTCAGGGGATGCTGGCGGGCTGCTTGCACTCCGCGATGACGCCGGCGTAGCTGACGCGCAGCATCGCGAGACGGCTGCGCGCCCTGGGCGCGGCGCCGAGGGCCGTCGTGGATGACCAGGCGCTGCAGTGGGCGGGCGCGGGCGCGACAATGATGTTCAAGTTTTTCTTGCTGTCGACGCTTTCATCGCGCAGGCAAGGCAGCTTGACCTGACCTCGCAGATGGCTAAGTCGAATATAGCGGCAGCCTGCCCGCAGGCCGCCCGAGTGGCGCGCAGCCATCGGTCTGCCCATCGAGCCCTGCAGCAGGAATCTTGGCCATGAGCTGCGCGGCACTGATCGCAGGCGCCGCCAGACTCGAGCCGGGATGAGCAAGTTGAAGAAACGATCCGTTCGAGCGAAGGCGTTTCGAAGGGCCGCTGACAACGAGGCGTCTGTCACGTGGCGTTCGGGGTCGTTGAGTTCGGCCAACCATTGCGCCAGTGTGAGCGGGGCCCCTGATAACGACCTCAGGACGTTGCGTCGTGCCGCTGGTGCTCTTGCGGGGGCTGAGGACGGCTCCTCTGGGCTCACTGCGTATTTGATGACCCAGAAAGAACTTTGGCATGGCCCGATGTTTGATGTCACCCTGCGCCCAGTCATTGCATGCGCCCAGGCCATCTGGGATGCTACTGCATCCCTTGGCAGGTTGGAGCGGGCCTGGAGGGCCCTCGCCCTAAAGTATGACAGGTGCCATGCCAATTGAGCCCACGCTAGCGGCCCGATGGCGGTGGTCTGGGCCTCGCTTCGGCGCGTTGACTGGGATATGAGATCATCAGTGCTCCTAGTCGACGACTTAGGCGAATGTTTTTCCCAACCCTCCTGCGTTGGGTTCTTGTTTTGAATAGAGCACTGCTCGCGCGTCTCCTTCCTTCCTTCCTTCCCTTCCTCTCTTCCCCCCTGGCCATCCCTGGGGGGCTGCGATCTGTGAAACTGTCGCCACTTTCGAGGCCTGCTGGGGCGCCCAGCACAGTGGGTACCCACCGCGGATTCAAATTAGACCTCGCCGTCCCTGGGGGGCTGCGATCTGTGAACCTGTCGCCACTTTCGAAGGCTGCTGGGGGGCCCAGCACAGTGGGTACCCACCGCAGACTCAAATTAGACCTCGCCATCCCTGGGGGGCTGCGATCTGTCAAACTGTCGCCACTTTCGAGGGCTGCTGAGGGGCCCAGCACAGTGGGTACCCACCGCAAACTCAAATTAGACCTCGCCATCCCTGGGGGGCTGCGATCTGTGAAACTGTCGCCACTTTCGAAGGCTGCTGGGGGGCCCAGCACAGTGGGCACCCACCACAAACTCAAATTACACCTCGCCATCCCTGGGGGGCTGCGATCTGTGAAACTGTCGCCACTTTCGAGGGCTGCTGAGGGGCCCAGCACAGTGGGCACCCACCACAAACTCAAATTACACCTCGCCGTCCCTGGGGGGCTGCGATCTGTGAAACTGTCGCCACTTTCGAGGGCTGCTGAGGGGCGCAGCACAGTGGGTACCAACCGCAGACTCAAAATAGACCTCGCCATCCCTGGGGGGCTGCGATCTGTGAAATGGTCGCCACTTTCGAGGGCTGCTGAGGGGCCCAGCACAGTGGGTACCCACCGCAGATTCAAATTACACCTCGCCATCCCTGGGGGGCTGCGATCTGTAAAACTGTCGCCACTTTCGAAGGCTGCTGAGGGGCCCAGCACAGTGGGCACCCACCACAGACTCAAATTAGACCTCGCCATCCCTGGGGGGCTGCGATCTGTGAAACTGTCGCCACTTTCGAGGGCTGCTGGGGGGCCCAGCACAGTGGGTACCCACCGCAAACTCACATAAGCCCTCGCCCTCCCTGGGGGGCTGCGATCTGTGAAACTGTCGCCACTTTCGAGGGCTGCTGAGGGGCGCAGCACAGTGGGTACCCACCGCAGACTCAAAATAAACCTCGCCATCCCTGGGGGGCTGCGATCCGTGAAACTGTCGCCACTTTCGAGGGCTGCTGAGGGGCACAGCACAGTGGGTACCCACCGCAGACTCAAATTAGACGCCGCTTTCGTCCTTGTTCTCCTCCTGCAGTCACCTTCCCTCTGCTGCTGCCGTGCTGATGGTTCGGCTTCCCGCACGTCTTTCTCCTGCTCTGCGTTCCCGACTCCCCATGTCCTCTTCGAGCCTGTAGCTGTCGCCCCTCGTTATTGCATGGTTCTCCTGCGCAGCATGCCATAAGCGCGTGTCCCAAGTAGCTTACACATCAAGTTGATTGTCCATGCAAGTTTCGGCCAACTCCTCGTTTCCATCGATACAAATGGGTCGGGTACGTCACAAAGTATTTTTTTCCCCCGACGACCCGGGGTCGGAAGTGGCGCGGCAACTTGGAGAGAAAGCGCTCACCGCGGTCCTCGATGCACGCAACTGCTTCGGATGCGTGAACCCGCGCGCGTTGCTCTCCGAGGGCCGTGCACGTGGGTGCCCTCTAGGATTGCCATGGGTGCCGCTGCAGTATCGCAGGCAGCCGAGAGCGGTCAATGCGTTCGGTTCCTGGGCGACGCAGTTTTCCACGACTCAGGGGATGCTGGCGGGCTGCTTGCACTCCGCGATGACGCCGGCGTAGCTGACGCGCCGCATCACGAGACGGTTGCGCGCCCTGGGCGCGGTGCCGAGGGCCGTCGTGGATGACCAGGCGCTGCAGTGGACGGGCGCGGGCGCGACAATGATGTTCAAGTTGTTCTTGCTGTCGACGCTTTCATCGCGCAGGCAAGGCAGCTTGACCTGACCTCGCAGATGGCTAAGTCGAATATAGCGGCAGCCTGCCCGCAGGCCGCCCGAGTGGCGCGCAGCCATCGGTCTGCCCATCGAGCCCTGCAGCAGGAATCTTGGCCATGAGCTGCGCGGCACTGATCGCAGGCGCCGCCAGACTCGAGCCGGGATGAGCAAGTTGAAGAAATGATCGAAGACTCCACGTCTTTCTCCTGCTCTGCGTTCCCGACTCCCCATGTCCTCTTCGAGCCTGTAGCTGTCGCCCCTCGTTATTGCATGGTTCTCCTGCGCGGCATGCCATAGGCGCGTGTCCCAAGTAGCTTGCACATCAAGTTGATTGCCCATGCAAGTTGCGGCCAGCTCCTCGTTTCCATTGATATAAATGAGTTGGGTACGTACGTAACAAAGTAATTTCCCTGCTGCTGGTGCCCCCTGCTGGCGCGCGGGGCGCTCAGGGCCAGCGCCCAGAGCTGGCAGGCCAGGAGGCTCCTCGATCGCCGCGCGGATCTGCCTCGGCATGGGGCGGCCTGGGCGCGAGCCGCGCGGTGCAACGTGGGATGCGCTTCTGCGGCGGTCAAGCATGCCACCCGCGCGGGGGCGTTGAGAGCTCTCTGGGCTGGTGTGATTGGATTCAAGCTCGAAAGGCTGAGCGTGCGTTGGTGCGTTCGAGTGCGTGCGAGTCGTGCAACTTGGAGCCCGAGCCCCATTCCCGCATGTCGCTTGCATGTCCAGGCCTGCGGGCGAGGCTGGAAGAGGAGGATCGCGGCGACCTCCCTGGGGCGCTGGCCGAGATCCGAGAACGCACGCGGACGCGCGGTCCAATTGCCCTGAGACAGGCCGAGGCCGAGCATGGAGGCGCGTGTCTGGCGGTGTCTTTCGAGCCCATCAAGCCGTCTTCACCCGCCCCTGACCCTCCTACCCTGCAGTGGAGTGATTGGCCACATAGTCGAATTAGCTAGAGCAGTTGAATCAGGTGTGCTTCCCCCGCGGCCCGCTAGGCATCCTACTGCTGTCCAACCTATCAGCGTCACGGGCCGCGACCTCGGGTTCAGTCCAAAGGAGAGGTCCGATGTAGGTTTCGCATCATGGTTGCCCGCACGAAGCGCACCTATGATAACAGGTTTAGCACGTTCGCAAAGACTTGCGCGCCGTCGGAGTCCCGGCGCGCTTCGGCTGACATTTATTTATATTAGCCAGCTCAATGCTGGCGATGCGGCGGCTTGGTGGGGGGGGGGGGTCTTTTTGTTGTCGAATGGCATGGTCGCGGTGGCAGACGGCTCCGACGTGGCGGCACCACCGCTGCCCGCCCCGCCTGTGGCTTCTTCGTCCGCCGTGGACATCTTCCGCGGAATTGGGCACGATTGTGTTCAGGACGGGTCGGCTTTTTGCTGCCAGCGCTGCGGGGCATATCAGGCGGGGGCGGGCAACGCCAAGAACTTGCGCGCTGCTTGCAAAGGGGTGCCCAAGTCCAAGAGCTCCCTGGCGGGGGCGGCCACGCCTGTTCGGAGAATTCTGGCTGCCCGCCACCCTGTTTCCAATGTGGCCCTCCAAGGCGGGGGGGGGGCCTTTTTCTCCTGCTCCTGCCCGTCCCACTTGGGCGCGGCGCAGGG
>CAUYUJ010012459.1:0-5000 GCA_963575745.1 Prorocentrum cordatum | reverse complement strand
GCGTGGCGTGGCGTGGCGTGCCGTGGTGTGGTGTGGTGTGGTGTGGTGTGGTGTGGTGTGGTGTGCTGTGGTGTCGTGTGGTGTGCTGTAGTGTAGCCCGCTGGCGGTCTCTAGATCTCACTGCACTACTGGTCGGGCAGGTTGCTGGATGGGCGGAGCTAAGCTGACTGCCGCTCTCCGAACTATGCGTTCAGAGGGAGACCTGCCCATCCGTGCCGAGTTACGCTCACTGCACAACTGGTCGGGGGAGAACGCTGGATCGTCGTCGTCGTCGTCGTCGCCTGCATCGTCGTCGCCGACGTCGTCGTTGTCATCGTAATCGTCGTCGTCGTCGTCGTCGTCGTCGTGGTCATCGCCGTCATCGTCTGAGGCGTCGCCGTCATTTGAGTCGTCTGACTCGTTCACGTGTGTGAAACGACGACGACCGCCCTCTGTCTTCCCTCCGAACACCTTCTCTCCCTCCTCCTCCTCGGACTCGTCCTCCTCCCGCTCCCCCCACTAGGTGGATGTACAAGGCGGCAGGAGGACATAGGAACAGGGTATATATGCGAGAGCAGGCAGAAATACGCCTGAAAAAACACGACTGTCGGCATGCTTCGCTGGAGTTGCTGTTTGGGGATGGGCTGGTGGGGATACGCGAAGCGTGAAGAATTCTGGCAAACTGGCTGTGCTGCGCATGGGCGAGATACCACAAATTCCGCTGTGTTCTAACCAACCGGCACGTGGATATGTTTCTCAGATTTCGCCTTTTTGACAGTATCGTCACCCCTACTGCGCTATATGGCCTCGCGACAACTCCCTTGACTTCTGCCGACATCAAGAAACTTGATTAAAGCAGAGGCACATGATGAGATGCATGGCTGGATTTGTTAAGCACGACGATGATGAATGGTCTGACGTTTACAGGCGCGTGGGAAACAAAATCGAGCAGACCATGCAGCGCCGACCCATCAGATTATGGGCAGATGAGTTGCGCAAGGTGAAGCACAAACACCTCAAGCTGCTGAGCCCTGGCCAGAATGAGCTGGTGCAGATGATTGCCAAGTGGAGCCCAGGAGACGTGGCTGATTCGAAGCTCCCTGCAAGGCCGAAGCGCTCCAGAGGCAGGCCATGCACAACTTGGGACCACTTCTAATTCACATGTTTTCCACACCGAGTCCAGTATTGGACTGGGCCTAGTGCTCGGTCGGGGATTGCGATTGTGATCTCTCCTCATTGCCCCAAAAATATTCCCCTAAAGGAGGTCCACAACGGCTGGAGGATCTTAGAAACGTCAGGCTGCAATCGTTTCCGGACAGGCGAGAAACGGCGGCAGTTCGCCGTAGGCGTCTGCGACGATTCCACGTTACTCGTTCATTGCTGCTTAGGGTCTTCTGCGCCAGGGTGTAATTTGCTGGGTCGGCGCCATGATCCTCAAAGGCCTCGGAAAAGTACGGAAAAGGACGCCAGCCCCTTCGCATCGTGAAGAAACCACGACGGAATCTGATTGCCCTCGCCAGGCTCAGGGGCTGTCAAGAGAAAGACTCGGTATGACAGCTGGTCCAAGGGAAAGGATCGAGACCTCTGGCGGTTCACGTTCTTAAAGACTCTAAATGTCGGCACCTGGGAAAGAGGGGGAGAAGGGAGGATAGAGGCAGCTCGAAAGTGATCAGCCATTCCTGGGCCTCCTGAGTCATCCGCAACCTCCAGAGAACTCTGGACGCATCTGGAGACCTCCATGAGGGGGGGATGCGACACAGGCTCGAAGGCCACTCAGTTTCAAACCGAACCGATCATTTGGTTGACAAATCCCAAAGCAAGTGATTGACATCCCTTAGAAGTCGAGTTGGGCTGGTAGCTCCCGTCCGCAGCAGGAGTCGCACAGGCTTGAGCCGTCGACAGGACTGGGGAGATGGCGGCAGAGGAGCGGGAGGACTGGCAGAATCAGCAAGAGGACCCTCACGACCGCCACTGCCATCGTCGGCGGCTGCAGCGCGGGGCGGCGGGGGGTCTCCCTCGCCGACCACCGCCCGCCGCCCTGCCGCTTGGCGAAGCTGCTGCCGACGCGCGGTGCCACAAGCAGAGCGCCGGCCGCGGCACGGCCGAGGCCGGCCCGCGCCGCCGCCGCGAAGGCAGGGACATACGTATACACGCATACCACGAGGCGCGGTGGGCAGCAGCACGAGGAGGCCCAGAGCAAAGGACGGGAGGCGCCGCCCGCAGAGCACGTGTCCAGGGGCGGCGACGCTCCTCCGTGTCTTCGGCGAGGCTCCCAGAGGGATTCGTGTAATGCCCGCCCCTGGGCTACTCGCCTCAATCGTGGCCTCTGCCTGACCAGCCGAAGGCGCCTGACGTTCCAGCGGAGGAGGGGAGCGCGCTGGTGGAAACGGCCGCTTCAGAGAGCAGCCGCGCAGGGTCGACGACGCCGCGCGCGGCGCCGCATGCGCCAGAGGCTGGTGCGAATGCCGCGCCCGCGAACACGAGGGAGCAGAGCTTCTTGATTGTTCGCTCTGTCCTGCATGCGTCAGGCTTTGTCTTCCCCGTTGCTGATGTATGGGCTGTAAGACAGGAGGGGATGGGGGGGGAGGGAGGAGGAAGAACAGAAAGGGGACGGGGAAGGAGCAAGAGAAAGAGGGGGTGGAGGAGGTGGAGGAGGGGGACGACCACGACGACGACGAACGGACGGACGGACGGACAGACGGGTTTACGGACGGACGGACGGACGGACGACGACGACGACGACGACAACGACGACGCCGAAGAAGAAGGAGAAGAAGAAGAAGGCGCAGACGACGACGCAGCCCTGACCCGACGCGAGGGCCTCGACCACCGCCGCGGAGAGCAGCTCGCCATCTCTATCGGCCACGGCCTGCTCGCCGGCCCGCAGGCACGCCAGCGCCCCCGCGTGCCGTTCCTCCAGCTGCCGCATCGGCCCCCACTCGTCGACCGCCCAGGGCCTGACGTCTTCCAAGAGCGCTCTCGCCTCCGCCACCCTGTGCGGCCTGAGGGGGGAGGGGGAAAAGCATGTACAGACACCGTGACTCTCCTGGACCTCTCCCAGGATGCGTTTTGACTGGGAACCCACCAGCCCTCTGGGCGGTGGTTTACCGGGTTTTTCTTTTTCACTCCCTAGCTAGGTTCTGCCTAGAAGGGTTCTTACTCTCTGGGCTTAAAGGGCCGGGCTGTGTAAATCGCCCCGGGCGGTTCCCCCAGTATCCGCCCCGCGGTTCCCCCAGCTACGTCCCCTTAGCTTAGCGTTGCTTATCTCATATTAGCTTAGCTTATTTCATACTAGCTTGGCCTAGCTTCATCTTAGTTCAGGTTTAACTTAGCTTACCTTCATATTAGCTCTGCTGAGCTTTAGTATAGCAGAGCACAGCATAGCATAAACAGCGAAGAATCGCATAGCGCAGCATAGCATGTCATAGCATAACCAAGCATAGCAAAGCATAGCGCAGCATAGCATAGCATAGCATAGCATAGCGCAGCACAGCACAGCACAGCACAGCGCAGCATAGCATAGCATAGCACAGCACAGCAGAGCAGAGCATAGCATAGCATAGCGCAGCTCGGCACATCATAATATAGCATAGCTTAGCATAGCACAGCGCAGCATGGCATAGCATAGCTTAGCAAAGCATAGCAAAGCATAGCATAGCGCAGCATAGCATAGCATACCATAGCATAGCATAGCATAGCACAGCACAGCATGGCATAGCATAGCATAGCATAGCAACTAATGCTGCTTTCCTAGGGGTTCCAATTCCTAGGTAGGGTCGCGCAGGGGTAATTCCCCCCCTCCTTCTGGGAGGGCTCAGCACTGTCCACTGCCGGATGTGCCGGCAAATTGCTTGCTGTGTGCAACGCGAATGCCCCCCCCAACATCCGCGTCAAAAAATAATTATCATGACGAAAGACCCAACCATATGCAGCTGCGAGTACCGCATTGTGGGCACCGCTCCCGGTGGAACCTCCCTATGGGGCCACGAACCGTGTGAGGGGGTTTACCGAATTAGGTGCGGTGGTGCCATGCGAACCCTGCCACTGGATCCTTCGGTTGAACTCTCTATAGGCCCCCGCTGGAGGTTGCACGGCAGGCCCCCCAGCGCCGCGGACAGTCGGCGGAACCGGCCTCTTGAGCACCACGTTCGCGATCTTGGCCTCACGTTTGCAACCCAGACCATGTCCACCGGCCCTGACCCTTCTTCAAACAAGGGTTTTTCTTCAACCTACCCCTTTGCAAGGGTAGGCGACAATATCTTCTGTCGCCTTGTCTTGACCATCTGTTTGCGCGTCAGCAACGCGGGTATCTGCCGCATCAGAACTGCAGGCCGAGTCGGAGCAGCACGAGTCAGAATCTGGGTCGGACCCAGAAGGAGCGGCCTCAGCGGGGCCCACTGCATTGGCAAGGACCACGCGACCAGCCCCTCCATCACCATCTGGATGGGCAGCACCTTCATGTGAATAGGAAGCGGGCTGCCCCGCGTGATTTCTCGACTGTACACTTCAAGAAGGCGATTCGGAGCGAGGTGCTGCCAGATTCGATCGATCCGATTGACATCTCTCTCAGCAATCGGCTGGATGTCAGCTCCAGTCAAACATTCTGCAGGCGAATGATTGGTCGGATCCACGCTGCGACCCAGACCATCACCACGGGGCCAGACCCTTGGGGCCCCCCCGAAGTTAGGGCTCCTCGATGGACGCCCCATCGGACACATTGGTCTGTGGTCGGCAAAATACTCGCAAAGACGGACGAAACCCTGGCACCCCGTCCGGTCAGTGATGACGGCCCTCTAATGGTCCGGTTTTTGAAGGTTCTCTGGTGTCTCGGCGCCCCTGCCTCCGTTGGCGCGGACGATCTTGCCTTCGTCATTCCGCTCAACATTTCGAAATGAATACCAGTGACGAATGTCGTGCTCGGCCCAGCGTCGGTCGAGCCAACGTCGCATCGTGCTGGGGGGTATACACTGGCGAGCTAGCCCATGATCGCGATGACTGACAAGGCGCTGCACGCCTCCTGC
>CAUYUJ010012458.1:0-7500 GCA_963575745.1 Prorocentrum cordatum | reverse complement strand
TAACGCTTTCCTCTGCCTGCCTACGTCGCAGCTCTTTGGGACTTGACCCAGGGTGGTATGTCCTCCTCCTCTTCCTCCTCCTCCTCCGGTTCCTCTCCTCCCTTCCCCGTCTCCCTCACGGTTGCTACGCTGAAGTTCAGTCAAGCGGTGCCCCCGCACCCGTTGATTCTTTTCCTGAACTCTTCTGTGTTTGTGTGTATTTCTTCAAACTGCGCACTGAGCATTGGAGGGAGGGACTGTGGCTGAACGGGGGTGCCCGACAAGGAAATGAGCTTCGGCTTCGATTCGTGAATTGCGTGACGCGCGTGCGGGCAAGGCGAAGCAGCGCGAGCTTTTGCACTACAGTCGGGGCCCTGAAGAAGGACCCCTTTTCGTCGGGGAGGGGCTCCGTGTTCCTTGATTGTTTCACAGCTTGCTTTAGCTTTCTCTTAGGTATTCGATAGGAAATCGAAGTTTAACTGATGGGAAAAAGGGGCCTCGTTCCTTATTTAGGGTTCCTTAGGTCAACGCCCTTAGGTTCCTTATTTAGGGCTGACGTTCCTTAGGCTTACATGCGTTATTTACAGTTCCTTATGCGTTATTTGTTATTTATCGTTCCTTATGCGTTATTCCTTGGGATAAAAAGGGGCTTCGTTCCTTATTTATACTTCCTTAGGTCAGGCCGATGACTGTACAGCCCTCGAGAGAACGTGAGACCCTCCGTCGGCCACAGCACACGGGAACATCCAGGGGCACCCTCCCCCTTGGCATCGCTCGGACGTGTGCTTTTTTCCTTCGGCGAGGACCATCCTTGGAACATCCTTGATCATTTGGCGAAAAAACATTTAGGCTAGGACCATCTAGGACCATCTCACCACACGAAGCATACATCACACACACACACAACACTCACAATCCTGGGGCCTCCTGGAGCCTCTTCTGGTATCCAAGTCGGGCCTCCTGAGGCTTCCTGGGGGGCCCTGGTACACACATCGCAAGGTGTGGCAACCCCACTAGCGCTCGAGTGCGACTTCGCTGTTGCATTTCACTCCTGCTTCAAACGCCCCTTCAGTTTTTTGTATGAGCCTGGGCACACACGTGCCACTTGTGTATATATATATATATATATAGTAGCTTTCGGGCCATCCCGCCGCCGTGCCTTGGTTGTCGGCCTCAGATCCTTTGTGCCTGGGTTGCGGGTTTGAAGTTGCATGCCTGAAGTGGTACATGGGGCTTTTTTTGAGCTTCTTGGGGGCCTCTTGGGGGGCCTCTTGGGGGCCTCTTGGGGCCTCCAAGAGGCTCCGAAACGCGGACAGATCGTTCGAGCACGCCCAAGATGGCCCCAAGATGGCCTAGGAGGCTTCCAACACGGCCCACGGGGTCCCCAAGAGCACTCCCAAGCCAAAATCATTGTTTTTCTTTTGGTTATTGGTGCATTTCAGCGTTCTTGCCGTGCAGCTTCCCGACGCTCCAAGCCGGTCCCGGACACCCAAATATCACCCCAACAGGCCCCACGAGAGTGCCGAGACGGCTCAGGCACGCCCCCAGACGGCCCAAGACAGCCCCAACACAGCTGAAAAAGGCCGCGAGAGTCTTCCAAGAAGGTTACAGTCACCGAGACGGCTTACGAGGCCTCCAAGGCAGCTCAAGAGCGCCCCCAACCTTACGAGCTCTCCGCCCCTGGAGGCCTCAAGAGGCTCCCAGCGGCTCCCAAGACACCCCCAGGAGGCACCAACACGTCCCGTGGAGCTTCCCAGGACGCCCCAGGAGGCCCTCCCAAGGCACCCACCAACTCCCCATCAGACGCCGTGAGACACTCCTGACGATCTTCGACGCGGTCCCGAGAAACACATGGCCCACGGGGTCCCATTAGGCTTCCCCAAGAAGCCGTAGGTTTTCGGTGCATTTCAGCGTTTCTGCCTGTGCAGCTTCCCGACGCTCCGACACGGTCCTGGAAGCCCAAGTATCGCCCCAGCAGGCCCCCACGAGGGCGCCGCGACGTCCCAGGCACGCCCCCAGACGGGAACGGGGGGAGCCCGTCCGTGGTTTCGGGACGTCCGTCCACGAGCGAGGGGGGTCTGTGGAGGGATGGCAGGGGGGGGTCCGCACGCGGAATGGCCCAGGACCCGCCAAGAACGCTCCACGAGTAATTCCGAGAGGCCTGCGAGAGGTGAGAACCAGTGATTTCCAAACTGTTTTTCAGTGATTCTAGGGTGCTCGCATTCTTTGTCTTCAGAGCGTCCGAGATGGCCCGGGAGGCAGCCCAGATTACCCCAAGACGGCCCGAAAAAGGGGCGCCAACAACGTTCCAATTACAGCCAAAGAAGGCCCAAGAGGGCCCCAAGATGCCCAAATGTGGTTCCGTAGTCATCTGGCTCAAACCATTTCGAGCCAAGCCAGTTTTGTTCAGGGCTACAGTGTGGCTTAAACTTACTTGCTCGAGGCAGGCTTCACTCTGTACCTCTCCGCGCTTCTCCCTTCGCGCAACCATGGCCTTCATGGCGAGAGCTCTCTCGCTCGCGGGCCTGTTGACTACCGTGGCAGCCACCGTGGCATCCGTGGAGTACAAAGCGGTTACGCCACCAAACACCGGAGATAGTTCTACATGCGCGGAACTCGCTACAGCTGGCGAGTGGCAAGATCCGACGGAGGCTCAGTGCAGGCAGTATGCCGAGGGGGAGGTTACGGGCGCCACGTTTGAAGGGACAGGTGGTACAAATGCTAATATTCCATGCGGGTGCACCACCGCCGACTTCAACGACAATAAATACTATTATAAGCCATGTGAAGCGGGAGTAGACACGACAAGCTCGGAGTATCACCACATTTGCATCAAGACCGTCACCCCCCCCGCCCCATCTGCCGTCACTTGCGAGACCATGACCTGCCTTGAGAGGTTCAGGTATTGGTGCCAGCAGAGCAATGTGGGCTTCGGCTCCAACAATAACGCGGCGCCGCCCGCGAGCTCTCCGAAGGACATCCTCGTTGGCGAGTGCCCCGACTGCAATGGCGCCGCCGACACGGACACTTGCCCAACGAAGCTTCGCTTGTACGATGCTGCTCCGGAGGCGGAGCTGACCTCGGAGCTCGACAAGACGTCGACGTCCGTTGCGGTGTCAATGCCGCTCGGATTGGTGTCCGCTCTCGTCGCCATGGGTGCGGTCGTCGGTGTCTCCCGCAGCCGCGCGTCCAACCAGCCAGTGCCCGTAGAGGACGAGCGAGATTTGCTGCGCGAGTGAACGAGTACGCCTGCATCTAAGGACCAGAGGACACAGAGCTCGCCGAGTCCTGCATACTTTTCTGAGATGCCTCCCCGCCTGACATTCGCAATCGCTTTGCGCCAGCTCAGCGATCAAAGTTGCGTACATTTTTCTCTCTCTCACGCTGTCTCATACGAAAAGCCCTACATCCTGCTTACCCCCCTCCTCCCGACGTCCCCGCAGCCCTGGATCTGTATAGGGTAGCTGCTCTGCGTGGACTCCAGGATCGGCGGGAAGCGGTGCTCTGGCGCCGCTCGGATCGCAGTAAGGAGACCAACCTTCTGCAGGCCCACGGGAACTTGGGGCTCCCCCTCACTTCAATTTGGGGCTCCATTTTTCATGTCAGCCCATTTCAATCTTCTCATCGTCCTCCCCCTCATTGACATGGATTCGGGTCGTCTGATGCTTGAGAGCCTCATCAGTACACAAGCAGGAAAAATAACAATGCCTCAATGGTCCCCAGAGAGGCTCATGACAGCCCAAGGCTGCCCAGGATGGGCTCAAGACGGCCACGAGACGCCAAGAGAGACCCAAGACGGCCCAGAGGGGCCCAATACGGCCCAAGATTGGGGCGCCATGACGGCCCAAGGGACGGCTTCAAGAGCGCCTCGGAGGAGCCTGAGACGGCCCTACGTAGAGGCCAGAATCACCTCGCGCTTGTTTGAAAGGCTCCTCGGAGGTGACTATAGAACCTAGCGCGCACCCCATTCCTCCTTGGACATGCTACCCCCCTGTGTCCCGAGCTTCTAGTGGAGATGCCGGTAGTGCGAAGTCGTCTTACGTGGTTGATCGTGCCGAAGCTGTTGCCAGCCACACAGGCGGTCGTGTGTTTGCACCCTGCATGCATTGCTTGAAAAACAATGTCGGGTGATGTGGATCATTTTGGCACCCTCGTGTTGTTTGTAAATCCATATGCGCCGTATGGGGTGTCTGTCGGTCAGTGGAAGAAGAAGGCTCGGGTGCAGGATCCAGTCCTGGCCCTTCCCAGGTATGGAGGAGTAGGGGGAGGGGAAAGGGGGGAGGGGAGGGCCGCACGGCGTCAAATTTTCGTCCCCGGAGCAGGCAGGCCTTTTTGAGTGGTCCGGGTGGTTCTCTGGACCTCGACAATCTTCTTCGGCGACCCCACAGGACGCTCAGAGTCCGCAAAGACGTTCCAAGACGGCCGAAAATGGTCGTAAAAGGGCCCAGGGCCCAAGAGGCCCCCAAGGCGGCCGAAGAATGCCCGAAGAGGATTCCGAGAGGCTGTCCAGGAAGCCTCCGAGAGCCCTAACGTGTTGACAAATAATTGAGTTCCGTATGCTTTTTGCACTTTCGCCCAGATTCTCTTAAACACATCCAAGACGGCTGACGTGGCCCCCTGTTGCTGTTAAGGCGAACAACCAAGCTCCCAAGACGGCCCCGAGACTGCCCAGAGTCCCCCTCAGAGGACCCAAGGGGCACCCAAGACGAGCCGAAGAAGCCCCGAGGAGGGCCCGATGACAGCCCGAAAGAGAAAAAAAAGAAAAAAAAAAAAAAAAAAAAAAAAAAAAAAAAAAAAAGTGGGGGGAAAAAAAAAGAAAAAAAAAAAAAAAAAAAAAAAAAAAAAAAAAAAAAAAAAAAAAAAAAAAAAAAAAAAAAAAAAAAAAAAAAAGAAAAAGACAGAAAGCCTCCTGGGGTCTCCAGGGGCCTCCTGAGGCCGCCTGGGGCTTCCTGGGGCCTCCTGGGGCTTCAGAACTACATGCACACAGAGACACCAATCACGCCCAACACATCACACGCTAGACAAACATAACACACACACACACACACACAACACCTACAACACACAAAAAGCACGCACCACACAAAGCATACATCACACACACACACACGCACAACACTCACAATCCTGGGGCCTCCTGGAGCCTCTTCTGGTATCCAAGTCGGGCCTCCTGAGGCTTCCTGGGGGGCCCTGGTACACATCGCAAGGTGTGGCAACCCCACTAGCGCTCGAGTGCGACTTCGCTGTTGCATTTCACTCCTGCTTCAAACGCCCCTTCAGTTTTTTGTATGAGCATGGGCACACACGTGCCACTTGTGTGTATATATATATATATATATATAGTAGCTTTCGGGCCATCCCGTGCCTTCGTTGTCGGCCTCAGATCCTTTGTGCCTGGGTTGCGGGTTTGAAGTTGCATGCCTGAAGTGGTACATGGGGCTTTTTTGAGCTTCTTGGGGGCCTCTTGGGGGGCCTCTTGGGGGCCTCCTGAATCATCCAGCACGCCGTGCACCCCTGCAAGCAGGGGGCGGCGGATCGAAGACGCCTACGGCGAATCACCGCCGCCCCCTGCCTTTTGGAAGCGCCTATGTGGCCGAACGTTGAGGCCAGACCTGCCAAGCTATCGGACCACGTGTTCCCCGAATCGGTTTGGAAAGCCTTCGGGGAACACGTGGGCATCTTGAAGGTCATCTTGGCCGTCTTGGAGGCCTCTTGGGCAAGCTTTGGGCGATCTTTGGGGCTTTTTGGGCCGTCTCGGGCCATCTTCGAGCCAACTTCGGCCATCTTGGTGGGTTCCTGGCACGTCTGAAGCCGTCGGAAGCCGTTTGGGGGCCTCTATGGGCCGACTTGGGGCCCGCTTGGAATGCTCCAGGGCCGTCTTGGAGGCCATCTTGGGCGTCTGGGAGGCCATCTTGGGCGTGTTGGAGGCCTCTTGGGCCCTCTTGGGGCCCTCTAGGGGCCATCTTGGAGGCCACTTGGGCCATCATGGGGTTCTCTTGGGGGCCTCTTTGGCGATCTTGGGGGCTTCTTGGGCCGTCTTGAGCCGTCGGAGAGCCGAAAAGGCGCAAATGCCAAAATCCTTCAAAAACCAATGGAAAATCAATGATTTTGGCCTCTTCGTACTCTCCTGGAGGACCTCTTGGAGGCCTCTTGGGCCGTCTGGGAGGCCTCTGGGGGGCCTCTTGGGCCGTCTTGGGCCGTCTTGGACTCTCTTGGGCCGTTTTGGATGCCGTCTTGGACCATCTCGGGCGGACTTGGAGGCCATCTTGGGCCATCTTCGCGATTTTTTGAGGATGTCCCGAGCGAAACGGCCGTTTTTGGGCATTGACAGACGGATTTTCGGCAATTTACGCGTGGCCGGCGGGACGGGCCGAAGCCCACTGGGGAGTTCTTTTAGAAAAAGAACCAAAACCAAAACCTGAAACGTCCAGCACGCCGTGCACCCCTGCAAGCAGGGGGCGGCGGATCTCGTGGCTTTCGGCCCATCCCGCCACCGTGCCTGGCCCGAAGGTCAGAGGTCTCCAAGTCTTAGATGCCCGTGGGGATCTCTCGGGAGGCCTCTCGGAGCGGCTGTGGGGGTGGCCTGTGGCCTCTCCCGGAGGCCCCTTTGGCAGCCTCCTCCCGGGGCCAGATTTGGGCTCCTCGGGGGCTCCTCCTCCTCCTCCTCCTCCTCCTCCTCCTCCTCCTCCTCCTCCTCCTCCTCCTCCTCCTCCTCCTCCTCCTTGGGGGGAGGGCGCAAAATGTCAGGGCGAGCTCCCCTTCCTGCAGCCCTCTTGGCGCTCTCCTGGGGCCGTCGTGCGGGCCTGCTGGGCCGTCGCGGGGCCCTCTCGGGCCCTCTGCGGGCCGCCTTGGGCATCCTGGAGCGGTCTTCGGGTGCCTGGTGGCCCTCTTGGGCCGTCTTGGGAGCCTCTTGAGGCCCTGCTGGCCCGCTTCGGGGTCCTTTTTGCCTCCAGGAGAGTCGCGCGCCAACGCGCGGGAAATCCCGGCAGTGCCCGATACTCGGGGCTGCGGGCCTCTTTAAAACAGTATTACGGTTGTTGTACTGCTCACAGCAGAGGACCCTGCATAATCCGAGGATACGTCGTTTCGTGCCACGAGTTGCGGTATAGCGGACTTATCGGATTTATTTACGCACAGGTATCGGGGCTGGACAGAACCCCCAATAGTGACACGTCGATTAGTGAATTGTCCGTTTTCGGTTTTCGAGAGGGCGCCGTGGCCGTCAGTTTCCAGGCTTTCGCCCGCCAGATTTGGGCCCGAGGTCGTTTTCACTAAACCACGTTTTGCTAAAGGGGGTTCTGTCCATCCCCGAAGGTAGATTCACATGTGAGCGCCATATATATATACATACATATATACATAGTTGCATTGGTCTCACTGTCTATCTATATCCATAGCGCGGGCGACCACGGGACGCCTACTGGACAAACACAGAGCAACCACGGGACGACCACAGGAGGAACCTTTCGGGACAGCCACGGGACCACCAGCCGGACGTCCCCGGGACCACGGAAAAGTCAC
>CAUYUJ010012457.1:0-15000 GCA_963575745.1 Prorocentrum cordatum | reverse complement strand
GTCGTAGTTGTATTGGTATTAGTCGTAGTAGTAGTAGTAGTAGTAGTAGTAGTAGTAGTAGTAGTAGTAGTTAGTTAGTTAGTAAGAATAGTAGTAGTAGCAGTAGTAGTGGGAGTAGTAGTAGTACTAGTAGTAGTAGCAGTAGTAGTAATAATAGTAGTAGTAGTTAGTAGTAGTTAGTAGTAATAGTATTAGTAGTAGTAGTAGCAGTAGTAGTGGTAATAGTGATAGCAGGAGTAGTAGTAGTAGTAGTAGAAGAAGTAGTAGTAGTAGTAGTAGTAATAGTATTGATAGTAATAGTAGTAGTAGTAGTAGTAGTTGTTGTTGTTGCTGCTGTTAGTCGTAGTTAGTAATAGTTAGTAGTAGTAGTTCGTAGTAGTAGTAGTAGTAGTAGTAGTAGTAGTAGTAGTAGTAGTAAGGGTAGTGGTCGTAGTCGTAGTCGTAGTAGTAATACTATTAGTGGTAGTAGTAGTAGTAGTAGTAGTAGCAGTAGTAGTAGTAGTAGTAGTAGTAGTAGTAGTAATAGTCGTTAGTAGTAGTAGTAGTAGTAGTAGTAGTAGTAGTAGTCGTGAGTAGTAGTTAATAATATTTAAGTAGTTAGTAGCTAGGAGTAGTAGTAGTAGTAGTAGTAGTAGTAGTCGTAGTAGTCGTAGTAGTAGTAGTAGTAGTAGTAGTAGTAGTAGTAGTGAGTAGTAGTGTAGTGGTAGTAGTAGTAGTAGTAGTAGTAGTAGTAGTAGTAGTAGTAGTAGTACTGGTGGTAGTAGTAGTAGTAGTAGTCGTAGTTGTTGTGTTAGTAGTAGTAGAGTTTAGTAGTAACTTAGTAGTAAGGGTAGAGTAGTACTTTAGTGCTAGTAGTAGTAGAGTAGTAATTAGTAGTAGTAGTCGTAGTAGGATAAGTCGTGGTGGTAGTAGTAGAGTAGTACTTGTGGTTATGTTAGTAGTAGTAGTAGTTAGTAGGAGTAGTAGTAGTTAGTAGTAGGTAGTAGTAGGTAGTAGAGTAGTTAGTGTAGTAGTTTTAGTAGTAGTTTAGTAGTATTAGTAGTAGTTAGTTAGTAGTAGTAGTAGAGTAGTAGTAGTTAGTAGTAGTAGTAGTAGTAGTAGTAGTAGTAGTAGTAGTACTACTAGTAGTAGTAGTAGTAGTAGTAGTAGTAGTAGTAGTAGTAGTAGTAGTAGTAGTAGTAGTAGTAGTAGTAGTAGTAGTAGTAGGCTCGCCCTGGTGGCTCTCGGACTTTGAGCACGTCGGGCTTGGCCCGAAAGGCCCGGCGGAGCTTGCGCCAAAGGTCGGCCTGCGAACCCCACGCACGGCGGTGGCCTGCCACCGAGGAGGTCATCGAATCCGTCGACGACAGCCTGACTGTCAGCGAAAATCCGCTGCGCGCGGGTCCGGCGCGTGAGTTTCGAGGAGCCTAGGCCCCAGACCCCCTCGGGCATTGAAAAAATCATGACGGGAGGTTTTTTCTAAATTTCCGGCCTCCGGGGGCCCTCACCGGGCCTCGGGAGCGTCAAAAAACGACTCAGGATGCAAAGCCGGTCATGGGGAAAGGGTCGGGACCTCTGGGGGTCGACGTAATGAACAAATCATTGCGTCGGGGGTCTGGGGCTGCAGTCTGCAACCCGAGCTTCAGCTGCGCTGGGGGGGGGGAGCCGGGGCGGCTCGGCCTGGGAAGGGGGGGGAAGGGTGGGAGGGGCCGCCTGGGCTCCGCTTCCTGGGCGGGGCCAGGACGCGTACAACATCGGCCAAGTTCCCACCCCAGGGGGCCAGAGAGCCCAAGATGGCCGCCAGATATTTTCCAGACGGCTCAAGACCCAGAGATCCGATGTCGTGTTTTTTTCAATGCGGGGTCCCCAAAGTCTCGACCCATTCCCCGGGACCGGTTTCTCATCCTGAATCGTTTTTTGACGGTCCTGGGGCCCGGCGAGGGCCCCTCGAGGCCGAAAAATACGAACAACCTCCGTCTTGTTTTTTTTCATTGCGTTGGATCTCTGGGGATGCACCCAAGATGGCCCAGGGTGCCTTCCAAAACAAAACCCGAAGAGGCCCGCATCACTTTTTGCCTGCACGCGTCTGAAGGATTTGGGCGCTTTCTTATTCTCGGCCTCGCGACGGCCAGAGGCCCCCAAGATCGCCCCAGAGGCCTCCAAAATGGCCCCATGACTCTCCTCGCTCCTCCTGCCGTTTCTGCCGTTTCTCGCTACGCAGCGTCTTGTCGTGCGCCCCGCGGCGCGGAGCGCTCCGGAGCGGCCCAACAGGGCCGTGCGGGCACTCAGACGTCGGCCCCGGGAACCCGACCCCGAGGGAGGGGGAGGACCAGGGACCAATAATATCACGGAGGGGAAGGAAGGGGCCGAGTTTTCAAAAAAGAAGGGGGCCCGACAGGGCCCTCAGCGGGCGCCGCGCGCGGCCGCCCACTCAGGCAGCGCGGCACGGCGCGCGGCCAGGCCGTCGGCCTCTTCGTGGGCCGGCGGCCGCACGGCTGTGGCTCGCGAACCTGAGGTACTGCTGGCCTCCGTGGTGCGCGAACCCGCGGTACTCGACCCAGTCGTACAGGTCGAAGTTGCGCAGCCTGACTCTGCGGCGCTCGGAGCTGTGCTGCTCGCCGCTGACGTGCTGGTCACCGTGGTACAGCTTGGCTCCGTAGTTCACGGTCTGTGACACGGCTCGATCATGATGGTCATCAGGATGATGCCTGAGACTGTTATGCAGATCCTCGTTCTCGCGGCACCCGACTCAGCAATGCTGGTCGCCGTTGAATTGCGGGTAGTGGTAATGGGTAGTCGGTTGGTTGTCTTCGGCTGATAGTCAGTTGGTGGGCTGTGGTGATCGACTCCATCATGGTGGTCATTGGCTTACTGCGTGAAAATGCGGCGTCGATCCTGTGGTACTCGACCCAGTCGCGTTCATTGACGTAGTAGTGCTTGACTCGATGGTCCTCATCATGTAATGCTCGGCTCAGACGTGATGGTGGTCGATGGTGGCGGAAAATGCTGGCTGAGAGGTAGGTCGATGGTGAGCTCCCCCGCCGTTGTAGCTGCTTTTTGTGCGTGCTGGTCAGGGTCGTTGGGCGTTCGGCTTGTTGCTGGTGTTGTGTTGTGGGGCGTGGGCGCACATATAAGGCCTCCATGCACCGACTTCAAGTGGGGTTCGCGGCGGCCCCACCTCGTCCCGCTATGGCTAGGGGTCACGGTGCCCTCGGTGGGGGCGAACCCCAGGCCTGGTGCTTGCTTCTGTGGTGTGGGATGTCTCGGCTGTCCTGCGCTTCGCCCAGTGGGCGCTCGGGTAGCACCTCCTCCGCCATGGGGATGGTGGGGGTGGCGAGCTAGGGCGGACCGCGGAGGCGCAGGTAGTGGACGTCCTACCCCCCCCCCTTGCCCCTCACCATCCCCCCTGGTGGGCGCGGGTAGTACTCGTCCTTCCCCCCCACCCTTCGAGCCCGTCTCGAAGTTTGATCCATGCCTCACCAGGGCAGCGTTGACTTGTAGAGGTGTGGTGGGGCATACCAGGGATGTGGTAGTGGTCGATGTGTGGCGCGGTATGTTCGTAGCAGTCACCCACCATCTGGCCAGCTGGTATCCACTGAGTTGTATACGTACGATCCATGCCTGAGTACCTACCGCAAAACGTGGCGACTTGTGCCTGGGGTCTTCCCACGCATTCGGGGCTTCCCCAGGACTTGCGTCCTGACAATATGCAAAACTTGGCGACGCTGCCTGAGGTGTTCCCACGCATTCGGGGCTTCCTCAGGACTTGAGTCCTGACGCCATGGTGCTCGTCGTCGCAGACGCTCTCCTCGCTCCTCCTCCTCCTCCCTCCTCCTCCTCCTCCTCCCCCTCCTCCTCCTCCTCCTCCTCCTTTTCAAAATGTGGCTCTCGCCTTAGCGCCGCGCACATTCGTTCTCGAATGCTGCAAGAGCTTCACGGATTGAGGGCGGGTGGTTTTCACAATGCGGCTCCCCATAGTCTTAAATCGGGCCTGTCCCCCTACAGGCCGATTTTTGACGAAAAATTGAACATACCCCCCAAATGCCATCAACCTGCTCAAAAATGGTGAAACAATAGTCCTCAGACTATTTTTTGGCTATTTTTAATTATTTCCCCTGTAGAGGGACAGGCCCGACTTAACCATAGGCCCCCAAGACGGCCAAGATAGCCTCCAAGACGGCCCCGAAGCGCCCCCAGTGTGCTCCCCGGAGGCGCAGCGAGGCGCCCAAGACAGCTTCCGACGGACCAGGGACGCCCTAAGACAGCCGAAAAGGCTTCCAAGGAGCCCCCAAGAGGCTCAAACACCCCCTCGAGAGGCCATGCGCTTCCAGAGATTCTCAAGCGAGAGCCTCAGTTTGACAAAGAGTCGCCATCCAACTGTGCAACTGTTCGACGTGTTCAAAGTCTAGATGCTCTACTTTGGAAGTTCTGGGCGATGGCCCCATTCTGAAAAAAGACCGTCCTCCATCTCCGTACCTGTGGCGAGCTTCCAAAACGAATACGGGTTTCGCGAAAGGGCTAAGGCGAGAGAGCCATTTTTGGAGGCCTAGAAATGGGCACCAACACCAACACAGGGGGTTGCCTCCACAGGGGGAAGACGATCCTCGATTTCGGTGTTGGTGGCAATGTTTCGGCCACCTTGGAAGCCAGAATATTACCACCATCGCCGCGATCGGGATCTTCCTCCCTCGGTGGATGCACACCGCCGATGTTGGTGTTGGTGTCAATCTCTAGGCCTGCGACATTTGGAAAATCACCCTCTCCATCCCGGTTGCTGTTGGAGCTTTCAAGACTCAAGAGCAGAAGCTCCGAAGAAGCCTCCGGCGAATCGCCCGGCCCGCCCGACTGCCACGTCTTGGGGGGGCGCGACGGGGACGAACAGGGACAGAGAGGGGCGGGAGAGGGAGCAAGCGAGGGAGGGAGGAGGCTGAGAATGAGGGGGGGACAGGGAAGGACGGAGGGAGGGAGAGGGACAGGAAGAGGAAGGGAGGGAGACAGGGGAGGGCGAAGGAGGGCGGGGGAGGGGGAGGGAGGGAGAGGGAGGGAGAGGGGGGAAGGCGGAGGGGGACAGGAAGGGAGGAGGGAGGGGAGGGAGAGGTAGGGAGGGAGACGGGAAGCGGCCTCGATCAGCCTCTCGGCGCGCCGCGCTCGGCTGTCCGATCTCTCGGCGCGCCGGCTGGTCTCGGCCATCAAGAGCAGGGCCTCCGAGGACGCAGGGGGGACATAACGAGGAGGAAGAAAAAGAAGACGAATAATGATAATAAGAATAATAAGAAGAATAAGAAGAAGAGGATTATCAAGAACAGTAATACTAATACTAACAAGAACACGAAGAGAAGGAGAAGTAGGAGAGGGGAGGAGGAGGAGGAGGAGGGGAGAGGAGGAGGAGGACAAGGAGGAGGAGAGAGAGGGGAGGAGCGGAGGAGGAGAGGAGGAGGAGGAGGAGGAGGAGGAGAAGGAGGAGAGGAGAGGAAGAGGGGGGAGGAGGGAGGAGGAGGAACAGGAGGGAGGAGGAGGAGGAGGAGGAGGAGGAGGCGAGGGAAGGAGAGGAGGAGGGAGAAGGAGAGGGAGGAGGAGGAGGGAGAGGAGGCGGAGGAGGAAGAGAGAGGAGGTAGGAGGTAGGAGGAGGTACAAGGGGGCGGATGGAGGTAGGAGGAGGAGGAGGAGGAGGGGGAGGAGGGAGGAGGAGGAGGAGAGAGGAGGGGGGAGGAGGATGAGGAGGAGAGGAGGAGTAGGAGGAGGAGTCCGAGAGGAGGAGGGGGAGGAGGGAGGGAGGAGGATGGAGGAGGAGAAGAGGGAGGTAAGAGCAGGAGAGGAGGAGGAGGATAATATTATTATTAATAATAATAATAATAATAATAATAATAATAATAATAATAATAATAATAATAATGATACTGATGATAATAATATTAATAATAATAATAATATTAATGATAATAATAATAATGATAATAATAATAATAACAATAAGGATAATAACAATGATAATACTATTAATAGTAATAATAATAATAATACTACTAATAGTAGTAATAGTAATAGTAATAATAATAAATAAATAAATAAATAAATAATATTAATAATACTAATAATACGAATAACACGAATAATACTAATACTACGAATAATACTAATAATAGTAATAATACTACCACTAAAAATAATAATAATAATAATAATAATAATAATAAAAATAAAAATAATAATAATAATAATAATGATAATAATAATAATGATAATAATAATAATACTTACAATAGAGGACGAGGACGAGGACGACGCGGAGGTGGAGGCGGAGGCGGAAGATGAGGAGGATGAGGAGGATGAGGAGGAGGAGGAGGAGGAGGAGGAGGAGGAATATGACAGGGATAAAAACGAGGAGGAGGAGAAGGAGGAGGAGGAGGAGGAGGGGGAGGAGGAGGAAGGGGAGGAGGAGGAGGAGGAGGAGGAAGAGGAGGACGATGAGGAGGAGTGGGAACGGGAGGAGGAGGACTGAAGATAATGGAGGAGGAAAAGGACGGGCGGACGGACGGACGAATAAGGACGGGAAGGAGGAGCGGAACGAGGAGGAAAACGAGGAGGGGGAGGACGAGGAGGGGGGAGAAGGGAAAACAAGGAGGGGGAGAATAACGACGAGGATTAAGAGGAGGAGGCGGAGGAGATTAGGAATGAGGATGCAAGAAGGGACATGATGTTGCCCCTACATGGATGAGCAAAGCGGCATGTATAAGGCGCGAGTACGGGGGGCACGAGAGCACTGCAAGCTCCCGTACCCCAAGGCCAAAAGGCAGCGGACAGGCTGGGTGCGAAACAAGCAAGGCAGCAGGCAGGGGGGCAGACCTACCATTCGAATCTGGTGCTCAAACGAACCCGTCGTGCCTTCAAAAGTATAGCACAGCAGGAGGCCTCTACTAACCGCCCCTTCATGAAACATTTCCTCACGGCAGAACGCGTTGACCTGGTTTCGGCAGGTCCCAGGGTCACCGGACTTCGCCCCAGCCTAAGGGCACATTGGCCCCCCGCGGCGCCAACCGCAACAACATTTTACGGCGCCAATGTCATGGTTGGAAGCTACTCCCGGTGAAACCCGTAAGCCTAACCAGAGCAGGCTTACTTTTTCCCCCACCCAGTGAAGTGCGAGACTAGTAAGGGGAGCACCTGCTTAAGATCCACGAGCTGCCTGGACACGATCCGCGCGAGCCCGCCCAAGATCCGCGAGCTGCCCGGACACAGTCCGCGCGAGCCCGCTCGCCTGAGCGTTCAACTCGTCGATCTCGCCCGTCGATGTCCGCGGGCGTCGGAGTGGACATCCCGCCCCCTGTGTGTCAATGCGGCTCTGGGAAGTACATCTGCTTTCCGCCTCCGTGAAATCTCGCGACGCAGTCGCGAGAGTCATCTCCCTACTTCTGCGTGGGCGAGCTATGCTCGGGGCAACCTTCTTCAGCCATTCGTCGCTGAACTTCGAGTTGGCGTGGTCATAGCTGATGTGGCCGTCCATCGCGCGTGGATTAGCTCTCTGCCCATGCTGCCCTCGGTCATGGGGTCGGCCCGCATGTCCCAAGTGTCGCACCACTGCAAAACGTCAATCAGCTTGGTGCGCAGCTGGTCGGCGAACCGCCACAGGTGGCCAGCCATGCCGTCCTCGGACGGCGGCCGGACTGGCCCACGAGCAGGGCGCCGAAGACGGCGCTAGAGACACAGCCTCCAGACACGGTCTCGGCCGGCACAAAGGGACATGGTGCCGATCCCAGCGCAGCGTAGCCCGTGCCGCCCCAGCTCTGCTCCAACGTGGGCACGCCCGTGAGGAACGTGCGCCGTTGGGCAGAGTGGGCCGCCGAGGCGAGGTTGCCTGGCGATCCCTCTATCATGCGCCCAAAGCGTCTCAGTTGGCCCGTCACATGGGCCCATATGGGCGAGCTGCCGAGTCTTCGCGCGGTAGGCCACGCTGCAGCGCTGTAGGGGCATGGTGCGTTGAGTGTTCGACGCGCCAACGGCGCGCAACTGGATGAAACCAAATCATTCGTAGCCGATTGAAATGACCAGCTTGCTGTCCGTTTGCGGGGGATGTCGCCCCTCGTCAGGAGGTTGTCGATGCGCTCCCGCGGCAGTCGGTTGAAGTTCATCAGAGTCGATCGGGCCGAGGTGCGCTCCTTCTCGCCCAGCCGGCCCCATCGCTCGGCCAAGCTACGCATAAAGAAGGTTCTCGGTGGCACTGGGTTGCCGTTGATGCGACCTCCCTGGATCAGGGCAGCTGGCGGCCAGTCGCCCACGCACTCGCGCGCCATGCCGGATCGGCTCGACGAGACTAAGGCCGCCTGGCGGAACTTGTCGAGGTCTGAGCTCGCCACTAACCAGATCATCGCCTCGCGCGCCCATTTCTGAAGAAAGGCGCGCGAGCCCGGTGCTCGGGCCCCCGGGCGCGGGGGCGGCGCGCGTCGCCGCTGCCGCCGCCCGCGCCCGCGCCGGCGACGCTGCGGCGTTGCACGAGTCGCCGACGATACTTGCCCCTGATGAATCCCTCCTCGTCGGTCGCATCACTGTAGTGCTCGCGGCGCTCGGAGCACCCCGCGACACAGTCACGGGAATGGTCTTCGTACGTCGTGCAAGTACTGCACTGAACGCCGCCGATTGCACGATCGTCTAGAGGAGCGCGCATCGGGATCCCGTCCTGTCCGGCTGGTGGGCCTGGGCAGGTACAGCGAAGGTTCGGGCCCCGATGCGCGGCGCCTCGGAGCGATGGCGCCCTAGTCGCCATGCCCTCCACTTCTGCGTTATCTCGGAGGGTTGAGAGCGCAGTCCCCATGCCCCCCAATGCATCCCGGCGCGGCACCAGCGACGCAGTTGCCGGATGCCACTTCTCTGCTTGCTTCTCCCAAGGCTCTCGAAACACAGTCCCAAGAAGCTCGGGACCTTGTTCTGGCGCCGCAGATGTGAACGCTGCGTTGAGCAACTGCCCAGCACCGGAAGCTACCCCCGCGGGCGGGGGCACTGACAGTTGGGGGCCCGCGAGCTGCCTGGGCGCAGTCCGATCATGCCTGGGATGGGTCGCAAAAGGGTCCTTGTAGATCTTGGTGATGTTGTCCATGATTATGTACTGGTTGCGCACGCTCTCGGTCGTTGGTCCTGGCGGATGGGCGGATGCCTTGACGGGCCCGCGATTAACGTCTCCTGACAAAATGAGCGGGAAAACGTGCACGAAGGCGAAGGTGTTGAAGGCGGTGTGCATGCTCCCGGTCGCGGGGCCTGGCGGATGGGCTGGTACAACCCCGACGGACCCTAAAGTAACGTCTCCTGCCAGAGCTAAGGGCAAGAAGTGCACGACAACGCAGATGTTGGAGGCGACCGTCCTTTGTAGAAATCGGCGGAGGTTGGAAACAAGTGCGACGGACGCGAGGCGAGATGTGGCGGCCGTGGAAGGAGCAGGAGTAAACCTGCCCGGTACCAACTAGAAATGAGGATGTAAGAGAAGAAAGGATGTTTCCGTAAGCGGGTGAGTAAAGCGGCGTGTACAAAACGCGAATACGGTGGGCACGGGAGCACTGCAGGCTCCCGTGCCCCAGGGCCAACAAGGCAGCGGACAGGCTGGAAGAGAAACAGGCAAGGCAGCAAGAAAGGGTACAGACCTACAGTTCGAGTACGAGCGAGGAGGAGGAAAATAAACATGAGGAGGAGGAGGAGGAGAAGGAGGAGAACAATGAGGATAAGGAGAACGAGGAGGTGGGGGAGAAGAACAAGGAGGAGGAGGATGTGGGGGAGGAGGTGGAGGGGAACGAGGGGGACGAGGAGGAAAGAGGAAGAGGAAAACGAGGAGGAGGAGGTGGAGAAATATGGAGAAGGAGAAACAGGGGAAATGTAAGGAGGAAGACGGAAGATAACGGAGGAGGAGGAACAAAAAAGAACGACGAGTAGGAAGGAGGACGAGGAGGAGGGGAGAACCGACGACAAGGAGAGGGAGGAGAACGAGGAGGAGGAGGAGGAGGAGGAGGAGGAGGAGGAGGAGGAGGGGGAGGAGGAGGAGGAGGAGGAGGTGGAAGAGGAGGAGGAGGAGGAAAGCAGAGGAGGAGAACGAGGAGGAGAAGGACCATTGGAAACCCAAGAGTCATCAACGATATTGAAAGTATCCCTCCGTCCACGCTCCCTCTTCATAGGCCCCTACAACGGTTCATTTCCATTGAAGGAACTGCCTCGGTGGAAGACAACAGTTCGAAGATCCGGAAGCGTACCAAAACATTGATATCGGAATCCCAACGCCACGTATCAACCTGACTGCTGCATCTTGATGATCCAGAACACCATGCCAGAACACCATTTTGGGAACTTCGACACAGCGAATCAACATAACTATTGCGCCCGCAGAATCCTGGACCTTTCAAGCACACCATTTCTGCAACGCTGATCATGGGAATCCGTGAGACACTTGCAAAGTTTGAACACGAATGCGCGCGGCGCTAAGGCGATAACCACATTTTGAAAAGGAACCGCCCTCAATCCGTGAAACTCTTGCAGTTTTTTAGAAGAACGAATGTGGGCGGCGCCAAGGCGAGAACCACAGTTTGAAAACCACCCGCCCTGAATCCGTAAAACTAGTGAATTAGTGATGTCCTCTTTAATTAAAGAACGAATGTGCGCGGCGCTAAGGCGATAACCACATTTTGAAAACCACCCTCCCTCAATCCGTGAAACAATTGTTTAAAACGAATGCACGCGGCGCAAAGGCGAGAACCACATTTTGAAAACCACCCGCCCTCAGTCCATGAAACTCTGGCAAATGTTTAGAACGAATGTGCACGGCGCTAAATGTAGAGCAACATTTTGAAAGCGACCCGCCCTCCATTTGTGAAACTGCTGTCACTCTTTAAACTTCAAAATCAGGATGGTGAGGAAGTCTCAGGCGAAACGCCCGGCCCGCCCTAAAAACGGGCCTCGGGGTGCGACAGGGGGAAGTATTTATCAGGGGAAGGAATGGAGGAGGTAAAGCAGGAGAAGGAGAAGGAGGAGGAGGAGGAGGAGGAGGAGGAGGAGGAGGAGAGGAGGAGGAGGGGAGGAGGAGGAGGGTGCTAGGAGGGGGAGGATGGAGTAGGAGGAGGAGGAGGAGGGGAGGAGGAGGAGGAGGAGGAGGAGGAGGAGGAGCGGAGGAGGAGGAGGAGGAGGAGGAGAGGAGGGGGAGGAGAGGAGGAGGAGGAGTAGAGGAGGGAGGAGGAGGAGGAGGAGGGGGAGAAGGAGGAGGAGGAGGAGGAAAGCAGGGAGGACAAGGCACGAGCAAGAGGAAGCGACTGTAAACGAGGGAGGGGGGGGGGGAAAGGGGAGGAGGACGAGCAGGAGGAGGAGGACGAGGAGGAGGAGGAGGAGGAGAAAGGAGAGGGAGGAGGAGGAGGAGGAGGCGGAGGAGGAGGAGGAGGAGGCGGAGGAGGAGAAAGAGGAGGAGGAAGAGGAGAAAGGAGGAGGAGGAGGAGGAGGAGGAGGAGGAGGAGGGTGAGTGGGAGGAGGACTGAAGAAAATAGAAGAGGAGGAGGAGGAGGAGGAGGAGGAGGAGAAGGACTGAGGAGGGTGGATGGGGAGGGGGCGGGAGGGGAACGAGGAGGAGGGATGAGGCGCAGGTCCTCGCGAACGAGGCACTCCAGCCCCTGGGGCTCCCCGCACCTCCCGGGAGCCGCGGTCTCCGCGGCCGCGGCGGGCGGCTGCGGCGGCGACAGGCGCGTCCGCCCCAGCCCCTGCGCGACGCGCGCGGCCAGCTCGGCGCAGGTCGTGACCTGCGTCTGCAGGGAACGGGGACGAGGGCGACGACCATGGCGATGACGAGAGTGACGACGATGACGATGACGACGATGACGATGACGACGATGGCGATGGCGACGATGACGATGGCGACGATGACGATGATGACGATGACGATGACGATGATGACGATGACGACGACGCTGACGATGACGATGCTGACGATGCTGACGATGGCGATGACGATGGTGACGATGACGACGATGACGATGACGACGATGACAATGATGATGATGATGATGATGCTGATGATGATGATGATGACGACGACGACGATGACGACGATGACGACGATGACGACGATGACTACGATCCGGGAGAGCAGTAGCAACCAGGGGCAGAGGAGGGAACGATACCTGGGACCAGGACGAGCAGGGAGCCAGGGGAGGGGGGAGAGCGAGCGACAGGGAACGACCATGGGTCGTGACCTGCGTGCGGGGGTCGTTGAACCCCATGCTGAGCTGGACGTCTGCGTCTGGGAAGCCTCTGCGAGCCGCGGGGGCGGGGGAGGGCGGGGGCGGGGTCGACGTCCTCGGCCCTGCCTCGGGGAGAAAGCGGGGGAGGAGGGGCGAGGAGCGAGGTGGAGGGGGAGGAGGCGTGAGCGAAAGTGACGAAACGTAGAGGTGAAACGCAGACGCCGCAGGAGCGCGCCGAGGACCTTAGAGGAGGAGGTAGGAGGAGGAGTAGGAGGAGGAGGAGGAGGAGGAGGAGGAGGAGGAGGAGAGGAAAGAGGAGGAGAGAGAGGAGGAGGAGAGAGGAGGAGGAGGAGGAGGAGGGAGGAGGGAGGAGGAGGAGGGAGGAGGAGGAGCAAAAACGTTCTGGCCTTCGACGGAGAATGCCTTCTGTCTTCTGAGTGCCCTCCGCGAAGCTGTCGAGGGCCACCGCTTGCCGTGCCGCGCCCTCCTGCCCCATTCCTCCCCATTCGTCCTCCCCATCCCCCCACTCTCCTTCCGTTCCCCCGCCCCCCATTCGAGGCAAAGACACTCTCCGTATCCCCCCCTCCTCTCCTCACCTCCTTCCCTCCCTTTTCCCTTCCCTCCCCCCCCCCCCCACCACCCCCCACCCCCCTCACCCCTCCTCACCTCCCGTCCCCCCCCCCCCTCTACCCCCTCCCCTCCTCCCCCCTCTTCCTCCCCCCCATGCTCCCTCCGTCCTCCCCCCACCCGCCTTCTGCAGCTGTGGCCAGGCCGAGCGCTGCTGCCCTCTCTCCCCGGACGCTGAGCGAGCGGGGCGCCGCCCCTGCCGCGCACAACATGCTGTCCATCGGGCGTGCAACATTGCCGCTGCTGCTGCTGTTGCTGCTGTTGTTGTTGTTGTTGCTGCTGTTGTTGTTGTTGCTGCTGCTGCTGCTGTTGTTGTTGTTGTTGGTGTTGTTGGTGGTGGTGTTGTCGTTGCTGCTGCTGCAGCTGGTGGTGCTACTGTTGTTGTCATTGTTGTTGTTGTTGTTGCTGCTGTTGTTGTTGATGTTGCTGCTGTTGGTGCTGTTGGCGTTGTTGCGGCTGTTGTTGCTGGTGGTGTTACTGCTGCTGCTGCTGCTGCTGCTGCTGCTGTCTATGTTTTTGCTGCTGAGCTTCCACCACTAGAGAATGAGTGTTGTCGATCCCCCCCTCCCGGCAACCTCTACAGTGCGGGCGCGGCCGCAAGAAATCCTCGCAAGAAACCCAACCCTGAGAACCCGTGCGCGAGGTGCACCTGAGGGGAAACCCGGAGCACCCTGAACGCAGCAGCTCACTCAACGCCTGCGGGAAGCCATCGCGCAGCGCGAGGGACGAAGAAACCCAGGATACCCTGACGAAAAGCAAATGGTTTCTTGATGCGAGCTTCCACCTTCTCACTCCGCCTCCTCCTCCGCAGCCCTCCTCTTTCCTCTTCCTCCTCCTCATCATCCTCTCTCCTCCTCCTCATGCGCACAACCCCCCATTACCTGTTTCCACCGAAATGCCCTCCCGGCGTCGCACCCTTTTTTTAGTTGATCAGGGACCATCGTTCCGGCTACACGCGGAGCGCTGGCCCCCGTATAGCCCCAACATCAACAACAAACAACAACAATCATTTTACCCGAACGCTCAGTGTTCTCACCAGTGCCAGGGTTTTCATGCGACGCGAGACAATACCCCACTTCGTGGGGGGGCAGTTCAAGCTCTACCAAATATCCAAACGACTCTTCGCGACCACCCAAACCCAGCTTCCCGCCCTATGACGTTGGGACACTTCACTTCGTGGCGTGCGGACGACCGTGGCTACTACACTGGCGTGGGGTACACACCCACAGAACTTGGTCACTTATTAGGGGCGCGCATGTGCCCAGCAAAGAGCAATGTTACATTACAATACATGAGCAGACAGGACAGAGAAGAGAGAGACAGAGAGCAGACAGAGAGAAGACAGAGAGAGCGGGAAGTTGGTCACATTTTGGGGCAAGTTCTAAGATCGTTCGTGTTTGTCCGTTGGTCTTAAGCGCGCGCGAATGTCCACTTACTTTTTTTTCGGGGGGTTAAGGGAGATTGAAATTTTGATTATGGCTTAGAAACAAGAAAAAGTAAGCTCGCGCGAGCTCAGTACAGAAATGTTTTCAAAAACCATTTGTTGTGTGGGAGTCGGAGACAGCGCGCGCGGGATAAAATTGGACATTTTTTTGAAACCATTGGTTTTTGAGTTATTTTATGTTGAAACGTTACGGAACTAAGGTTCTGGAAAGGATTGTCTTGCGCGCGCGAAGGTCCACTTTACCTTATTTTTTGCAAGGGATTATTGAAATTTGATTATGTTAGAACAAGAAAAAGTAGCTCGCGCGAGCTCATGTAACATAAATGTTGAAAAACCATTGGTTTTGTGGGATTCGGACAGCGCGCGCGGAAGAACAATTTGACATTTTTTTCTTAAAAAACCATTGGGTTTTTGATGTTTTTATGTTAAAATCGCTACGAAACCTAAGGTTTTGGAAGGATTTCGTCTTGCGCGCACGAATGTCCACTTTACCTTATTTTTTGCAAGGGATTCTTGCAATTTGATCAAGTAAGAACAAGAATTTTCATTTTATGGTGTTTTTTGCAAGGGAAAGCGGATTACAACAAAACAACCGGATCCGGTGACAATCCACTTTTCTGAAGCTTTCGCTAGAAAATGAAGGAAATGAGGCTGCGGCCTAGGTTTTGGAGGGGGGTCGCGCACCAGGGGTCTCAACAATAATATTTCTTTAGAAGTAATAATATTCAACAACAACAACAACAACAACAACAACAA
>CAUYUJ010012456.1:0-16410 GCA_963575745.1 Prorocentrum cordatum | reverse complement strand
ACCACCATCACCACCACCATGACCACCATCATCATCGTCATCGTCACTCTTTTCGCCTAGGTGTTGGCAGAACCTGTCCAGGGTCGATGTGGTCGATGTAGGCGGACAGCTGACGTTCCAGAGTGGGGAGGCAGGCGGGGGGATCCATTTTTTCTCTTTGTGAAAAAACACGGCTGTGGATTCTCCAGAGGCTTTCGATGGTTCCCAGGACCGTCAACCATTGTTTCAGTAAAGGAAGGTTGTCCTGGGGAAAAGGTTGAGACCTCGGGTGGTCCACGGTGCAAAAGACAGCACGACGTCGGAGTTCTGGGGAGGGGTGGATGCTCCTCAGGACCCAGGAAGGCGGGCAGCGTCAGGGCGATCCTCGATAGAACCGACCCCCCGCTATCATACCTCGCTGCTGGCGGGGGAGGGGAACAAGCAGCACGCGTGCCCTGTTCCTCGCACGATGGTGGTTGGTGCCAGGGCCAGGGGTGGGCCGTTGGAAGGGGGTCGCCTCCCTTCCCCCCCCCCCGTGGAGTAGATCCTGGCTGTTTCGGGGTGCACTCCCCACAGGAGGAGGAGGAGGAGGAGGAGGAGGCAGCGAGGGAGAGGAGGCAGGAGCGGAGGAAGGAGCGAGGAGAGAGCCGAGGAGGAGGAGGAGGAGGAGAACGGACCGGATCGAGTCGGGAGGAGGAGGAGTGAGGGAGGAAGGAGGGAGGGAGGAGTCAGGAGGAGAGGGAGGAGGAGGAGGGAGGAGGAGGAGGAGGAGGAGGAGGAGGGGGACGCCCGAAGGCCACCACCACGAAGATCCAGGGCTCCAGGGCCAGGGGCAGCACGGGGGGGCCTGCAGCGAGGGCCAGAGGCCCCGGCCAGGAGCGGGGGGCCGAGCGACGACCACCACCACGAGAGCACGGGGCGCGTGCGCCCCGGCTCTTGTGCACGAGGCGCCAGCGAGAGACGCTGCGGGGCAGGGTGGGGGCCGGTCGGACCTCCTCGGGGGGAGGGGCCCGGGGGAGGACGCACCACCACCGACAACGAAGGCTTCCGCGGCCCCCTGGGGGGGGAGGCGGGGCCAGCGAGGCCCCAGGGGGAGGAGGACTCACGACCAGGACGAACCTCTGCAGAGGGCTCCGCGGCCAAAGGGGGGGGGGATGCCAGGGAGGTCAAAGGTGAGCTCCGCGGCCCAGAAGGGAGGAGGCCACGGAGGCCAATGGCGCCAAGTGAACTCGGACCAGCTGGATTCGGACCCAGCTGGACTCGGACGCGGACTGCACTCGGACCCAGCTGAACCCGGACCCAAGCTGAACTCGGACCGAGCTTTTGGATAGAGCTCTCGGACCCCGAAAATTCGGACCCAGGCTGGACTCGGACCCAGCCGAACTCGGACCCAGTTGATCTCGGACCCATTTGAACTCAGACCCAAGTGCACTCAGACCGAGGACCCCGCTGCTGCGGGAACGCGCGGATCAGAGTTCAGCCGGGTCCCAGTTAAGCCTGGTCCGGGATCCGAGGTCAGCCGGGTCCGAGTTCAGCCAGGTCCGAGCTCAGTCGGGTCTGAGTTCAGCCGGGTCCGAGGCCAGACGCGTCCGAGTTCAGTGAGTCCGAGATCAGCCTGGTCTGAGTTCAGCCAGGTCCGAGATCAGCCGGGGCCGAGTTCAGCCGGGTTCGAGCTCAGCGGGGTCTGAGTTCAGCCGAGTCCGATCAGCTGGGTCCGAGTTCAGCTTGGGTCCGAGTTTCCAGGTCCGAGTGCAGCGGGTCCGAGTCCGAACTCGGGCCCGCCCGCGCCCGAGGTCGTGCGTCCACGCGCTCGCACGGCCTCTCCGTCGCTGACGACCGCCGAACGGGCAACAGCAGCTCAGGCCACGGCAGCTGGAAGCGCGGAGGCCCGAGGAGGGCCTGAGGCGAAACGAGCCTGAGCACCTGGAGAAGCGCATCCTGGAGCGCAGAGTTTTGAGGAGCCTCAGGGAAGAGGAGGAGAGGGAGTAGGAAGAGCAGCAGCAGCAGCAGCAGCAAGAGCAGCAGCAATAATAGTTACAAGGGATGGGGGGAAACGGAGCTAGAGTGCGGAGGAATTGCGAAGGATGAAGAACAGAGGAGGAGTTTTGCCGGGCTCGAACTCCGTCGGCTGGCACGTCAGCCGGATGCGCATGTACGAAGTCCTGGAGACCGTGACACCCGGAAACCCCAATCTAAAACTTTACCACCCTGTTACATACCCAGAGACTCTAAGTGCCCAAGTCCTTCATTCCCTACCTGAAAGCCTTAATCGGCTAAGACCCAACTACCCTGAGACCCACATGCCCTAAACCTTTCGACCACAATACATTCATCCATGAAACCCTAAAAACCTAATCCCCTAACATCCAGATACCCTGAGACCCGAATGCCCTAACACCCTAATGCCCAGAGGCCTTGAAGCCCTAAGACCCTGAGACCCTGCAGCCCTGATGCCCCAATACCCTAACCCCTCTACTACCCTAGGCCCTTACTATTCTCAGACACGGGTACCATACAACCCGAACACACCACTACAGTAAAACCCTAAAGCCCAGCCTTAATACCTGAAGACCCTCCAACTCTAACACCCTGATGCCCTCAGACCTTACCAGCCTAAGGCGATAATACCCGAAGCAGATACCACTCTAAATCCCCAAGTCTTCAAAGCCATGAGTTCCTAAAGCCCCAAAGGACTAGTGCCGTAACAATATGAGACCCTAGAGCCCTAATGCCGTACCACCCTAATACCCTAAGACCCGAAAATCTTAATACCCTAATATTCTAACGCCTTACTGTCTTAATGCGTTAAGACCATGACATCCGAATTCCGGAAGGCTTTTACACTGGAAGGCCCTCATACCCGAATGTTCTGAGACCCCCCCGAATCCTAACACACCAATGCCCTAACACCCTAATGCCCTAATACCTAAGTACCCTAAGACCGTAACGCCCCAATAACCTAGTAGCCGAATACCCCAAATCCGAAGACCCGAATGCCCTTGACCCTAAAACCCTAGTGCCCTAATACCATTACGCGCTGATGCGCTAGTATTTTAATATCCGAAGACCCTCATACCCTAAGAACCAAGACCCTCATGCCCGAAAACCCTAGTATTATCATGCCCTAACACCCCGAACATCCTAATACACAAACACTACAACCTTGATGCCTTCAGATCCTAAAGTCCTAATGCCCGAATACCCTTTATCTCCGAACGCCCTGACGCATCGACACCCTGATTCCCTAAGGCTCTACTACCCGGACACCCTAATACCCTACGACCCGAAAGCCCAAATTCCCGAACGCCCTGCTACCGTAAGGCCTTATAACAAAATACCCCGAGAATCGAAGGCCTTCATCATTTTAAACCCTGAGACCCCAATTCACGAGGGCCCTACAAACCGCATGTCCTAACAACCTAATGCCCTACTAGCCTAACACCCTAGCGCCCTACTATTCAAATACCCGCAGGCCCTACATCTGGAAACCCTAAGACTACACGACCCTAACACCCTAATGCCCAAGTACCATCGCGCCCTACTACCCCGATACCTTAATACCTTAATAACTTATGGCTCTACATGTATTGCATGTCTACATCGAGAGAGAGAGAGAGCGAAAGAGAGAGACATACACACATATGTATATACACATATATATTTATACATATATATATATACATATATATAGTTATACATATATGCATACATGTACACGTATATATACATACACAGAGAGAGAGAGAGAGAGAGAGAGAGAGAGAGAGAAAGAGAGAAAGAGAGAAAGAGAAAGAGAGAGAGAGAGAGAGAGAGAGAGAGAAAGAGAGAGGGGGGGGAGGAGAGGATCACATTGAGGCTGGGAAGGGGAAGGAGAAGGAGAAGGATCAGGAGACGTAGGAGGAGGAGGAGCAGGAGGAGGAGGAGGAGGAGGATTAGGAGGAGCAGGAGGAGGAGGAGGAGGAGGAGGAGGAGGAGGAGGAGGAGGAGGAGGAGGAGAAGGAGGCTTCCGATCAGGCCTCTAGCTTTTCTGGCCCGTCGCCATGCATCAATCTGCTCGCCCCTCCCCAGCACTCTCTTTGGCTTCGATTCCCGCCTCATCGCTCCTGTCACTGCCACTGTAACGTTTTTTGTATTCCTCTCTCTCTCTTGCCATTCCCATTCTTTATCTTCGTCCTTATCCTCGTCAGTATCATCATCTACGAGCTCCTCTTCGATATTCTAGAGTCTCTCTGTTTTTCTCGCCTAGGCATTCTTCTCCTGCATCGTATTCTTCTCATTCCAGCATCGTCCTCGTCTTCCTCGTGCCCCTCCTTGTTCTCTCATTGGATTCCGCGTCCGTATGCTTGTGTTGTTTCCTATTCCTCCCAATCCTCTTCTCATCTGCCTCACCCTCATCCTTCCGAGCCCACTGTGGGTCTCTGATCTGCTCCCAGGCGGTTTCATTTCCGAGGGCTCTTCTTCCTCCTCCTCTTCCTCCTCCACCTCCTCCTCCTTTTCCTCCTCATCATCCTTTCCTGTTTGTTTGTCTATTGCATACTCCTTCGGTGCATGGATGATGTGATGGCGGCTGCGGTGGTGGCGCGGAGTATCCGAAAGCAGGGTGTGGGGGAAGGAGGGAATATAGATGAGAGAGGGGATCGAGGGAAGGCGTACTCGTCATCGCTGCCGTCCATGAGAACGCAAGAAAGCAATCTCGCAAAGTTCAACAATATTTCTGCTCCGCCCATCTCCCGCCCCCCTCCACCTCGCTGCCTCCTCCTCCCCCTCCATCTCCTCCTCCTCCTCCTCCTCCGCCTCCTCCTCCCCCTTCTCCTCCTCTCCCTCCCCCTCCCCCTCCCTCCCCGTCTCCCCCACGCCCTCCCTCTCGCCCCCCCCCGCCCGAAACCAGCTGCAGGCCGCGCCGCCAGGGGGCCCAGCAGCGTCCGACGGCCGGGGCACGCAGGGCTGCCGGGCCGCGGCGGTGGGAGCCTCGACGCTGGAGCCCCGTGGCGGGCGCCAACCTTTGGCGGCGAGCCTGGGGTCCTCACGTGGAGGGAGGGGCCGAGAGGAGGAAGAGGAGGAGGAGGAGGAGGAGGAGAGGAGGAGGAGAGGAGGAGGAGGAGGAGGAGGAGGAGGAGGAGAAGGAGGAGAGGAGGAGAGGAGGAGGAAGGTTAAGGAGGAGGAGGAGGAGGAGGACGAGGAGGAGGAGGAGGAGAAGGGAGAGGAGGAGGTCTAAGGAGGAGGAGGAGGAGGCGGAGGAGGAGGAGGAGGAGGAGAATAAGGAGGAGGAGGAGGAGGAGGAGGAGGAGGAGGAGGAGGAGGAGGAGGACCAGTGTAAACCCAAGAGTCATCAACGAGGTTTGAATTAACCCTCTCTCCAAGACCCCCTCTTCAGAGGCCCCTACAACGGGTCATTCCCATTGAGGGAACTGCCTCGTTGGAACACACCCGCTTAAAGACCTTGAAGCAGGCCAAAACATCGTTCTCGGGATTTCCACGCCATGGATCAACCTGACTGGTGTGTCCCGACGATCTGGAATTGTGCCAGAACGCCATTTTTGGGACTTCAACCAACACCGCGATTCAACATACCTATTGCACCCGGGTCATCCTCAATCATTCCAGAGCACCTTTTCTGGTACGTTGATCATGGGAACCCGTGAAACTCTTGCAGATTGTTGAAGCGAATGTGCGCGGCGCTAAGGCGAGAGCCACATTTTGAAAAGGAGCCGCCCTCAATCCGTGAAGCTCTTGCAGTTTTGTTGAAGCGAGTGTGCGTGGCGCTAAGGCGAGAGCCACATGTTGAAAACCACTCGCCCTTAATCCGTGAAACTCTTGCAAATGTTTGCAAACGAATGTGCGCGGCTCTGAGGCGAGAGCCACATCTTGAAAACCACCCGCCCTCAATCCGTGAAATTGTGCGCGGCGCTAAGGCGAGAGCCACATCTTGAAAAAGAACCGCCCTCAATCCGTACAGCTTTTACATGTTTAAGACGAACGTGCGCGGCGCTAAGGCGAGAGCCACATCTTGAAAAGGAGCCGCCCTCAATCTGTGAAGCTCTTGCAAAGGTTTAAAATGAATGTACGCGGCGCTAAGGCGATAGCCACATGTTGGAAACCAACCGCCCTCAATTCGTGAAACTCCTTGCAGATTTTTTAAGACGAATGTGCGCGGCTCTAAGGCGAAAGCCACATCTTGAAAACCACCCGCCCTCCATCCGTGAAGCTGTTGTCATTTTCTTAAACTTCAGAGTCAAGGCGGAGGAGGAGGAGCAGGAGAAGGAGGAGGAAGATGAGGAGGAGGAAGAGGAGGATGATGAGGAGGAGGAAGGAGGAGGAATCGGAGGAGGAGGAGGAGGAGGAGAGGCGGAGGAGGAGGAGGAGGAGGAGGAGGAGGAGGAGGGAGGAGGAGGAGGAGGAGGGCGGAGGAGGAGGAGGAGGAGGAAAAGGAGGAGGAGAAGGAGGAGGAGGAAGAGGAGGAGAAGGAGGATGAGAAGGAGGGAGCAGGAGGGAGGAGGAGGGAGGAGGAGGGAGGAGGAGGGAGGAGGAGGGCGGAGGAGGAGGAGAATGAGGAGGAATAATAGTATGAGCAATCAGGATGATAATAAGACGAATCATAATGATAAGATGAATCAACCTAATATTATTAGTTTTAATATCCAGAGGAATATGAGGAATACTAATGATAGCAGGAAGGATGCGAGGACGACACATAATGATAATATTACGAATGAGAGTGCCAATGCGAATAATCTTGACATGACGTAGATACTAACATTAATAGTCAGAATAATAATCTCAATAATACTGGTGAAGTAATCGTAGTAGCAACCCTAAGAAGACGAATCGTACTAAGAATACCAACGCGAACAATGATAATCTTACCGCTCATACTAATAATAATCAAATAATGCAACGAATTGGAAGAATACCATTAATACTAAGACTAATCCTAGTGCTACTATTAATAGCATAACTTATGATATGAATATTCATGCTGTTACTAAGAGCACTCATATTAAACATAAGACTCATATCACTATGTCTAATAATCGCCAATTGAACCACACTAGGAATAATGCGGGTAAAAATAGCAACATTGATAATACTGCGAATGCTAAAGATAATGTGAAGAGGAGGGTGAGAAGGAGGAGGGGGAGGAGGATTAGGAGCAGGAGCAGGAGCAGCAGGTGGAGGAGGAGGGGAGGAGGAGGAGGAGGCCTCCGAGCCTTCTGAGAAGGTTCGGAAATCCCTCGGCCTATGAGAAGTTATCTTGGCCTTCCCCGGAGTTGCAGAAAACCTCCCAGAAGTCCGGAGGGACTCGGAGAAGCCCCGCCGCCTTCTAAGGAGGCCTTCTCCCTCTCACTTCCCCCCTCGCTCGTTGCCGGAACCTCCCCAGAGCCACTCACGTCGCGAACAAATCGCGGCGGGAGGGTTTTCGCTACCGTTGGCCTCAGGGGGCCCTTTCTGGGCATCGGGACGAGCGCCAGCCTCCCCAGAGCCACTCGCGTCGTGAAGAAACCGCGGCGGGAGGGTTTTCGCTTTTGCTGGCCTCAGAGGGCCCTTGCCAGGCCTCGGGGCCGTCTCAGTGACCCAGCAGAGCGCACACACATAGCAGCATCAATGCAGAGGCAGGTCGAGGAGGAGGTCAGCCAGGGAGACCATGCATCCCTGGGTATTCCCAGGAAGCGCACGGTCATGTGCACCTCAAAAACGCATTTTTTCCAAGGAACCCTGGCCGTCAGGGCCAGACATGTAGCTGGCGTTGGGGCGAGAGCACGATTCCTGTGTGAGGGAGTCTCCAGCGAAACGGCTGCCGGATCGGGCGATCGGGCTCCCTGCCCCCCTGGAGATCTTTTGTGGTCCTGTTTTGCAGTTCTTCCCCTTTTCCTCCCCCTTCCCTGGTTAATTCAAGCTTCGCGCGGCCCGCTTAGCTTCGACCGAAAGAGGTGCGCTCTCGACCCGCGAATCAAACGAATGTTTTACAGTTCTAGCGAGCCGCTATCATCGAAAAACCACGGCGGAAGGCTTTTCGTCATGTTTGGCTTTGGGGAGCCCTCGCCGGGCCTCGGGACGGTAACAAAAAACGCCGCAGGATGAAGACCGGGTCCGGGGGAAGGGGTCTGGACCCCAGGAGGCCCACGTCGTGAAAAAAAAGGAATGGCGTCGGAGGCCTGGGTTTCCAGAGCTCCGACGATGTCATGCTTTCAGCCTGGGCTGCCCCCCCCCTTTGTTAATTAAAGCTGTGCGCGGCCCGCTGAGCTTCGACCGGAAGAGGTGCGCTCTCGACCCGCGAATCAAACAATGTTTTCAGCCTGGGGTGTTCGGGGGATTCTCGTTGGCGCCTGCAGCTTTTCTGGCCTCGGAAGGCCTTCCGGCGGCGGCGCCTCGCTGAAAGCGTGTCGAGGGTGCCCGGAGCGCCCCGAGCTGTGGCCAGAGGCCCAGGGCTACGGCCTGGCAGCCACCAGGCCTTGCCTTCCGAGGATCGGAGTTTTTCAATCCTGGCGTTTTTATCTTCAATCTCGCCCTCAGCATTTGGACGAAAGAACAACACACGCACACCTATACCCTAAGGGGGGTGTCGGAGGGAGGGGGACTGGCTATGGGTAGGGGTGCGGAATGTCGGACCCCGACAACACGCACCCACAGCCTTTCCCCCCGATGGGTATGGGCGAGTGTCGTTCATTCGCCAGGATTCGCTTTCGGGCCCCAGGGTCATCAGAAGCGGGTTCGGGGCGAATAGCTGCCCCGGGGGAAGAAGGTCGAAACCTCACGGGCAGCGGATTGGAGCGGCCACATCGGCGGCTGCCAGGGACTGTGCGCCTGCACTGGTCCTGGCCAGGCCGATCCTAGGTCCAGGATCGGCGCATAAGCCTTCCCGGCCAAAGCCAGGAGGGCGCACGCACCATTGCTGGACCGCGTCGGATCGCGCACTGATGGCCCCCCAGGTGGTCCTGGCCGGCCTGGAGGAGGAGGAGGAGTAGGAGGAGGAGGAGGAGGAGGAGGAGGAGGAGGAGGAGGAGAGGAGGAGGAGGAGGAGGAGGAGGGGGAGGAGGAGTGAGGGGGAGGGGGAGGAGGAGGAGGAGGGAGGAGGAGGAGGAGGAGGAGGCGGAGGAGGAGGAGGAGGCGCAGGAGGAGGAGGGGGAGGGGGAGGAGGGGGAGGAGGAGGAGGGCTGCCTCGGGGGGCGCGTTGAGGCCAGCCTGGGCTATCTGAGGGGCTGCCCGTGCGCAGACCGAAGCCTGGCGCCAGTATGCACCGCTTCTGGGCCCAGGACGGGCCTGGCTGGGGTCCCAGGCCCCGATGCAGTTTTCGGGGGCGGCAAAGAGGGGGGTGATGACTAGGGGGGGGTGGATATCATGGCGGGGGTCATGATATTTCCGCAGATTTCATGGCGCCTCTTCTCATGCATACGTCTTGGCCCCCCCCGCTGGGCCGCGCACCTGCCGCCGGCCATGATTTGCACCCCCCCCTCTTGGACACCCCCCTCTTGGCCGCTCCCGAAGTTTGTTGTTGAATGTCAATGGCTGAACAATCATTACTGTTGGACGCCTTACCGGCGCCCTGGCGCTCTCGCCGTGGCGCCGGCTGCAGTTTCGCTGAAAACGAGGCTCACGCTCGAGCGGCCTGGCTTGGGGGACCGCCAAAACCGCCCCCCCATCAACAACAACAACAACAGCAACAACAACACCAACACCAACAGCACCACCAACAACAACACCAACAACAACAACACCACCACCAACAACAACAACGACATCGACAACGACAACGACAACAACAACAACAACAACAACAACAACAACAACAACAACAACGCTCCCGTTCGAGACTTCCTCCTTTTTTGCTCGGGGCCAGTGCTTTTGCTCGCCGCCGAAAGCAGCCGTCTCAACAAAACCAGCTCTCCCGCTCGAGACTCGAGACTTCCTCCTCCCGTTTTACCTCGGGACAGGCGCGCTACTCTCTCTCTCATCGGCGCCGCCCCCCAGCAACAACAACGCTCCCGCTCGAGACTTCCTCACTTTTTTACTCAAGGCGGTGCTCTTGCTCGCCGCCGACAGCCGCCGTCCCGACAAAACCAGCGCTCCCGCCCGAGACTTCCTTCCGTTTTACGCTGGGTGCTCGTTTTTGAATTGGCGCCGCTCCCAGCAAGAATAACGCTCCCGCTCGAGGCTTCCTCCCTTTATCCTCAGGACGGTGGTGTCCCTCGCCGCCGACAGCCCCCGTCCCGACAAAACCACGGCTCCCGCTCGAGACTTCCTCCCTTCTTACTCAAGGCGGTGTTCCTCCTCGCCGCCGACAGCCGCCGTCCCAACAAAACCAGCGTTCCCTCTCGAGACTTCGTTTTTTGTTTTTCGGTGGACTAGCGCCCTACTCTCTTCAGCATTGGCGCCGTTCCCAGCAACAACAGCGGCTCTGCTCGAGACCTCCTTCCTTTCTATTCAGGGCCAGGTCCTTGCCTCGCCGCCGACAGCCCCCATCCCCACCAAGGCAATCCTGTCGCTCGATACTTCCTTGTGCTTTGCCCTTGGCTGGGGCTCCACTGGCGGTCTCCTATCGGCGCAGCAAGGCGCGGGCATGCGTTTTCGATGCGGGATCTGTTGAAATTCCTCGGAGGAGGTTTTTGCAAGACCTCATTGGGTGGGAGATCTGGGAATGGGAATAACGGACCCCTCTATAGAACAATGATCCCCCATGATGGGGTTGGTTATCATGATGGTCGCCTGCTTCGTGTGGAAACATGCGCATGAGGGTGACATGATTGTTGTAGTTGTTGTGGTTGTGGTTGTGGTTGTTGTCGAATTCTCATTTCTGAAGAATAATTATTGTTGATCCCCCCCACCAGTGCATACTGTTTTTTCTCAATCAAAGTGTGCCCCTCGACGCTCGCACCTTGTTCCCGGAAAGGGCTCAGGCCCAGGGTTCTCTTTTAGTAGGTAAACCTGTCCCCCGGTGCCAACTTGAGGGAGGCCGGCGAATTTTTTCCCTGATAAATAACGAGGTCGAAGGAGGCCGGCGAATTCAAATTTGAGGATGTCTCGAGCGAAACGCTTGTTTTTGAAATCCCGATCGATAAATCACAGGGTGCGGGCCACTTTTTCGTGTGTTGAGGATGTCTCGAGCGAAACGCTTGCTCCGCAGAGTTTGCCGAGGATGTCTCGAGCGAAACGCTTGTTTTGCAGAGCCGACCGCGACGCGGAAAAGCGCCCCGCGCGAAGGAATTTCGATGATGTATCGACTTATTCCTTTGTTTTTGTACGATTTCCTGGAATTTTGGCAGGATGTCTCGAGCGAAATGCACGACCCCACCCTAGCACGACCATACCCCAGCACGACCACACCCCAGCACGACCAGACCCCAGCACGACCCACCCCAGCACGACCCCACCCCAGCACGACCATACCCCAGCACGACCACACCCCAGCACGACCCGACCCCAGCACGACCCGACCCCAGCAAGACCACACCCCAGCACGACCACACCCCAGCACGACCTCACCACAGCACGACCACACCCCAGCACGACCACGCCAGCACGACCACGCCCCAGCACGACCACGCCCCAGCACGACCACCCCCCAGCACGACCACCCCCCCAGCACGACCACCCCCCAGCACGACCACCCCCCAGCACGACCACACCCCAGCACGACCACTCCCCAGCACGACCACACCCCAGCACGACCACACCCCAGCACGACCACACCCCGTCGCACCCCCGTGGAATGTTTCGTGGCGTGTCTGGTTGAGTGGTTGCCTGTTCGTGGGGTGTCTCGTGGAATGTTTCAACGGGTGTCTCGTGGAATGTTTCGTGAGGTGTCTCGTGGAATGTTTCGTGAGGTGTCTCGTGGGATGTTTCGCGGGGTGGCTCGACCACGCCCCAGCACGACCACCCCCCCAGCACGACCACCCCCCAGCACGACCACCCCCCCAGCACGACCACTCCCCAGCACGACCACCCCCCAGCACGACCACACCCCAGCACGACCACTCCCCAGCACGACCACACCCCAGCACGACCACACCCCAGCACGACCACACCCAGTCGCACCCCCTTGGAATGTTTCGTGGCGTGTCTGGTTGAGTGGTTGCCTGTTCGTGGGGTGTCTCGTGGAATGTTTCAAAGGGTGTCTCGTGGAATGTTTCGTGAGGTGTCTCGTGGAATGTTTCGTGAGGTGTCTCGTGGGATGTTTCGCGGGGTGGAGGTGTCTCGTGGGATGTTTCGCGGGGTGGCACGACCACGCCCCAGCACGACCACCCCCCCAGCACGACCACCCCCCAGCACGACCACCCCCCAGCACGACCACACCCCAGCACGACCACTCCCCAGCACGACCACACCCCAGCACGACCACACCCCAGCACGACCACACCCAGTCGCACCCCCGTGGACTGTTTCGTGGCGTGTCTGGTTGAGTGGTTGCCTGTTCGTGGGGTGTCTCGTGGAATGTTTCACGGGGTGTCTCGTGGAATGTTTCGTGAGGTGTCTCGTGGGTTGTTTCGTGAGCTGTCTCTTGGGATGTTTCGCGGGGTGTCTCGTGGGATGTTTCGTGAGGTGTCGCCCAGTTGGATATCGTGAAAACGTGACCATGCTGCACATGTCTATATCCCTTTCCGGGTTCGTGGGTCCATCATGTTTTTCCCGGAAAGGGCGTGGGCCCAGGGTTCTCTTTTAGTAGGTAAACCTGTCCCCCGGTGCCAACTTGAGGGAGGCCGGCGAATTTTTTCCCTGATAAATAACGAGGTCGAAGGAGGCCGCGAATTAAAATTTGAGGATGTCTCGAGCGAAACGCTGTTTCAGAAAATGGTGGGATGTCTCGAGCGAAAAGCTGGTTTTGCAGAGTTGAGGATGTCTCGAGCGAAACGCTTGTTTTCAGAATTTGCTGAGGATGTCTCAAGCGAAACGCTGGTTTTGCAGAGCCGACCGCGACGCGGAAAAGCGCCCAGCGCGAAGGAATTTCGATGATGTCTCGACTAATTCGTTTGTTTTTGTACGATTTCCTGGAATTTTGGCAGGATGTCTCGAGCGAAATGCACGACCCCACCGCACGACCACGCCCAGCACGACCACACCCCAGCACGAACACACCTCAGCACGACCACACCCCAGCACGACCACACCCCAGCACGACCACACCCCAGCACCAGCACGACCACCCCCCAGCACGACCCGATCGATAAGTCACAGGGTGCGGACCACCCCAGCACGACCACACCCCAGCACGACCCCACTCCAGCACGACCCCACCCCAGCACGACCACGCCCCAGCACGACCACACCCCATCACGACCACACCCCAGCACGACCACACCCCAGCACGACCCCGACCCAGCACGACCCCACCCCAGCCCGACCACACCCCAGCACGACCACACCCCAGAACGACCACACCCCAGCCCGACCCCACCCAAGCACGACCCCACCCCAGCACGACCACACCCCAGCAGGACCACACCCCAGCACGACCACATCCCAGCAGGACCCCACCGCAGCAAGACCACACCCCAGCACGACCACACCCCAGCACGACCTCACCCCAGCACGACCACACCCCAGCACGACCACGCCCCAGCACGACCACGCCCCAGCACCACCACGCCCCAGCACGACCCCACCCCAGCACGACCACCCCCCCAGCACGACCACACCGCAGCACGACCACCCCCCAGCACGCCCACCCCCCAGCACGACCACTCCCCAGCACGAGCACACCGCCTTGGTTGAGTGGTTGCCTGCACGACCACACCCCAGCACGACCACACCCCAGCACGACCACACCCCAGCACCAGCACGACCACACCCCAGCACGACCCGATCGATAAGTCACAGGGTTCGGACCACCCCAGCACGACCACACCCCAGCACGACCCCACTCCAGCACGACCCCACCCCAGCACGACCACGCCCCAGCACGACCACACCCCAACACGACCACACCCCAGCACGACCACACTCCAGCACGACCCCGACCCAGCACGACCCCACCCCAGCACGACCACACCCCAGCACGACCCGACACAGCACGACCCTACCCCAGCAAGACCACACCCCAGCACGACCACACCCCAGACGACCTCACCACAGCACGACCACACTGCAGCACGACACGCCCGCACGACCAAGCCCAAGCACGACACGCCTCCCCGCACGACCACCCCCAGCACGACCACACCCCAGCACGACCACGCCCCAGCACGACCACGCCCCAGCACGACCACGCCGCAGCACGACCACGCCCCAGCACGACCACACCCCAGCACTACCACACCCCAGCACGACCACACCCCAGCACGACCACACCCCAGCACGACCCGATCGATAAATCACAGGGTGCGGAGCACCCCAGCACGAACCCACCCCAGCACGACCCCACCCCAGCACGACCCCACCCCAGCACGACCACGCCCCCGCACGACCACACCCCAGCACGACCACACCCCAGCACGACCACTCCCCAGCACGACCCCACCCCAGCACGACCCCACCCTAGCACGACCACACCCCAGCACGACCACACCCCAGCACGACCCCACCCCAGCATGACCACACCCCAGCACGACCCCACCCCAGCAAGACCACACCCCAGCACGACCACACCCCAGCACGACCTTACCACAGCACGACCCCACCCCAGCACGACCACGCCCCCGCACGACCACGCCCCAGCACGACCACGCCCCAGCACGACCACGCCCCAGCACGACCACGCCCCAGCACAACCACCCCCCAGCACGACCACCCCCCCAGCACGACCACACCCCAGCACGACCACCCCCCAGCACGACCACACCCCCGCACGACCACTCCCCAGCACGACCACACCGCCTTGGTTGAGTGGTTGCCTGTCGTCGTGGAATGTTTCGTGGGGTGTCTCGTGGAATGTTTCGCGGGGTGTCTCGTGAAATGTTTCGTGAGGTGTCTCGTGAAATGTTTCGTGAGGTGTCTCGTGGGCTGTTTCGTGAGGTGTCTCGTGGGATGTTTCGTGAGGTGTTGCCCAGTTGGGTATCATGAAAACGTGTCCATGCTCCACATGTCTATATCCCTTTCCGGGTTCGTGGGTCCATCATGTTTGACAGGGAAAGTCTTCCTGCTCAAACTGGGCCCCTGGCCCCCGGGTTACAACAACAACGGCTCCCGCCTGAGACTTCCTTACAATTTAGCCAGGACCCCCGCTCCCGCCCGAGACTTCCTCGCATTTTATTCAGGAATCGCGCTGTCGCTTGGGACGTCCTTACAATTTATTCAGGAATCGCTCTCCCGGCGCTCTGGAGTCGCGCTCTCGCTGGAGACTTGCTTGCAACTTACTGAAGAATGGCCTTGCGTTGGAATTTCTTGCAATTTGCCCAAGCGCCGCGCTCCCGACACCCAGGCACCCATGAGTCGCGCCCGTTGTGGCCCCATGTGCATGCCCTTCGTGGCCCCGCTGTCGCCATTTGTGTCCCCCTCATTGTCCTACGTGGCCCAGTTGCTACCCTCAGTGGCCCCATAGTTGCCTTCTGTGGCCCCGCATTATATGCACTTCGTGGCCCCCGCTCGTTCGCGCTCTTCGTGGCCCCATACGCATTCCCTTCGTGTCCCCGCTGTCGCCCTTCGTGGCCTACTTCGTGCCCTTCGTGGCCCTGCTGTCGTTCTCTCTCGCTCTCGCTTCCGCTCGTCGTCGCCGTCGTCGTCGTCGTCGTCGCCGTCGTCTTCGACGTCGTCGTCGTCGTCGTCGTCGTCGTCGTCGTCGTCGTCGTCGTCGTCGTCGTGGTCGGTCCCCTGTCCGTCCCTCTTGGGGTCGGGTCGACGGTCCGCGGCAGCCCCGCCGATCAGCGCTGCCGCTGGCCAGGCCGACGGTCCGCGGCCGCCCCGCCGCTTGCAGGGGCCCGGCCTGCAGGGAAGAAAGGTATACCCCCCAAAAGGGGTTCGATCGAAGACGAAGAGGGCGGGTATCGAGGGTTTGGGAAATACGAATTATTGGACACTAAAGCAGATAATGGCGAACAGTCTAAACATTATTGTTGTTGTTTTTGTTGTGGCTGCTGCTGCTGCTGCTGTTGTTGTTGTTGTTGTTGTCGTCGTCCTTGTTACACATATATATATATATATATATATCTATTTATAGATTTGTGTACATCTATTTATATTTCCATCAATCAATCTATCAATCAATCTATCTATTTATCTATCTGTTTATATATAATATTACCCACAGGAGATTTTGGCTCATCCCCAGGACCTGCTTCTCATCACGCGTCGTTTTTTGACGCTTCTGGGACCCGGCGAGGGCTCTCTGAGGCCAGAAAAAGCAACACCCACCCCGTCGTGTTTTTCCCGGAAAGGGCATGAGCCCAGGGTTCTCTTTTAGTAGGTAAACCTGTCCCCCGGTGCCAACTTGAGGGAGGCCGGCGAATTTTTTCCCTGATAAATAACGAGGTCGAAGGAGGGCGGCGAATTAAAATTTGAGGATGT
>CAUYUJ010012455.1:0-16415 GCA_963575745.1 Prorocentrum cordatum | reverse complement strand
GATTATCCCGGCAAAGCAACCAAACAGCGATGTGTAGGAGCATATCTGGAAGCATTCCCCTTAAGATTCAGATGAGAATCCAGTTGTAGAATTCTGCTGTTCTCGCAGGCGTAGTCGCATTCGCGATGACAGTCGCAGTGGCAACGGCAGTCGCAGTCACAGCCTCAGCCTCAGCCTGCCTCAGCCTCAGCCTCAGCCTGCCTCAGCCTCAGCCTGCCTCAGCCTCAGCCTCAGCCTGCTTCAGCCTCAGCCTCAGTCTGCCTTCAGCCTCGGCCTCAGCCTCAGCCTGCCTCAGCCTCCGCCTGCATCAGCCTCAGCCTCAGCCTCAGCCTGCCTCAGCATCAGCCTGCTTCAGCCTCAGCCTCAGCCTGCCTCAGCCTCAGCCTCAGTCTGCTTCAGCCTCAGCCTCAGTCTGCCTTCAGCCTCGGCCTCAGCCTCAGCCTGCCTCAGCCTCAGCCTGCCTCGGCCGCAGCATCAGCCTGCCTCAGCATTCAAAATGTGGCCCAGGAGTGGAGTTCTGGGAACTTGAAGAACACGAAGTGGCCTACAGTTGGCTCCGGGCATCCAAAATGTGGCCCGGGAATGGAGTTCTGGGAAATCGAAGAGCACGAAGTGGCCTACAGTTGGCTCCGGGCATCCAAAATGTGGCCCGGGAATGGAGTTCTGGAAGTCGAAGAGCACGAAGTGGCCTACAGTTGGCTCCGGGCATCCAAAATGTGGCCCGGGAATGGAGTTCTGGGAGCACCAAGAGCGATTTTGCGAGGATGTCCCAAGCGATTTCGGCTTCGGCGGCAGCCTCCCCGGGTCCCGCCCAGACCCCCCTGAGGAGTCATGATGCTCTCTTTTGAGACCGCTAGAAACCTATCAGCAAGAGCTGTTAGGTAAAAACAGGTAGAGCAAAACGAACAACAAAACGAGAACAAAACGAAAAACAACGTTCAGGTCCAGCCCTGGGGTCACTCTCGGGGAGGGCGTCGATGAGCTCACTGGAGGCAGGCTGTTTTTGTTCGGAAGGCAGGCGCATGTGGTTGCGCCGCAGCTCGCGGCAAGCGTCCCCCCAGGGAGGGGGGGCCCTGGGAAGAGGAGCCCCGCGGCAAGGAAGCTAGTCTTCGGCGTCCTTCTGGCGTGACGGGCGTCACCGCGGAGGGGGGGGAGGGGACCAGTGACGTAACGTTATGCGCCCATGGAGTTTATAGGAATGGTCCGCAATAGGTATCGACCAGGCCTACGGCGAATCACCGCCGCCCCCGATGTGCTTTGCGGGGAAGCGCCTCTGCAGCCAATCAGTGCGGCCAGAGCTCGGCCAAGCTATCGGACTACGTGTTCCCCAAGTCGTTGTGGAACCCCGTCGGGGAACATGGTGGGGGGAAAGAAGAAGAGGAGGAGGGGGACGAACTAGGAGGAGGAAGATGATGACGATGATACTGCTGCTGATGATGATGATGCTGATGATGATGATGATTAAGAAGAAGTTGCTGATGATGATGATGATGATGGTGATGATGATGATGATGATGATGATGATGATGATGATGATTATGATGATGATGATGATTATGATGATTATGATGATGATGATGGTGATGATGATGATGATGATGATGATGAATATGTTGATGATGATGATGATGATGATGATGATGATGATGATGGTGGTGGTGGTGGTGGTGGTGATGATGATGATGATGATGATGAGGATTATCAATATGATGCTGATGCTGCTGGTGATGATGCTGATGATGATGAGGAGGAGGAGGAGGATGATGCTGATGCTCATGCTGCTGCTGCTGAGGAGGAGGAGGAGGAGGAGGAGGAGGAGGAGGAGGAGGAGGAGGCCTCTTGTGAGCCTCATAGGGGCACTCTTTGGGCCTTCTTGGAGCTTCCTGGGCGCCTCTTGGATGCCTCTTGGGGGTCTTTGGAGGCTCCTTCGGAGGCTCTTTGGTCGTCTTGAGGGCGTTCTTGGCCCGTCTGATGCCGTCGGCAGCCATCTTGGGGGCCTCTCTGGGCCGACGTGGGGCCGTCTTGGGGCGCTTCAGGGCCGTCTTGGAGGCCGTCTTGGGTGTCTTGGAGGTCTCCTGGGCCGTCGTGGTGGCCTCTTGGGCTGTCGTGGGGGCCTCTTGTGCCGTCGTGGGGGCCTCTTGGGCCGTCAGGGGGGCAGCTCGAAAGCATCTTTGGCAGTCTTGGGGTCATCTTGGTTTATTCTGGCGCCGTCTTGGGCCGTCGGAAAGCCAAGAATGAGCAAGCGCCAGAATCCTCATGCTTTGGCCTCGTCGGGCGTTCCTGGAGGGTCCTCTTGAGCCGTCTTGGGGGCCTCTTGGGCCCTCTTAGGGCGATTCTGAGGCAATCGCAGCCGTCTTGGAGACCATCGTGGCCGCCTTGGTCGCCGTCTTGGGGCTGTCTGGAGCGGCAAGGCCGACGACCGGGGAGTTTGTGTGTCCTTCTGGGGCGGGGCGCCGACGGGAGGCACCTTTTCCGCAGGGCCGGCGCGATTGGCCGAGACCCCACAGGGAACATTCTCAAGGGGCCCAGAGCCACCGAACATTCGGTGGATCTGGTGGCCTTCGGACTATCCCGCCACCGTGCCTGGATTGTTGGTCAGGGGCTTCCTGGACGCATGAACGGATCTTTTGGAGTTTCTCTCGGGGCCCTCCTGGAGGGCTCTGCGGGGTCTCCTGGAGGCTCCTTGGGCGCCTGCTGGGGCCTCTCGGGGGCCTCTTGCCTCCCGGAAGCCTCTTCGGGCCTCCAGGGGGATCTCGGGGCCATCTTCGGATGGAGCGCGCGGGCTTTCAGTCCGTGCTCTCCCTCTTTGGCCCATCTTGGGGCCATCTTGGGGGCGTCTTTGGGCTCGTCTTTTGGGCCCGTCGGGACGAGAACGCTAAAATCTTTCAACCAACTAAAGACAATCGCTGACTTTTGCCGTCTGAGGCCGTCTTACGGGGGTCCCTTGGGGCCCTCTCTGGGCTTCTCTGTGGCCTCCTGGGCCGCATTGAGGCAGTCTTCGGCCGTCTTGGGCTGTCTCGTGGGTCACTTGGACCGTTCTGACGACTATCTAGTCGGCGTCACCCCAACATACTTATACTATATGTGCGTCGCCCCCCTGGGGGCGACGCGCGCACCGAGAAATCTTATAGTATATGCGTCGTGGCGGGCGCTTCCTGGCCACACCGCTCGGGAAACGATATACTACAAGATGGGTATACTAGATGTTCGGGTCGGACGCGCGCCTCCAAGGAGGACATATAGTATTAGTATGTCCATGTGCGTCCCATAGGAACGGAAGCCGGTCCAGATCAGTGCCCTGCGGCGCGGTGGTGAATTCCGAAGTCCTTCTTGGACCCCGACGGCGCCGAGCGTGGCGCAACACTGGGGGAGGGAGGGGGGGGCCGCGGGGCCCCGTGATGGCCGTGGACGCGCCGCACTTTAAAAAAAAAACGCTACTGAGTCAGAGGGGGGGAGGGAGGAGGAGGAGGGAGGAGGCGAAAGGAGGGAGGAGGAGGAGGCGGAGGACGGAGGGAAGGAGGGGAGGAGGAGGAGGGAGGAGGAGGAGGAGGAGGAGGAGGAGGAGGAGGAGGAGGAGGGAGGAGGAGGAGGAGGAGGCGGAGGAGGAGGATGAGGATGAGGAGGAGGAGGGGAGGAGGGAGGAGGAAGGAGGAGGGTAGGAGGAGAGGAGGAGGAGGAGGAGGAGGAGGAGGAGGAGGAGGAGGAGGAGGAGGAGGAGGAGGAGGAGGGGAGGAGGAGGGGAGGAGGATAGAGGAGGAGGAGGAGGAGGAGGAGGAGGAGGAGGAGGAGTGAGGAGAGGAGGAGGAGGAGGAGGAGGAGGAGGAGAGAGGGAGGAGGAGGGGAGGAGGGAGGAGGGAGGAGGGAGGAGAAGGAGGAGGAGGAGGAGGAGGAGGGGGGGAGGTAAAACAGGGGAGGATCGGGACAAATCCGCTCCGAGCGTTCCGGAGCGCTCTCGGAGCGTTCCGGAACGCTCTGGAGCGGCCGCGGCGCCCAATGCATCCTCCAAGCCCGCCGCTTCTCAGAGCTTTCGAGTTCTCCCGATCCGATTTTGTCCCGATCTTCGCGTCGTTTTAGGGGAGGCGCTGGCAGAGGGGAGAGGCGCGGCGGGAGGGGGGAGGGGCCCCGCTCCTCCTCTGCCCCGCCGCGCCCCGGCGCGCTGCCTGCAGAGGCCCCTTTGGCGCCGCCGCGCCGGGGAAAGAAAAGGCTCCGCCCGCGAGCGGCGGCCCGCTGCGCCGTGCCGCCGGAGGTGGCCACGGTTCTCCCTCCCTCCTTCTCCTCCTCTTCTCCCTCTCCTTGCTCTTCTCCTCCTCTCCTCCTTCTCCTCTTCTCCCTCTCCTCCTCTGGACCCTTCTCCTCCTCCTCCTCCTCTTCTCCTCCCCCTGCTTCCTCCCCTTCTCCTCCGCTTCCTCCTCCTCCTCTTCTCCTTCTTCTTCCTCCTCTTCTCCCTCTTTTCCCCTCCTCCCCCCGCCCTCGTCCCTGTTCCTCTTCCCTCCTCCCTGTTTGGGCACGAGGACACCAGAGGGCGACGAGGACTGGTAGTCCCAAATCATGGGTGGACCGGCTCCTGGGTCTCTTTCGCGCTGCACGGGGAAGGGGAGGAGAGAGAGGATGAGGAGGTGGCGGAGCAGGAGGAGGGGGAGGAGGCGGACGGGGGACGGGGACTAGACGACGACGACGACGACGACGACGACGACGACGACGACGACGACGGCGGCGGCGGCGGCGGCGGTGGCGGCGACGACGACGACGACGGACGACGGACGACGGAAAACGGACGACGGACGACGGACTACGGACGACGGACAACGGACGACGGAAGACGGACAACGGACGACGGACGACGGACGACGACGGTGGCGGTGACACCGACGACGACGACGACGAGGACTTCAAGTCCGCTCCAACTTGGTCCAACGACCCCTTCCTGGTGTCACCCCTGATCGGTTTCCGACGGTCCTGATGTACGAAGCGAGTGCCCCGCATGCCGAAAATGGCAACGCACTTTTTCGAACCTCAATCGATCGACCGAGGGGGGGGGAGGAGGAGGTCCCTTTCTTTCTCAGGAGGAAAATGATGATGATGATGATGATGATGATGATGATGATGATGATGATGATGATGATGATGATGATGATGATGATGATGATGATGATGATGATGACGTTGACGACGGAGGTGACGATGACGATGCTGATGATGATGCTGATGGTGGTGGTGGTGAAGATGATGATGATAATGCTGCTGCTGGTGATGATGATGACGAATATGATGCTGCTGCTGATGATGATGATGATCATGGTGATGATGACGCTGATGCTGCTGCTGATGATGATGATGGCAATGATGATGCTGCTGCTGTTGCTGCTGCTGATGATGGCGATGATGATGCTGCTGATTATGATGGTGATGATGATGATGATGATGGTGATGATGATGAGATGCGTGATGATGATGAGATGATGATGATGATGGTGAGCTGTTGATGATGATGCTGACGCTGATGCTGTGAATGCTCTATGCTGTCGATGATGATGATCTGAGTATGATGATATCTGCTGCTGCTGATGATGATGATGAGATGATGATGATGATTGATGATGATGATGATGATGACGATGATGATGATGATGATGATGATGATGATGATGATGATGATGATGATGATGATGATGATGATGATGATGATGATGATGCTGATGCTGATGCTGCCGCTAATAGTTCTGCTTATGACGATGATGATGATGATCATCATGATGGTGAGGATGAGGATGAGGATCAGGATGAGGATGAGGATGAGGATGAGGATGAGGAGGAGGAGGAGGAGGAGGAGGAGGAGGAGGAGGAGGAGGAGGAGGGGAGGGCGATGGGAGGAGGAAAAGTAGGAAGCAGGAGGAGATGAGAGACGGAGGGGAGGGGGGAGGAGGGTGGTGGTGGGGGAGAAGGAGGAGGAGGAGGAGGAGGAGGAGGAGGAGGAGGAGGAGGAGGAAGGGAGCGGGAGGGCGATGGGGAGGAGGAAAAAGAGAAGCAGGAGGAGGATGATGAGGAGACGGAGGGGGAGGGGGGGGGGGGGTGAGTGGAGGAGGAGGAGAGGAGGAGGAGGAGGAGGAGAGGGAGAAGAGAAGGGGGGAGGAGGTAAGGGGAGGAGGAGCGGGAGGAGGAGGAGGAGGATGATGGAAGAGGAGGAGGAATGAGGTGGAGCGAGGGGAATGAAGAGGAGGAGCAAGAGGTGGAGGTGGCATTGATGATGATTGATGATGATGGATGATGATGATGAGGATGATGCTTGATGATTGATGGATGATGATGATGATGATGATGATGATGATGATGATGATGATGATGATGAGGAGGAGGGAGGAGAGGAGTGAGGACAACAAGGATAGGAGAGTCTCGAAAGAGGATAGCGTTCACGAGGGTTTTTTTAAGGAGTAAGGAGGAGGAGGGGAGGAAGAGGAGAGGTCAGTTGAGGAGTAGAAAAAGGATGCAGTCTAAGGAGGCCGGAGGGAAAGAGAGAACGTTTCTTCTTGATCGAGGGAGGAGGGAGGCGAGAAAAAGGGTAAGAAGGTTATGAAGAAAGGAGGAGGAGGAGGAGGAGGAGGAGGAGGAGGAGGTGGTGGAGGAGGAGGTGGAGGAGGAGGAGGAGGAGGAGGAGGTGGTGGAGGAGGAGGTGGAGAAGGGTGATGATGAGGAGGAGGAGGCGCGTATATGGGTCGTTTCAGGGAGGCCCTCGCTTGCGAGGAGCCAAGGAGCTGGCATCCCTTCGCAGGCTAACCACGAGCCGTCGGCCAGGGCAGCGGCCGACCCCGCGCGTCCGCGGCCCGGCGCGCCCGCGGCCCTTGGCCACGGCCGCTGGCCGAGGAGGGCCGGCTCGCCTGCCCGCCAACCCGGAGATGCTCAGAGCGCCAGCCTTAAGCCGGGCATGTCCCCCTTGCAGGAGGAATACCCAAACGTGTGTCAAAACATAGGATTCAACCGTGAGTCAAAGCGCTGTGTGACGCGAATCTTCGCCACGACGACAGGACCAGTCCTCGTTGTGAGGCCAGAGAAGTGTTCGCCGGGCGGACGTTTGCATTTTGATGTGCAACCTTGTGGGCAATCGGTCCATGAGAAGGCCTTCGCGACAAGTGCGACGTCGTCTCGCGTGGCCAATCCTGCCGAAGCATGGTGCTAGCCATACAGGCGGATGCCCTCGCAGCTCTTATTCATTTGTTACCGGCCCGCATTGCTAGATTTTTTTTTTTTTTTTTTTTTTTTTTTTTTTTTTTTTTTTTGGTTTTCCTCCAAAATCCGCCTGTAGGGGGACATGCCCGCCTAAAGCTGGCCTGCGATTCCGTCGGGGTTGCTTTCCAGAACAAGGGTTCGTCTCTATGGAATCAGCTGTCGCACCTGGATTTGGCATTCCCGACGCAGTCGTAGAAGTGGCAGGACCCACAAAGATCGAACACATCAGCAACGTAATTCGGCTGGACCTTGGCGCGCTTCTCCGATCTTCATCCTTCCACATGAACTGCCAGCTTCCTGACGCTGCCTCTGACTGTGGCCTCGTCGGCCTCATCGTCGATCTTGATGCCTGCTTTACCCAAGAGCTCACGAAGCTCGCCCAAGTCAGTCTCCGCAGCGTTCGGATTGTGCATGTCGGTACCTCCTGGGTCCTCTCCTGCTTTGACTCCTCCATCGTGCGGTTGCTCTGCAGGTCCATCATGTGCTGCTGGCCGGCTGGCTGGCTGCAGCTTCGATTTTGACCTCACCGGCTGCCTCCTTGCGCTCCTCGAGCGCCGCGAGCCCCGCCAAGACTTGCCCCAGCTCGGCGCCGAGGGTGCCATCGTCGCCAAGACCCTTGAGAGTACTTCCCCTGTTGTCGACCGTGACGCCGAGGGACGCGACAGCCTCCGACGACTCCGCGCACCGTGCCCGAGGACTGGGGCCCTGGAGACACTGCAGCCGGCGGCTTCGTCTGCCTCTCCGCGATGGCCAGGATCCTCCTCCTCCTCCTCCTCCTCCTCCTCCTCCTCCTGGAGGCGGGGGCGGGGGCTCCCCACCCAGACAGCGGGCCCGTTCAGAGTACACAGTGGGAAACTTTGGTCGTCGATTGTAGCCTGAGCTCTTTTCAAGATCCTCTGCGCCTTGCACAACAGCTCCTCACGCTTGCTGGACCTTCTTCTGAGGCAGCTGGTGCGTGACTGGGGTAGGCCAGGGGCCGAAGCTGCGCCTGGGCCGGGTTCGACGGCTCGAGCTCAGCACGCAACTTCTTCTTTTCATCTTCCAAGCTCTCTGGCCGCCAGGAAGCACGATTCATTGAGATCTTTGATGTTCCGCAAGGACCGATCGATCTCCTCCAATCTGCACTTTATCTGCGTAGAGGATGCGTGCGGCGGTAGCTCTCCCGAGTTGACCTCCATGTACTCTCCACCACCACTTCCTTCCTCGTTATGTTTGGCGTCGGCAGGCTGCTTTTGGCTCCAGCTCTGCCAATTTACCCATCTGCCACGTCGGAGCCTTTGCACCTCCAACTGACGAATTCTCGCGAGACTCTACTTGCTTGGCCCCTGGGCCTTTGAATGCGGCTGCCATGGCGACCCCGCACTACTGTCAACTGAGTTTGTCGGCCCTGTTCCACCAGGCCGCCCTGGAGACGGGATGAACGCACCACTTGCAACACCAGTCCACTACAGCCGCACGACGCTGCTGGGCATGTCGACAGATCTTGTTACTGACATCGCCTTTCATCCGCAACCTGGAGCACAAACGAGGGAATGAGGCTCGCCCTCAGTAGCGCGCAGTTCGACTGAGTTGGCCTGAAATGGATGATGGCCGGCCGCGGACTAGCGGTATTTTTTTTTTCACGCAGGAACCATAGAACTTGAACCAAACTGGCTACGGATGATGAGGTGCAGGAGGAGGAGGAGGAGTTGGAGGAGGAGGAGGAGGAGGAGGAGGAGGAGGAGGAGGAGTAGGAGTAGGAGTAGGAGGAGGAGGAAGAGGACGACGGCGGCGATGGTGACAACGAGGGGGGCGACGGCTGACGACGACAAGCCTCGGCCGCGCCCAGGAGGAGCCTGCGCTGGCCCCCCCCAGCGCGCCCCCTTGATCGCCCCACCCCCCGTGGATGCGGCCGCGCCCCCGTCTGTCACGGAGCGCTTGGGTCGCGTGGTGGGTCGTCGTCTTCGTCATTCGTCCTCGTCGTTCGTCTCGTCCCTCGTGTTCTTCCGTCCGCAGGGGGCGGGCCGCCGCCTCCTCTCAGGCGCCGGACTAAGCCTCTTACGGCACCTCCCTGCCTACTGCTCCCCTCATCCGTCGTCGGCTCCTCATACTTCATCCTCCGTGCTCCGAACAGACACAACGAGCCCCCTCCCCCTCCTCCTCCTCCTCCTCTCTGGCATCATCCTTCCGTCTCTGCTCCCTGGCCTCCTCCTCCTCCGCCTCCGTCTCTTCCTGTCTCTCCTCCCTCCTCCTTCTCCTCCCCCTCCTCCTCCTCCTCCTCCTCCTCCTCCTCCTCCTCCTCTTCCTCCTTTTTTTGTCTTTTTCTTTTTCCACTCCTGAGGAGGTGTGGACTTCCTCTTCAGGGCAAGGGGGAGGATGACTTAGCTACCTCGCCCCTTGGGGGGCTTCTCCTTGCCTTCGCTTCCGTCGCGATTGCCCCACTTTCTCTCCACAGGCTCCAGTTTGACCACCCCCTCCCAGGGGCAACGGCCCGCGGGGGGTGCATGGCTGCGTCCAGGATGAACTTGGACGCCACGAGCGTGAGCGAGAGGAGGAGCACCGTCTCCGCTTCCTCCTCGACCTCCCTCTCCTCGGGCAGCGCGGGAGACCCCCCGGGCAGCGTGCCGAGCTCCCAGGACGTATTGGGCAGGCCCTGCGGCCTGTGCCGCCGACCCCGACGGGGCACGACGGCGGCGGCGGCGACGGCGGCGACGACGACGCTGACGCTCTGGAGCCCTTCCTTTGGGCTCTCGTGGGAGCCTATCGGGCTCTGTTTGGGGGGGCCTCCATTGGGGGACCTCCTGGGAAAATCCGTGGCCACTCGGAGCCGCTTCGGAGCAGATTTGAGGCCTCTTGGAGGCATGCAGGAACACGCAGCACCCCGAAACAGCAGACAAGAGTGAGGAGGGTGCCTCTGGGCGGGATGTCCGGGAGGAGGGGGGCATGCTGGTGCCCTTGTCCTGGTGCCCTTGACCACAGGGCGCAGGCTGGGGGAGGGGTTCCCCCTGTCGACAAGGGGACCAACCGCCTGTCTCCCTTGTCCACAGGGGGGACCCCCATGGGGGGAGGTTGCGACCCTTGGGATCCCCCCCGAGACCCCCCCTGCTACCCCCGGGGGGTTCCCCCTCTGCTACCCTCCCCCCCCCACGCCAGTGAAGGGCTCAAAGGGAAGGGGCTTCCCTTCGAATGAATGACGATTTTGTTTGATTTCCGTCTGGCTGGATCGCTTGAGGAGGAGGGCCGAGGGAAGGGGGGGCGGCGACGGCGATGACGACCCAAACTGACAAACGTCTCACACACGCCGACAGGGTCGGCGTTTTTTCCTCAACCGTCCTGTGGTGTTGGGACCTCGCTTTGAAGAGACAGCGCCCCGCGTCCTCTCCTCTTCTCCTCCTCTCCTCTCCCCCTCCCCCTCCTCCCTCCTCCAAATCCTGCCTCTGCTTTCCGTGTGACGCCATCACCGGCATCATCATCATCATCATCATCATCATCATCATCATCATCATCATCATCATCATCATCATCATCATCATCATCATCATCATCATCATCATCATCAGCATCATCATCAGCATCATCATCATCATCATCAATTCTCATCATCATCAGCACCATCATCATCAGCATAATCATCATCGTCATCATCACCATCACCCCCATCGCAACCATTCGCATCATCCACATCATCCACATCATCCACATCATCCACATCATCATCGTCACCATCATCACCATCATCATCACCATCATCATCATCATCATCGTCGTCGTCGTCGTCGTCATCAGCACCACCACCACAATCACCATCACCATCATCATCACCATCATCACCATCACCATCATTACCATCACCATCATCATCATCATCACCATCATCTTCATCACCATCATCATCATCATCATCATCATCATCATCGTCGTCGTCGTCGTGGTCGTCGTCGTCGTCGTCATCATCATCATCATCATATCGTCACCGTCACCATCACCATCACCATCACCGCCACCAAGGACAGCATCGTGAAACACCCTTCACCCTCCACTCTCTCTCCTTCCACCCCCGCCTCTGCCGCCCGCATGCCTCTGCTTTGGCACTCTCCTCACACGCCTCGTGGCCCCACAGGAAGCTCCACCGAAGCTTCATTATCATCGCAATCGACAGCAGCGTGCCTCTGCTCCTCGCATGTGCACCATTCGGTCACCCCCCTCATACAGTTCGTGGCCCTACAGGGAGCTCCACCGAAGGCCCCAGTGGCAGGGTCCGCATGCGCCCGACGCCCAGTTTGGCACACCCCTCACACGATTCGTGGCCCCATAGGGAGCTCCACCGAAGGCCCCAGTGGCAGGGTCCGGATGTGCCCGACGCCCATTCTAGCACACCCCTCACAGGTTTCTTGACCCCGTGGAGAGTTCCACCGAAGGCCCCAGTGGCAGGGCCCGCATGCGCCTGACGCCCAATTTTGTCGCACCCCTCGCACGGTTCGTGGCCCTGCAGGGAGCTCCACCGAAGGCCCCACTGGCAGAGTCCGCATGCGCCTGACGCCCATTTTAGCAAACCTCTCACACAGTTCGTGGCCCCGTGGAGAGCTCCACCGAAGGCCCAAGTGGCAGGGTCCGCATGCGCCTGACGCCGAAGTTGGCACAGCCCTTCACACGGTTCGTGGCCCCATAGGGAGTTTCACCGAGGGCCCCAGTTGCAAAGTCTGCATGCGCCCGGCGCCTAATTTGGCACACCCCTCACACGGCTCGTGGCCCCATGGAGAGAGCTCCACCGAAGGCCCCAGTGGCAGGGTCGGGATGTGCCCGACGCCCATTCTAGCACACACTTCACACGGTTCGTGGCATCATGAGGAGCTCCACCGAAGGTTCCAGTGGCAGGGTCCACGTGTGCCCGACGCCCAGTTTGGCACACCCCCCACACAGTGCGTGGCCGTAAGGACGTCTCAGACGTGAGCCACAGATATATGAGCCCTCTAGCTAGTAGCCGCATCCTTCGTCAAACCTGCCTCGCGATACTCGCAGCTGTAAATTATGTTTGGGTACTGCTCCAGGCTAGTTTGATTTTTTTTTCTGGAGGTTCTGGGCAATTTCCCTCGTCGTCATCGGTCGGTCGGCGTCGTCGTCGTCGTCGTCGTCGTCGTCGTCGTCGTCGTCGTCGTCGTCGTCGTCCGTCGTTGTCGTCGTCGTCGTCGTCGTCGCTGTCGTCGTCGTCGTCTTCGTCGTAATCGTCGGTCGTCGTCGTCGTCGTCGTCGTCGTCGTCGTCGGCGGCGGCGTCGTCGTCGTCGGTCGTCGTTGTCGTCCTCGTCCTCGTCCTCGTCGTTGTCCTCGTCCTTGTCCTCTTTGTCGTCGTTGTCGTGATGTTGGTGGTCGTCGTCGCGGCTGTCGTCGTCTTCGTCTTCGTCGCCGTCGCCGTCGCCGTCGCCGTCGTCGTCGTCGTCGTCGTTGTCGTCCTCGTCTTCGTCGTCGTCGTCTTCGTCGCCGTCGTCGTCGTCGTCGTCGTCGTTGTCGTCCTCGTCTTCGTCGTCGTCGTCGGCGGCGGCGGCGGTGGTGGCGGCGTCGGTCGTCGGCGTCTGTCGTCTGTCGTCTGTCGTCTGTCGTCTGTTGTCTGTCGTCCATCGGGTGTGTTCGTTTGTTGTAGTTTTCGACCGTCGTCTGTCGTCGTCGTCGTCGTCGTCGTTCTTGTCCTCCTCCTCCTCGTCGTCGTCGTCGTCGTCGTCCTTGTCGTGGTGTTGTTGGTCGTCGTCGTCGTCGCGGCTGTCGTCATCGCCGTGGTGGTCGTCGTCGAGGGGGGGGAGGGGGGGGAGGCAGTTGGAGTGAGGGGGGTGGGGAGGGGACGGGTGGTGGAGGTGGAGGAGGAGAAGGAGGAGGAGGAGGAAGAGGAGGAGGAAGAGGAGGAGGAGGAAGGGGCGAGATGAAGCGGGGGCTATGGAGGATGGTGAGGTAAGGGATGAACTAGGTGGATGACTGTGTTTTTTTGTTGTGATGAGGATGAGGATGGTGACGATGATGATGATGATGATGATGATGATGATGATGATGATGATGATGATGATGATGATGATGATGAGTCTGATGCTGATGATGTTGAGACTGATGATTATGTTGATGATGCAGCTGATTCATCCAACGATTCATTCGATTATATGATGAGGAGGATAAAGGTGATGGTGATTGTGATGCTGATGCTGCTGCGGATGCTCCTGCTGATGATGATTATGATGATGGTGATGACGATGATGGTGATGATGATGACGATGATGATGATGATGATGATGATGATGATGATGATGATGATGATGATGATGTTGACGCTGAGTGTGATGATGGCGATGATGACGATGATGCTGGTGATGATTATGATAATGATAAGGATGATGATGTTGACAACGATGACGATGACGATGCTGATGATGATGAATCTGACGACGATGTTGGCGATTATGATGATGTGGATGAGGCTGCTGGTAGTGATGATGCTGATAGTGGTAGTGATGATGATGACGATGATGGTACAGGCTACGATGACGACGGCAATGGTAGTGATGACGATGACGGTGGCAGCGATGACAACGATTATGATAAACATGGTGATAGAGATGGCGAATATATCTGCTCTGGATATGACGTTGCTGATTATGACGTTGACGATGTCGGTAATATTGATACAGACGACGGTTTGGTGATCGTCGTGATGGCGATGATGATGGCGATGATGATGATGCCGATGATGATGCTGCTGATGATGATGATGATGATGATGATTATGATGATGATGATGATGATGATGATGATGATGATGATGATGATGATGATGATGATGATGATGAGATGTTGATGTCGATGCTGGTGATGGTGATGATGATGATGATGATGATGATGCTGATGCTGCCGCTGCTGATGCTGATGATGATGCTGCTGCTGCTGATGATGACGATGATGATGATTATGATGATGTTGTGGAGGAGGTGGAGAAGGAGAAGAAAGAGGAGGAGGAGGAGGAGGAGGAGGAGGAGCAGCTGGAGGCGAAGGCGGAGCAGAAGGAGGAGGAGAAACTCTTTGGGAACTCTTTGGCTATGCAACCTCGCACGCTAGAGCAGAGCTGGCCAATCCGCTGGGACAAGTGTGGGGACGTCTTTGCTCACACCATGCTGACACGGGCACCTCCTTTTCGGTCTGACTGCAACGATTACCAGCCCGAACCAACCTACTACGTAGGGGCTACTGCTCCTCGCCCCGAAAGCTGAGTGCCAGACAGAGGGGGCGGATGCTCCCCGCACGTACCGCCTCGCCAGCTGGGGACTCAGGGCGTGCGTGCGCGAAGCGCTGTATTGAATCTGTGAGGCGGTTGCGCAGGCGCCGCCGAAAAAGAAAGGAGCACGCAACACAAGCGACGTAGCGACGCGTCCGCGTTGAGACGTGCACACTCGAGGTTGCACCTTCCCCCTGGCCGCACCTTCCCCCTGGCCCTCGAAGCCCCCGCAAGGGTGCGGATCCAGGGGTGCCTGACACGCGTGCCCTGCGCACAGTCCCTCGTGCAGCGCGCGCGTGCCATGCTCTGCCCAGCCTCACGATTTATCCGAACTCGCCTTCGACGTCGAGGACGAACTGCTCGAGGACAGCTCTGGAGAAGACTTCACCTTCGGGTCTGTCGGCCCCTCGCCCTGCATCAGCGGGGCCCGGAACCACTGGAGCACACGGAAGCGCTCGTCGATCTTGGGTGCACGCCAATAGGAGCCAGTGCCGACCTCGCCCTTGGTGCTGTTGGATGCTGAAGACCTCTTTCGAGAAGTGCGCCGAGGGAGACGGCTTGCGCCGCAGTGCTCCTTGCCGTCGCTCTTGGCGATGTCCTTCGTGATCTTTGCCGTCTGCGTCACCCTCCACACTCCTGACGGGTAGGTAAACTCGTTCAGGTTGCACCTGAGACGCTTTACCTTCATGTCGCCTCTGTCGTAGCCATGCTCGGTCTTGTCCTTCACGCTGCTGGGCGCTTCGGGTACATCGAGCTGGCTTGCCGCTGACTCATCCCCGTGGTCTGCACGCCCACCCGGACTGCCACGCACAGCCTCCCTGTACTCGGGGACCTCCTTCACCTTGCTGGTGCTGCGCCTCTCGGCCGCGTGCCACGGAGCCGCTGCGAGGTGAGCCCTGGGCACCCGCCGGCATCCTTCGCGCTGGTCTCAGCGGTGGCCGGGACCGTAGCACCGCCCGCTCCCCGGGACTTCTTCTGCGTGTAGTCGGCGTCGCCCCAACATACTTATACTATATGTGCGTCGCCCCCCCCCCCCCCCCCCCCCCCCCCCCCCCCCCAGGGGCGACGCGCACACCTAGAACTCTCATGGTATATGCGTCCTGGCGGGCGCCTTCTGGCCACGCCGCTCGGGAAGCGATGTACCACAAGATGGGTCTACTCTATGTTCGGGTCGGACGCGCGCCTCCGAGGAGGACATATCGTTCTCGTATTTCCCCCGTGCGCCCCACGCAGGCGCCCATGCCTCCTTCTGGTGCCGCACCTGCCGCCTCTCGCGCTCGGCCGGCCCCGCATGAGGCTGTCGCCTCCCCCCTGTCCTTCTCCGCTTGCCGCCTGTGCCGCTTCATCTCTCCGGTTTGCCTTCGCCAGGCAGGGGAGGAGGAGGAGGAGGAGGAGGAGGAGGAGGAGGAGGAAGGAGGAGGAGGCAGGGGAGGAGGGAGGAGGTAACAGGAGGTTTTTATTGTCTTTTTGGGAGGAGGGAGGAGGAGGAGGAGGAGGAGGAGGAGGGAGGAGGAGGAGGCTCCGTCGGCTCCTCGGCGTCGTGCTGCGAGCCTGGGGCCCGGGCGCGGCGCCCCGGCCTCGGGCCGCCAGGGGCCCGCCCAGGCCGGCCTTCCGGGCGGCCCTCCGCGGCGGCGGCACGGCGCCGCGGCCGGGGCGCCTGGCGCGCCCTGGCCACGGCGGCTGCGGTCGCAGCGAGTAGCCTCGCGGGCCTAGAGGCTGCCGCCAACACCAGTATCGGCGGTGTGCCTGCATCGAGGGGGGAAGATCCCGACCTCGGCGATGGTGTTGAAATTTGTGGCTTCCGAGGTGGCCGAAATGTGGCCACCAGCACCGAAATCTAGGATCATCTCCCATGTGGAGGCCCCCCCCCTGTGTTGGTGTTGGTGCCAATTTCTCGGCCTCCAATAGCCGCCCCCGCTGGACCGTCGGCGCCCGAGCCGTCGCCCGCGCCCTAGCTCCTGCGAGCAT
>CAUYUJ010012454.1:7500-16418 GCA_963575745.1 Prorocentrum cordatum | reverse complement strand
CCCGCCTTTCCCTCCTCCTCCCCCCCCCCGCGGGGGGCGGGGCGGGCTCGGCGGGCTTCGCGGGGCCTCCCCCCCGCGGGCACCGTTCTGGATGGGGCGGGACAGCTGCAGCAGGGACCGCGCGGCGTTGGCGTCGTCGCCGATCATCAGGTCGCTCGCCGGGAGGCCGCAGGAAGGCGGCCGGCGCAGGCCGGCGCGCCGCCGCGCCAAGGGGGGGGGGGCAGGCACCCCGCCCTGCCATTCTGCAGGAGGGGGTGGAAGCGGGGAGGAGTGAGGAGGAGGAGGAGGAGGAGGAGGGAGGAGAGGAGGAGGAGGTAGGATAGAGGGGAAGAGGGGGAGGAGAGAAGAGGAGGGGGAGGAGGAGGAGGAGGAGGAGGAGGAGAGGAGGAGGAAGGAGGAGGAGGAGGAGGAGGAGTGGATGAGGAGGATGAAAGGAGGAGAAGGAGGAGAAGGAGGAGTAGGAGTAGGAGTAGGAGGAGGAGGAGGAGGAGGTGGAGGAGAAGGAGGTGGAGGAGGAGGAGGTGGAAGAGAGGAGGAGGAGGAGGAGGAGGAGGAGGGGGAGGAGGAGGAGGAGGAGGAGCTCTGGCGCTATGGCGAACACATGGCTCCCAGGAGTAGGAAGAGGAGGAGGAGCAGGAGGATAAGGAGGAGGACAACTGCATACCCAAGACGCATCAACGGTGTTTGAATACACTCTCCCTCCAAGCGCGATCTTCACAGGCCCCTGCAGAGGTTCATTTCCAATGAGAGAGTTGCCTCGTTGGGAGACAACCGTTTCAAGACCCTGAAGCGTGCCAAAACATTATTCGCGGGACTCCAATGCCACGAATCAGCACGACTGCTGCGTCTTGATGATCCGGAATCGTGCCAGAACCCCATTCCTGGGACTTCAGAACCGCGAATCAACATAACTGTGGCGCCCTCACAATCCTGAGTCCTTCCAAAGCACTATTTCTGGCATGTTGATCATGAGAATCCGTGAAACCCTTGCGTGTGTTTAAGACAAATGTGCGCGGCGCTGAGGCGAGAACCGTATTCTGAAAAGAGACCACCCTCAATCCGTCAAACTCTTGCACATGCTTAGAACGAGTGTGCGCGGCGCTAAAAGCGAGAGCCACATGTTGAAACGGAATCGCCCTCAACCGGTGAAACTCTTGCAAATGTTATAAAAGAATGTGCGCGGAGCTGGGGCGAGAACCACATGTTGAAAACGGCCTGTCCTCAATCCGTACAACTCTTGCAATGATCTAAACGAATGTGCGCAGCGCTGAGGCGAGAGCCACAGTCTGAAAACGGCCCGTCATCGATCCGTGAAGCTCTTGCAAACTGCTCAAACGAACATGCGCGGCTCCAAGGCGAGAGCCGCATGTTCAAAACCACCTGCCCTCAGTATGCGAAACTGCTGCCACTGTCTGAGCTTCAGGTTCATACATGGTATGGAAGTCTAGAGCGAAACGCCCGGTCAGTCCGTTCGACCGGCCTCGGGGTGCGACAGGGAGGAGGCATCTATGAGGAAAAGGACTGGAGGAGGAGGAGGAGGAGGAGGAGGACGAGGAGGAGGAGGAGGAGGAATAGGAGGAGGAATAGGAGGAGGAGAAGGAGGAGGAAGAGGAGGAGGAGGAGGGGGACTAGGACTACTTAGGACGGTGGCCTGCTTCCGAAGAGGCAGGTCCAAGAGAAGGGAATTGCGCAGGCGAGGGGGCGAACACGCTTTGCGCGAGTCGCTCACCCTGGAATGCACAGGAGGAGGAGGAGGAGGAGGAGGAGCAGGAGAAGGAGGAGGACAACTGCATACCCAAGACGCATCAACGATGTTTGAATACACTCTCCCTCCAAGCGCGATCTTCACAGGCCCCTGCAGAGGTTCATTTCCACTGAGAGAGTTGCCTCGTTGGGAGACAACCGTTTCAAGACCCTGAAGCGTGCCAAAACATTATTCGCGGGACTCCAATGCCACGAATCAGCACGACTGCTGCGTCTTGATGATCCGGAATCGTGCCAGAACCCCATTCCTGGGACTTCAGAACCGCGAATCAACATAACTGTGGCGCCCTCACAATCCTGAGTCCTTCCAAAGCACTATTTCTGGCATGTTGATCATGAGAATCCGTGAAACCCTTGCGTGTGTTTAAAACAAATGTGCGCGGCGCTGAGGCGAGAACCGTATTCTGAAAAGAGACCACCCTCAATCCGTCAAACTCTTGCACATGTTTAGAACGAGTGTGCCGGCGCTAGAAGCGAGAGCTACATGTTGAAACGGAATCGCCCTCAACCGGTGAAACTCTTGCAAATGTTATAAAAGAATGTGCGCGGAGCTGGGGCGAGAACCACATGTTGAAAACGACCTGTCCTCAATCCGTACAACTCTTGCAATGATCTAAACGAATGTGCGCAGCGCTGAGGCGAGAGCCACAGTCTGAAAACGGCCCGTCATCGATCCGTGAAGCTCTTGCAAACTGCTCAAACGAACATGCGCGGCTCCAAGGCAAGAGCCGCATGTTGAAAACCACCTGCCCTCAGTATGCGAAACTGCTGCCACTGTCTGAGCTTCAGATTCATACATGGTATGGAAATCTAGAGCGAAACGCCCGGTCAGTCCGTTCGACCGGCCTCGGGGTGCGACAGGGAGGAGGCATCTATGAGGAAAAGGACTGGAGGAGGAGGAGGAGGAGGAGGAGGACGAGGAGGAGGAGGAGGAGGAATAGGAGGAGGAATAGGAGGAGGAGAAGGAGGAGGAAGAGGAGGAGGAGGAGGGGGACTAGGACTACTTAGGACGGTGGCCTGCTTCCGAAGAGGCAGGTCCAAGAGAAGGGAATTGCGCAGGCGAGGGGGCGAACACGCTTTGCGCGAGTCGCTCACCCTGGAATGCACAGGAGGAGGAGGAGGAGGAGGAGGAGGAGAAGGAGAAGGAGGAAGTGAAGGAAGAGGAGGGCGAGGAGGAGGAAGAGGAGGAGGAGGAGGAGGGCTGTTCATCTTGGTTTTTGTTTCGCCCCTCCACCCGGCGCTTCCGGGTGGGAGGGGCTCGAGGGCCGCATCCGCCCAGGGAAACCAAAACGATCCGCAGCTCGGAGCTCGAATGAGGACGAGGGGCAGGAGGTGGAAGAGGGCGGGGAAGCGGGCGGAAATGCTGGGGAGAAGGAGGGGGAGGGGAAGGAGGAGGGGAAGAGGCCGAGGAGGACCGAGGAAGGCGGCGGACAGAGAGGGAATGGGGACAAGTGGGGAGGGACGCCGACGAGGAGGAGGAGGAGGAGGAGGAGGAGGAGGAGGAGTAGGAGGAGGAGGAGGAGGACGACGACGAGAAGGGGAAGAGGCGGGGGGGCAGTGGCAGCAGCAGCAGCAGCACGGTGAGAAGCACGTGGATGCCTGCCCCTCTCCTTGGCGCACACGCGCCCCCGCCGGCGTGGCGGCGCCCCCCAGCGGCCGCCCAGGGGCTGAGGTCGCGCCCGCCAGCGAGGTCCTGGCTCGGCTCCTCCACCTCCGCCTCCTCCTCGGAGTCATCCCCTAGGATGAGCTAGGTGCACTTCTAGCCTATAGCGAGCTCGGTTGTCCTCCTCCTCCTCCTCCTCCTCCTCCTCCTCCTACTCCTGCTCCTCCTCCTACGCCTCCTACGCCTCCTCCTCCTATCGTCATCGCCATCGTCATCATCAACGTCAGCAGCAGTATCATCTTCAACATTATCATAGCAGCACCATCATCATCAGCAGCAGCATCATCATTATCATCAGCATCATCTAAACTAATACATCAATCTATCAATCAATCAATCAATCAATCAATCGTCATCATCGTCATCATCATCACCATTGTCTACATCATCACTTCCAGCAGCAGCATGAGCAGTAGCAGCATCCATCATCATCATCATCATCATCATCACCACCATCATCATCAACATCATTATCATCAGCATCATTCTCCTCATTATCACCGTCATCATCAGCAGCATCATCATCGTCAGCATCATCATTATCATCATCATCATCGTCACCAGCAGTGGCAGCAGCAGCAGCAGCCATCATCGTCGTCATCATCATCATCATCATCATCGTCATCATCATCATCATCAGCATCATCATCATCATCGTCAGCATCGTCCTCACCCTCATTATCATACTCATCATCATCAGCAGCATCACCAGCATCATCATCAGCATCATCATCGTCATCGTCATAATCAGCATCATAATCGTCATCGTCACCATCATCATCAACATCGTTATCATCAGCAGCATAAGCATCAGCATCATCAGCATCACCAGTAACATCATCATCATCATCATCATCATCACCACCACCACGGTCCTCATTATCGTCGGCATCATCATCATCAATATCATCATCGTTGTCAGCATCATCACCACCATCATTAGCATCATCATCGTCATCAACATCAATTGCATCGGCATCAGCATCATCAACATCATCAGTATCAGCATCATCATCATCATGGTCGTCGTCGTCGTCGTCACCGTCAGCATCACCATCACCATCATAACCATCACAACCATGTCAATTACCAACATCAGTATCATCATCGCCCTCCTCATCAATTTCGCCATCATCATCTTTATAATCATCACTACCACCGTCATAATCAGACGAATTAAAATGGGAATCATCATCATCGTCATCATCGTCATCAGTATCATCTTCATCATCATCGTCGTCATCATTAGCATCGGCATCATCATGAGCATCATCATCATCATCATCACGTTCTCATCATCCTCACCATCATCAACATCATTATGATCATGATCCTGATAATCATCATCAGCAGCAGCATGGTCATCATCAGCATCTTCATCGTCATCATCATCATCATCATCATCATCGGCATCATCATCGTCATTGTCATCAATCTCATCCGCATCAGCATCAGCATCAGCATCAACATCAGCATCCGCATCAACAGCATCATGATCAGCAGCACCCGCATCAGCATTAGCATTATCATCATCATTATCAGCACCATCACCATCATACGCATCATCGCCATCACCGTCATCATCATCAGTATCATCATCATCATCATCATCATCATCATCATCATCATCATCATCATCATCATCATCATCATCATCGTCATCACCATCATCAGCGTCAACATCAATATTCTCATCATACACCTCCTCCTCCACCTCCACCTTCTCATCCTCCTCTTTCTCCTCCTCCATCCCTTTTTAACCTTCCAGTTCCTGCTCACGCCACATTTGCAGGCGGCCTGGCAGGCACTCCCCGCAGAGCAGATCCGCCCGAGAGGGCATTCCCATGTCGCTGCCAGCTTGGCTGGCCTTGTCGTTCATGTTTCCATGGACGTCCGTTCTCAGATGGGGGGTCTTCAACCCGATGTCAATGGTGGCGCCTTGCAGATGCATTGAAGTGTCGACGGTGCACGGGGCAGTGAACATGCTCATGCTTCCAGCAACGTGATGGAGACAGCACAACAGCACTAGATATGTCGACCAGCTGAAGACCAATAAGCATCACGTGCTCACCTGGAGCTACGGCAGGGGACCACTTACCTACAGCCACGCTGGCGTGGCCATTATGATCGGCAAGCGGCTCCCCGCCAAGAGCACCGTCGAAGTGAAGTCACCACCGAAGACAATGCAACGTCGCACAGGAGCAGTACGTATTCGCAGAGGCCCACTCGACCTGACCTTCACAGGGGCGTACTTACCACCGCGCAATGGAGAAGCAGCTAAGCATAACCTCAGCGAAACCCAGAAGTGGATCAACACAACGCTGCGCCATACACCTGCGCACAGCACATCCATCATCGGCCTCAACGTGAACGATCACTACGGGGTAGATGGCATGCTCCCCGCTGATGGCAACAACGTTTTCGGTACAGCTGGACCTACAGGTGCTCCCCGCGAAGCAGCAGCAGCCTGTCCCAACATGCTCGACGCACACGGGATGTCCCTGCTCAACACGTACTGGGAAGCGGCACCAACCTACTACTGCAGTGAGGGGCAAGCGACACGACCAGATTACATCGCAGTACCACGCGGCTGAGGGGCCAGCAGTCTCCAGTGCACTGTCTGGTGTGGCGCGCCGCCACGCGTATCCAGCTCATCAAAGACTACAAGTCGCGTGACGATTTGCCACTCATTGCCACAGCCAACATCATCATCCCCAACTGCTTCACAAACATGCAGCGGACATAGTGGGACTACGCAAATCTCGCCATCAGTATGCAGGCCGGTGCCTATTGGCAGGAACTCACCGCGACCTTAGAGGCCAAACTGACCGAGCAGCAGGACATCATCGAGTAGCTTTCGCAGCAGCAGCAGCATCACACCACAGACCAGCACTGGAAATTCCTGGTAGACACGGTGGCAGCTGCTGCCAAAACGTTCTTCGAGCGCAAGATGAAGGATCTGGGAGGTAAGCGACAACTACTACAGCGTGAACGGCTAGCACTTCTGCATCAACGAACGGAGATACGCGACCAGTCAAGTGGAGACACCCCCAACACCGACGTGGAAACCCAGCTCGCATTGCCCTCTCTCGCCCTCAGGAAGTTGAAGAAACTGCTGGGGCGCGAACGACAACAGGAGCAGCTGGAGCCTCTCGCCTTCGAGGCCTGGACGCGCAGACGGCACGCGGAAGCATGTCAAGTTGCCAGGTTTCTAGCAGGTACCTCGTACAGGGCAGTTTTTGTTATACATGTTTTGGGGGAATATAGGATTTTAGATACGCGATCAAGTTATGAATAAACTTACGCATGAACTCATCGCTGTTTTCTAATACTAAACCATGCGTTTTAATACATGCTCCGCACGCGGAGCATGTATTAGAAACGGCACTGTACGGCAAACGCAGTCGGAACCACAGCAGAGCGGCTCGGGCCAGACCGCGTCTGGCCGAGTGGACAGCGCACGCACGTCCTGTAGGCGCAGAGGGAGGGCTCCAGGCCCGCCCGACCGCCCTGTCCGCGGCGAGGCAGCCTCCTCCTCCTCGATCCTCCCTCCTCCTCCTCGATCCTCCCTCCTCCTCCTCCTCCTCCTCCTCCTCCTCCTCCGTCCTGGCAGAGGCAGCTGGGCAGACTGCCCTCGAAGCCAGACGACTCGCGCGTGCCGAAGACGGAGACTGCCACAGCGACGTCAAGAAGGCCTGGTTCGGGCACGAGAAGCGCTTCGAGTGCGTCAAGGAACGCGCCTGCGCACCCGAGTGGTCACTCCCGGCAGAGATTTTCCAGGTCGTCCTTGCGCCAATCGAGGTCACTGAGGGCATGCCGAAGACAACGGGTATCGGATACGACCAGGGGCTGCCAGAAGCCCCGTACACGGACAAGTGCTTCGAGCGCACCATCAAGCACACACACATAGCGTCAACTTCGCTCCCCCCCACGCGCACCACAGCCAGCGTTTCACGCGGGACAAGCGGAACGGTAAGCCCAAGACGAAAGGGACACATATCCTAGACATGCTCTGCCCGATCTGGTGCTTGCTGCTTCTGCAGACAGCCACACTGTCGCTCCAAGCCGTGGAGACCGCCGCCGCACGCACACCGATGCGGAGGCGGGCACATGACATGCTCCGGGCCGACCGGGGGGCACCCCTACACGACACCTCTCGACCGAGAACGTGGGAGGCAAGGCCGGGCGAACCCTCGCCCACCACGACACCAGTAAGCAGACACGTCTCGGAACATCGACTACCGGCGAAGGTCGAGCACATCAAGGTCAGCGGGTGCTGCGCCAGCAAGCAGGCGGACCTCGCAATCTACGTCGAGCCAGGCCCCCGTGGACGGACACGGAGACGGAGGAGGAACCGACGGAGGACCACCTGCAGCAGGCGGGCATCGAGGGCACCATCCACCGCGCGCTGCAGCAGATCGGAGCCGCCGCGGAGGAGGGAGAGGCACCAGCAGGAGTCGTGGACTTGCCATCGCTCGAACGTCCATTCCTCGTGCATGCTTCGATGTCGTGCGTGTCTTCTGGCGAGGTGCTCCGAGATGCTTCTCGATGGTCCTCCCCCACCACCACCCACCCCAAAAAAACAAATCAGCAAAAAAAGCATGCACACGTCCGAGCGATGCCAAGGAAAGGCACCAGCAGGAGCCACGGATGATGAACTGGCGGCATGGTTGGCGCGCTCATGGCGAGAAGGCCCAGCGACGACGCCGCACTCCGCCCCGTGAGGACGGGCCTGCGGGGGCTGCACGTCCCGGTGGAAATGCCGCCCGACTGGGCGACGGCGGGGTCCCCCATCCATATCGCACTGACTGACGTGACCCCCCTGAGGCCGCTCTCCTCATTCCTCCTTCTCCTACTCCTCCTCCTCCTCCTCCTCCTCCTCCTCCTCCTCCTCCTCCTCCTCCCTCCTCCTCCTCCTCCTCCTCCTCCTCCTCCTCCTCCTCCCTCCTCCTCCTCCTCCTCCTCCTCCTCCTCCTCTTCCCCTCCTCCTCCTCCCTCCTCCTCACTCCTCCTCCTCCTTCCTCCTCCTCCTCCTCCTCCATCCTCCTCCTCCTCCTCTCTTCCTCCTCCTTCTCCTCCTCCTCCTCCTCCTCCTCCCCTGCATTCTCCTCCTCCTCCTCTCTTCCTCCTCCTCCTCCTCCTCCTCTCCTCCCTCCTCCTCCTCTTCTCCTCCTCCCTCTCCTCCTCCTCCCTCCTCCTCCCTCCTCCTCCTGCAGCTCCTCCTCCTCCTCCTCCTCCTCCTCCTCCTCCTCCTGCTTCCTCCCCTCCTCCTCCACCTCCTCCTCCTCCTCCTCCTCCTTCCTTCCTCCCCCCCTCCTCCTCATCCTCCTCCTCCTCCTCCTCCTCCTCCTCCTCCCTCCTACCTCCTCCCTCCTCCCATCCTCCCTCCTCCCTCCTCCCCTCCTCCTCCTCCTCCTCCCCTCCTCCTCCGCCTCCTCCTCCTCCCGCCTCCTCCTCCTCCTCCCCTCCTCCTCCTCCTCCTCCTCCTCCT
>CAUYUJ010012453.1:0-15000 GCA_963575745.1 Prorocentrum cordatum | reverse complement strand
AGTAGTAGTAGTAGTAGTAGTAGTAGTAGTACTCGTCGTAGTAATTGTAGTAGTAGTAGCAGCAGCAGTAGTAGTAGTAGTAGTAGTAGTAGTTGTAGAAGAGTAGAAGTAGTAGCAGCACCAGTCGTAGCAGGAGTAGTAGTAGTAGTAGTAGTAGTAGTAGTAGTAGTCTCTCAGAAGCCTCTCAGAAGCCTTTCAGAAGCCTCTCAGAAGCCTCTCAGAAGCCTCTCAGAAGCTTCTCAGAAGCCTCTCAGAAGCCTCTCAGAAGCTTCTCAGAAGCCTCTCAGAAGCCTCTCAGAAGCCTCTCAGAAGCCTCTCAGACGCCTCTCACAGAGTCTACCGGGGAATCAAGCCGGGGAAGGGTTGTACCGGGGAATGTTCGATTTTCCCGGGGAAAGTCTGATTTTACCGGGGAAAGTATTTTTGTCTTTGGGAATAATGGGTACGGAGGGGATGAGAGGAACAGAAACTTCCCATCACTGAGAGGAGGATGAGGAGGATGAGGAGGGGGGATGAGGAAGAAAAGGAAGGGGGACGATGAAAAGGATGAAAGAGGGCGGAGGAAAGGATCCTCACCTTGGAGCTGACTGAAAACTGTCCTCCCTCACGTCCTTGCCCCCCCTGTGGCCTGCCTCGCCCGCCCTCCTCCCAGCTTGGCAACCAGGGCTGCTGGAAGGGGGACAGGGGGGGAGGAAAGAGAGAGGGTGGAGACAAGCGAGATGCGCTCGCGCCAAATCTGACATCCTACCCATCCAATCCCTTCCCATAGCGATGCTGTGTTCTCTATACGCGGACGCGAATCATAGCCTAACCTGTGGGACCTGTGGGGCATGTGGGAACTGTGAAACTTGTGTAATACGTGGACTTCTTCGCCCTGGGGGATTTGGCCTGTGGGGCAGGTGGGAACTGTGAACATGTGGTGCCTGTGGGACCTGAGGCACTCCTGGCCTTTGCGCCTGTGAGACCTGCAACACGTATGGGACCTGTGGGAGCTATGGAAAAGAGGACCTGCGAGACCTGCAAGACCTGTGGAACCTGTGGCACACGTGGGACCTGTGGGACCTGTGGGAACTGCGGGACCTGGGTGGAGGGAGGAGAGTAGTACTCATATTGTGTAGGTGTGGAGGGAGGGAGGGAGGGAGGAGGGAGGGAGGGAGGACGTGCGGCGGAGGGCGGAGGAGAACTCCTTCCATGCTGCCCTCCCGCACGGGCGGGAGCCGTCTGAGACTTCGCGAATCATCCTGGCGGTGAGCTTGATCGTGGGCAGGGAGCCAAGCTCGGCCAATCTGCGGCGGGCAGAAGCGCGCGTGCGCGCGCGTTACAAAGAGGCTCTGCACCCCGCCGCCCGATGCCCTCGGCATGCCTTGAGGGAGCCCCGCTCGCCCCTCCCCCCCCAGTACCAGTCTGGTGCTCTCGCACGCCTGGCCGCGGCTCTGCTCCGCGGCCCGCGGCTACTGCCCCCGGGGAAGCCAAGCGGCTACCGCTGCCGCTGCTCGCGGGGCGCGCTCTGACCAGGATCTCGAGGCGAAGCCGGCGGTGGCGACAAGGGCCTCCCAGGGAAGCCCCGAGAGGGGAGGGCGAGGCAGAGGCGAGGCGGTGCCGCTGCCGGTGCCGCTCCTCGCTCCTCGCTCCGCCCCCGCGCGCGGGAGCGCGCGCGCAGCGCGGAGGAGGAGGAGGACGAGGAGGACGAGGACGAAGCTCGCCAGGACGAGGGCGAGCACGAGTTCCAACAGGAGGCACGAGCGCAGGACGAAGCTCGTGAGGACGAAGCTCGTCAGGACGAGCACGAGGAGGAGGACGAGGACGACGAGGACGAGAACGAAGGCGGGACGGAGCTCGTTTGTTTCAGAGGTCTGCGGTAGCGCCCTCCCCCCCGCCCCTCGCAGACCTCTGGGAGCGGCCAGGGGCAACGAACTCCCAAACGAAACCGGCACAGGTCGTGACGTCACCGGCCACCCGTCACAGAAACACCCGCCGTCGCCAAAGGGTAATAAAACAGGCTCGTGGATAGAGACCTCCTAGATGGGGTTGGAGTAGATGGGGTCGGAGGATCGCGTCGTATCGCCGATACATCGGCGATACATCGGCGATGCATCGGTGATGCACCGGCGATGCTTCGTCGACGTCGGCGATGCATCGGAGACGTCGGCGTGAAGCAAATCGGGCCCCACATCGAGCCGCATCGGCGATGCGGCGCGACCCTCCGATCCCACCTACTCGGACCCCATCTAGGAGGCCTAAGGACGAGGGAGGAGGAGGAGGAGGAGGAGGAGGACGACGACGACGACGATGTGGAGGAGGTATCGCCAGCGCAACGACGCGGCGCACACCTGCCGCACTCCGCCCTCGATCCCGCCCCTCCGAAGCACACGCGGCCACCCCAGGCACACTCGGCGGGCCGCGCAAACGCGCGCGCGAGGCGAGGCGAGGGGCAGCGGCGCGCATCCACTGCCCCTCCGCGTACAGGAAGTCGCCGCCGAGCAGGCGCATGGTCTGGTTGTCGGTCTTCTGCGCGGGGGGGACACTCGCCATCGCTCGGATAGGTCCGTTCCCGTGCCCGTTTCGGCGTCGTACGTGCACTTCCTTGCAGGATGCCCCAAAGGCTCCTCGATTAGTAAAGGAAAAACTGCACAAACATAAACTTTTGGCGATCCGCCATCGCTGGGAGATCCATTTCCCCGTGCATGTTCCGATTATTTAGTTTTTTTCGCAAGATGGCCCCAAATGCTCCCGAGCGATGCCAAGCTCCAGGCATCGAGGTGCGATCGAGCCTCGGCCGTCGGGCCTCGAGGGAGTCTCCCCTCGCACTTCCTGGCATGAGGCCCCAAAAGCTCCTCGATGGTCCCCGCCGAAGCAAAACTTCACCCGTCCGAGCGGTGCCAGGGACAGGGCCAGGGAGACCGAGCGCGCACTGCTGACCGGCCGCGGCGGCGGGCCAGGCCCTTTTTTGGCCGCGCACGGCAGCGCGCCCAGGCAGGCCGAGCGAAAGGGGGGGGGCGCGGAAGCAGGCTCGGGAAGGGGGGGGGGGGGGGCACTGCTCTGCGGCGGACGCGAGGGCGGGGGCGGCGCGCACACGGGGGGGGGGGGGCCAAGGCAGGGGCGCGGCCTCCCGGCAGTCTCGGCATGTGGAAGCCGCGCTCGGCCCCCGGGGGCCCGCCAGGGGAGGATCGGAGGGCAGGAGTGCTGGCCAGGAGGGACTCAGGAAGGGGTCGGGGGGCCAGGTCGGGGAGGTACAATAGAAGAAAAACAATAAAGATTGCATAAACCTAAACTTCTGGCGCTTCGCGCGGATTTCTTGAATCTGCCTGCGCTGGACCCGCCTCCCTGGCGCGCGAAGCGCGCCAGGGGCGGCGCCGGAGGCGCCACCGGGGGGGCCCAGCGCGGATCCAAGAAATCCGCGCGGAGCGCCAACAGTTTGTAATGGCGTTTCTGTTTTTCAGTGGAAAAGATGGGCGCGGAAATCTCCAAGAAAGCCGGGAGCTCCCAGAGACGGATCCTGCCGCTTCCCAAGCACGGACGGGCGGACGCTCGCGTGCGCGCTGGGGCGCAGTCACTGCATGAAACGGAGCGGCGGCGCCGTGGCGCCGAGCATTCGAGAAAGAACTGGGGGAAAAAATATTGGCAGTGCCGTGCCGTTCCTCTTGAGCAAGGACCGACCGACCCGGCAGTCCTATAGGCCTACCACGAGATGTTCTTAGAATATATCAGCAAACTGAGAATGATACCGGAGAAAAAACCCAATCAGATTTTTGTTAGGGCTATAGGGCTATAGGGCTATAGGGCTATACGGTTATCGGGTTTTAGGGCTATCGGGCTATAGGACTGTGACCTATAGGGCCATAGGGCTAGAGGACTATGGGGCTATAGAGCTATATGGGCTATGGGGCTATAGGGATATAAGGCTATTAGGGCTATAGGGATATAAGGCCATAGGGCTACAGGGCTATAGGGCTATACGGCTATAGGGCTATAGGGCTACTGGGCTGTTGGGCACCCCCGAGCACCCCCGGGCACCCGGGCACCCCCGGGCACCCGGGCACCCGGGCACCCGGGCAAGTACTGGCCCGGCGCCGCCACCGAAATCGGCCACCCGGGCACCCCCCGGCACCCGGGCACCCGGCCCCGGCCACCGAAATCGGCCGCTCACCTCACCTCAGCTTTATATCCGCTAAGACCCCTACAGAAGCAAGCTCTGATTGGGGAACAAACCAGTGTTCTTAGAACAGAACGCCGTTGTGCCAAACCAGACAGTCTCAGCCAAACACGTTCGACGAAAATGTTGTGCAGGCCACATAAGGTTCTTAGAGAACATACTCTGGTAGGCCCATAGGCAAGCCAGGATGATTCGCCACTGCTATATCCTATGGGTCGAGCAGGGGATCGACCACACAATGGATGTACCCTAGCATTTAATTTCGTCGTCGAACCTGCAAAAAATGTTCCTACAGCTACGAGCACTTTGTGTATTGTCTCACGCTTTCAAGGGAGAAATCAAGCCTGTATTAAATCAAGTCTGTAGACGAATAAACAATACACATGATTTTCGAAGATATACGATTGTATTGTTCGCAGGCTCGACAGCATAATCAACTCTGGAGTGTACCAGTTATGTGATCGATCCCCTGCCCGAGTGGGGCATGCAGAGGGGGACTCTCAGGGAGGGCAGGGTGGTTTCTGAGGTGCAGGGCCCCTCCTCCGACGGCCTCAACCCTCCACCCGCCCTGCTTGCGTTTCCTGCGCGACGGGAGGCAGGGCGGCAGGACGGAGGAAGAGGTGAGGGGATAACTAAACTCCACCCTAGTCATCCTCCTATGATTGGAGAGGCCTGACGGCCGGTGCCGCCGACCCTGATCGAAAGGGCTAGGAGTGGGGGGAGGAAGCGGAGGATGAGGAGGAGGAGGAGGAGGAGGAGGAGGAGGAGGAGGAGGAGGAGGAGCAGGAGGAGGAGGAGCATGAGGAGGAGGAGGAGAAGGAGGAGGAGGAGGAGGAGGAGGAGGAGGAGGAGGAGGAGGAAATGCATCCTTTGTGTGCCCGCTCGAAGAAAGTGCGCCCCGGGAGTGTGATATTCTGACTTGGGACGTGCTCTCGGAAGAGGAAGAAGTGCATCTCGGGCGTGCTCGCGAGGAAAATGCGCCTAGGGGGGTGGTATTTTGACTCGGGGCCCGCTCCCGGGACGCCTCTGCGGGAGGAGGAGGAGGAGGAGGAGGAGGAAGGAGGAGAGGAGCAGGAGGAGGAGGAAAGGAGGAAAAGGAGGAGGAGGAGGAGGAGGACCAGGAGGAGGAGGAGGAAATGCATCCCGTGCGTGCCCGCTCGAGGAAAGCGCGCCCCGGCGGGCGTCGTATCTGCCCCCCCCCCTTCCCCCCCCCCCCCCCCCCTCCCCCCCCCTCCCCACCCACCCCTCCCCCTTCCCCCCTCCCCCCCCCTCTGCGGGGAGAAGATCAAAGGGAAGGGGTTTCCCGTCGACTCCACTACGACGTCGTTTAATTTCGCTTTGGATAGCACGCTTGAGGAAGAGAGCCCTGGGAGGGGGAGAGCGGAGACGACGGAAACGACGCGTCGAACGGAGAAGCCCTTCACACACGCCGAATGGGTCGGCGGATTTTTTTGTTCCCCCATATCCTCCTCCTCCTCCTCCTTCTCATTCCCCTCCTCCGCCTCCTCCGCCTCCTCCTCATCCTCCTCCTCCTCCTCCTCCTCCTCTTCCTCCTCCTCCTCCTCCTCTTCCTCCTCCGCGTCATGCCCCTCCTCATCCTCGTCATCCTCCTGCTCTTCCTCGCTTCGCTCCTACGCAGCAGCACGAGGAGACTGGGGGAGGAGGAGCAGCAACAGCAGCAGCAGCAACAGCGGATACTGAGCAGGGAGGGGGGGATTGGGAGGAGCGGAAGATCGAGGAGGTAGCGGCGGTACTACCAGCAAACTGCCAGCGCCGAGTGAGCGCCAGCAACACAACTGGCAGGCGACCAATAGTACATGACTCAACGAACGATGCTGCAGTTAACTACCCCCCTCAAGGCGGGAGGACGAACAATATGGGAAGGCATGGCGATGAAGTGATTGTCGTTGTCGATAGCGACAATGCAGGGGGGAAATACAGAAACGTGATGTTGCGGATAAAAAAGAATGATGAACGCGATGACGAATAACATGGCGACACTTAGAATGCGCATTATGATGAAGCGCATCGCGGAAACTAACAATAAGATCACAAAGGGGCGGAGGACGGAAAGAGGGCCCAGGGTGGCGGCGTAATGATGGGGGCAAGATGGGAGAGGCAAGGTGGATGATACAGTGCGGGGGGGGGGTAATTAACTCATGTGCAGTGAAAACGATGACTTGATTGCTGGGGCGATAACATCACGAAAACGATTTGCTAACTAACCGCGTGATGAGGAGGAGCACGACGACGATAATCAGCAAGATTGCGACACTGGATGGCCTTAGACAGCTGGGGGCCAAGATAGCAATACGCAGTACAAAAATTGAACATATGGCTTTCCGAGATAGCTGAACATAGCTTCTGCTTAGCTGCCGAAGCGACGGGGACGCGCACGCGGGATGGGCAACGTCAAACCCGCGGCGGCGACGCGCCGAATCAAACCACGGCCCCGCGCGCCAGCAAATCAACAGGGAACGCCGCGCGGGCTCTGCGCGCGACGCCACGGCGATGATCGCGGCGCGGTTTTGCACGCGACGCACCCGAATGCCTCTTCCACGTTTCCCTCCTCAGCCCCTTCACGAGCCTCCCCCTTCCTCGTCTCGGCCCCTCCTCCTCCACCTCCTCCTCCTCCTCTTTCGCCCGCCCCCTCTACCCGTCGCGCGCCCATCTCGCCGTGCCGCGGCGGCGCCTTCTCCTGGCGCGAACCCCTCGCCCGCCTCTCCCGCCCCATCCCCTTCGCCGTCGTTGTCTTCCTCCGCCGCCCCCCCCGTCCTCCCTCCTCCTCGCTGCTCGCCCCCTTCCCTCCTCCTCCTCCCCTTCCCCCGTCCTCCTCGTCCTCCTCCTCCTCTTCTCCCCCCCCCCCGCGCCCGTCGCTCGCGCCGGGCCCGGCCGCGCCGGCGCGCGTCGCGCGTTCGGGCCCGGCCGCGCCGGAGCGTTTCATCATCGGCCTGGCCGCGCCGGCGGGCCACGCCATCTGGGCCCAGCCGCGCCGGCGCGCTTCGCCAGTCGGGCCGACGCCGCGCCGGCGCGTTTTACATATTCAAACCGGCCGCGCCGGCCCTGGGCCCCGCGGCCGCCGGAAGCCCCCCCTCCGGCCAGCCGCCAACGGGCCCGGCCAGGGGGGCCCCGGCGACCCGCCGGCGGGCCCGGGGGGCGCCAAAGCGAGCCGAGAAGAAATTCCGATATAGCTTTTAAATAAGCCATCGAGATATCTGCGTCTAGCTTTCTCTAAGTGTTTCCAGCTACGTTTTTATACCTTTCATGTAGCATTGAAACCAAGCTTCCAAGTAGAGCTCGCTAAGCTCCGGGAAGTAGGTAGCTCCTGGTTCGCCCCCGCTTCGGCGGCCCCGCGGGCGCCCCGGGAGATAGCTGCATTAAAATATAGCTACGAAGTAGCTCCATAGTAGCTTTAAGGTAGCTTTAAAGCCACTCATAAAACCCCCCCCCCGGGCCAGGCGGCGCCGGCGAGCTTTGCGAATCTGGGCCGGCCGCGCTGCCTTGAGGGTCGTATCTGCTTTAATTAAGTGATTGCGCTAATTGAGATAAGCAGGGCTGCTCTCCTTAATTAAGTGTTTGCCTTAATTAAAACGAAAGGCTTTAATGCTTTTCTATTTTGATTCTACGTTGATTTCCTGTTGTTCTATGTTGATTCTATGTTGGTTTCATGTTGGCCCGATCATGTTATGTTATTCCCCCCCCCCCTCACCCTTCCCCCCACCCCCCCATCCACCTCCCCGCGGCGCCCCCTCGACAGGAGACGTCGTTCGTTTGCCCAGCGAGCGCAAAAGGGCAAGCGCGGCCTCCGATTCTGGGCGCAGGGGCGGCGCGCGCTTCACTCATTGAAGGCGTCGCCGCTGGTTCGCCTGCAAGTCCCTCCCGCCGTTCTGGGCCGCTTGCATATCCGCCAAGATCGCCAGCCGCTCGTTGACCAGCTTCTCGACCCTGGGCACTTAGTTGTGCTCCAGAACCTTCTCGTGGAGGCCAAAGCGGCAATTGCGGGCGCATTGCCGGCTGCAGCGATGCCACCAAGAACCGCCCAACTCCTGCGCGTAGCGCCAAGACTGCGCGTCGGCCGCAGCGAGGGCGCCGCGCGTCGAGCATCGAGCGCCCCAGGCTGCCATGGCAACTGTCGTGGTGAATTCCTGCATTCGGGCCGGGCAGCTCGCTGAAAACTTAGGAGCCAAAAGCGGCTGCGGCGGCGAAGATGAGCACGAGGAATACGATTGGAAATTAAAAGGCGGATGATGGGGCGGGGAGAGCGGGGAAGGAGAGCCCCGAAACGAGTCGGCGTAGCCTCTCCTGCACAGGAGGGCCCCCCCTGCGCGGGAGGGGGAGGGGAAGGCGACATCTGTTTTGGATTTGGCCGAGGAGCCATCAACATCTCCTAGCGAAAGGCTGCGAAAAAAATCCGCTCATCAATGCGACGCCGAAGCCCTTGGGCGCGAGTGCGCTGCCACGACGCTTGGCGAAGTGAGCGCCCGTGCATCCGAAGTCCTCATCCCTGTAAGTCCAGCATCTCTCGGGTCGATGGCCCCGCCATGATTCCAAGCCAATCTCGAGCAATTGATGAAGCTTCGGTCTGATGTGAAACACTTCGGGCACATGCCGCGCAGAGCAGTGTGCTGCAGGCTGAACTTGATCGACTGCTCATTCAGAATGTCTCCCTTCAGGCTACCACTTCTCAAGCAAAAATCAACACTGAGACAAATGAAACATCGCATTTCTCATCGCGGCCTCCTCCGCGACATTCGGGTCGCAGAGCTCGTCGGCGAGTGCTTTCCCAAAGGGTAGCATGTGCCTGATAACGGTAGCCTGCCCTGAAAACCGCATTACCTGCTTGTGCTTGACAGTTTGCATGGCCAAGGAATGGATGCGATCCATATCTGGGTTCTGCTCGTGCCAAATAATCAGGCGATCCCACAACTGTTGGCACTGTGCGTCGTTCGCGGGGCCACTAAATTTCTTAAGTTGAATCAATATGAAAAAACATTTGCCCCTGCCATTCTGCTGCAGCGCCCAAATCAACTGCGCGTAACCAATCGATTCCCCAGACGGACTGGTCAACCCAAGGGGTTGACATCATTGGCGATATTGTGGCACCATGTTCCACTAGGTGCTGGATCAATTGCGCCTTCGTGCGCCTGACGCTGCGCCACGGCGCCGCGCTGCAGATGCGCCCTGGCTGGAAGACCAGCGCGAGCGAGAAACGAGGAGAGCGCGGCGCGTAGGACGAAGAGGAGCACGAGGAGGCAGGCGAGGGAGAGTGCGGGGGGAGGGGCCTGCTGCGGCGTCACGTGGCACCTCCAGAAGCACCCCGCCTTCTCGTTGAACTGCGGGAACCCGAGTACATGTTTCCAACATCCCCAACCTGCGCGCATTTGCACCAGCGCAGACCTGTACCCCAGATCTGCAGATGCCTTCTTGGCCCTGTGAAAGTCAGACTTTAACCAAGCTGCGCCGTCGTGGCGGGCGGCAGGGTATGCACCTGTAGCCATGGGCCGAAACTCCAAGCAATCACATCGAAACTGTCACGCCACGCGTTCGTGCTCATGAAGGCCTTCATCAAGCCAGCGATGGGCACGCGCAGCTTGTGCTCCTCCATCGTTTTCGGCGGCCCAGGCAAACTTAATCACGCGAGTTCTACTGACTGATCGCGGCCCCACTGGCAGGGGGCTCCGTCGGCCCACAACCCTGCAGGAATTATCGAATCAGCTTGCATTACCATGAGGCAGCGTCGCACGTGATCTGCCCCCACTTTGCCCTGGCCGCTTAAGCCCCCCAGCTTCCCCAACGAAGCGTATTTCACCAACTGGGCAAAATATTCGCGTGGCAAGCCGAAAGCGACCCACTCCTTCTGCTCGCGGCTGCGCCTCTTGTTCCAACAGCGGACCTGCGCGACGCACGGCCTGGGCCACAAGCTCCCTCGAAGCATTCGTCTCCACAGCCCCCCTAGATACATTGCCACCGACGTTTGCCCATTTGCGTTTCTCATCACCTCCTCGGTGGCTGGTCAAGGAGAGCACCCCTGCGTGCCCCCCCGCGCGGGCGTCGTCGAAGAGCGACTGGGCCTGGTTGTAGGCGAGCGCGTTGGTCGCCAGTAGCGCGCCCACGTTTGCCCTCAACCTCCTGCCAGGAGGAAGAGCCGCAGTGCCGCAATTGCGCTTGCGCTTGCCGAGCATAGCGGCCCTCGGGAGAAAAAAACTAACGGAATGCCTGATGGGCCGCAAAGCTGATACGGGAGACAAAGAAGATGAATAATTGATGCTCGCATGCGCCCTCCTGCACAGGAGGGGGCGCGACGTCGTCGACGCGCTCATTTTTTCCGGGGCGAAGTGGCGGCGAACCGCCAGGGTATACGCACGGCTGCGGCAGCGCACTCTGCGAACGCATGCCCTTCAGACTCGCTGTCCCTCCTGGCCGTCCAGCCCTCATGCTTGCATGCAATTCTCGTCTACCTGTTCATCTCATGGTCATCCTGCCCCTCCTAGCTGCCCATCCCGTCGTCCTCGCCCCCCGCCCCTCACCGCCGAACGTGCTCGCGCGCGCCTGCCAGAGCCTCGCGCGTGCTCGAGCAGCTCGGAATACTTGCGCCTGCAAGCCTTCGGCCCTGTCAGGTGGTGCTCGAGCATTTCCTTCGCGCCAGCGAGCTTCTTCTTGAGGGCGGGCAAATCCTTCGTGCCCATGGAACGCGCGCCCTCGGCCACCGCGATGTGGCAGTAGCAACCGCCCACGAAATTACCCAGGACATTGGCGCTGCTCTCGAGCTCCGCCGAGTAGTCCGGCCAAAGCTTCCTCTTATTATCCCCCTTGCAAGCCCTGCTCTTCGCAGCGAGCTGGCTCTTGCACTGGCGCAGAGTCGTCTGGATCTGCTGCGGCCCATCCAAGTCAGTCCTGGGAGGCAGATAACCAAAGCTCCGAGCTCCCCCCCCCCCCCACACACCCACGCACCCACCCCCCGCCCCGCTCCAGCCCGGCGCCGGCGAGCTTTGGAGCAGGGGGCGGCGGAACGGGAAGAGAGAGGAGCGAAGGTAAAGTTTACTTTTCGGTCTGTAGAAGTTTCGCCGCCCCCTTTACCTCGGGGATCGCGGGGCCCTCGTCCTTGATCTGCACGTTCGAGTCGGATGACGACGCCGGCGCTGCCAACGGGGCGCCCATGCTGTCGCGCACGCTCAGGAGCTGCGCCCCGCTCTTCACATCCGTGCCGCCAGAAATCTCATTGGACTGGGTCTGCTTCCGGGACTTCCGATGCCCCTCGTCCGCCGCGAAGAAGTAGCTGCTCAATCCCTCATTCGCGTCATGAGTGCACGGGAGATTCGCCCCCTTGGCGTCGAACTCTTTCGCGCTCTCTTCGTGCAAAGTGACTGCGAACTCTATGGCATCCCTGCGGGCGTCGAAATCCATGAAAGAGTAGCCCTTCTCCTTGAGGACCTGCGCGGGGATGAGATACTTGCCCCTGCTTGAAAACTCACCCCCTTGCTGACGAACGCACGACTGCTCGAAGCGCCCAGCGAGCTGCAATCCCGACGAGGTTTTACCGCGGCCGTTTTCCTCCCACATCTTCAAGAAGCGCCTCTTGTCCTCGACGTTAACAAGAGAGTTCCACTTCGCCTGGGCTGCCTAGGCTGCCTTTTTCTTCTCCTCGCCCTTGGCGGCGGCGCTGGCATGGCACCTCAGGGAAGTGAGCGTGCGATTCAACGCGCCGTGATCGAGGGCGGTCTGCTTGGGCTTGGCCTTGGCCTTGGCTTTCTTAAGTGGCACGCGCGCGGCCAGGGCGGCCCCGATCGCAGACGCTGGCAGGCAATGCGGCGCGCGCGCCAAGAGAACGAAGAACTGCGATGCCATCGCGGAAACAGAACCCACTGCGGGCGGGCGCCGAGGACGCTGGAGCAAGCGGCAGATCTGGAGCCGAAAGAACTCCAGATGTCCTATCAGTCCTGTGACGCGCAGAGCAGAAGCGCACCGCCAGGAGGCCCGCGGCCCTCCTTCCGGACACAATATCCCACCTCCTCTTCCTCCTCATCCCCCTCCTCCTCTTCCTCCTCCGTCGCCCTCCTGTGCAGGGCGGCAGAAGAAGTCGCAGCTGGGTGTTGTTACTTTTTCAAAGGGCATGTCTGCGGTGACCTCACCGTCTGGGTTTACGGCGGCACGGAAAGACTCTGCGAGCGTAGCACGGCAGCGAAGACCTGCGCACAAGTCACATCTGCTCCGCCCGGCGAAACTACGCGTTCTACGCAGAGGGCCGAACGGCACCAGCACCGCCCGCTTAGCGGTGGGACGGCCCGCCGACTGCAAGTGTTGAGGATATTTGACGGGGGCGGCGTTTGGGCGCATGATAGGCGCGCGCGCGCGACATTGCCTTGCTTGCCAACTCACCTGCCGCTGCCGCCACCGCCGCCCACGCAAGTGGTGCATGCGCGCAGGCGCACGCAGTGCGCGTGCAGCGCGCTATGTGGCTGGGCGCGGTGCGCGCGTGCAGGCGCATGCACGGCGCGCGCAAGGTAACGCATGGACGCATATGACATTTATGAACACGTATTACATTCATTATACGCATGAGAAGAACCACACAACCTTCGCTCAGAACTCGAATGCGTTGCGAGAGCCTGCCCGCAGAGATCCACGCAGGAGTTGATTAGGCCCTGAATGGGGGCTCACAGAAAACCTCTTTCAACAACGTTCTTTCGAAAGAATTCTTGTGAAAGGATTATTAGTTCGAAAACCTTCCTTCGGAAGCAAAGCTAGAACATCTACGAAATAATTCATTCGAAAGAATTTTGTCTGAAGAATTCCGCGCGGAGGTGGGTCGGTGGTGGGATCGGTCCGACGCGACCTCTGACAGCTGCTTCACCCTCCTCGGATCGGTGGTGAAATCGGTCCGACGCGACCTCTGACAGGCGGCGTTGCTCTCCTCGGCGGAACCAACATGGCCACGCATGCGGCACCGATGCCTGCACGTCGCCTCTCCTCCGTCTGACTTCGCCTCCACCATTCTGCCGATCCCTTCCCCCCCTGGAAGCGGCGCCTCCCGTGTAGGAGGCTGACGTGATGATGCTTATGATTATGGCGATTTGTTTTGTCTTGGTTTCTTCTCCTCTCTTTCTCTCTTCCTCGCGCGCGCGGCGCGCGGCCACCAGCGCGTCGCGGGGCGCGCTGCGACGAAGAGACTGCCTCTCTCTGAGCGGCCTGCCCCTTGCCGCCGTCTGGCTTGCCGCCGCCGCCCTTGCCCCTGTCGTCCTTCTGTTTCTTTTCGGGGGGGCCGTCGCCGACGCTCTGCATGTCGGGCCAGCGCTTCTTGCTCTGGTCCTCCTGCTCAGCGGTGGAACCTGGAATCTCTTTGTCAGCTGCGGAGGTGGGCTGAGCGGCAGGGTCTGGGCCATCTAGCTCAGCAGCAGGCTGTTGTCCTGCGGTGGCGTCGCACGCTACTTAAGCTGCCTGAGCTTGTTCCCTTGCTCTCTTGACCGATTCTCAGGGTCTTTCAAAACCTCGGGCGTCGGCGGAGGCAGCAGCTCGACGGGGGTCGTCGGCTGCGGCGGAGCTGCCTCCTGGCCGGGGGCCGTCTGCTGCGGCGGCGCCGCTTCCACCGTCGGCCGCGGCGGAGCCGCCTCCTGGCTGGGGGGGGGTCCTGTTCGCGCGCCGCGGTGCCCTTTTCGCAGGTGGTCGGCTTGTTTTCCGCGCAGGCGCCGCAGCTCGGTTTGCGTTGCTGCTGCTGCCTCGGGCGACTGCGTCTCTGCCGCGGCCTCTGCGGCGGCGGGCTCCTCCTCGGCGGTGTTTGGCTCCGCTGGCGCTGCCATGCCGCTGGCGCTGCTGCTGGCGGCGCCCTGCTGCTCTCTTTTTACGGCCTGGCGGATCTTCTGCATGTTCGGCACCTGCATGGAGATGATCTCGAATTCGGAATCAGAGCCGTCTGCAGCCCCACCCTTCACTGCAAGCAGGTTCGCTTCGGTTGCCGCTGCTGCGGGTGCTTCGGCGCATGCTGTTAAACATTCTTCCTCGTGCGTCAGCGGCGACGGAACCGCGGCATTCTCTTCTTCTTCACTCTCAGAGTCGCTTGGGTTGCTGCCTCCGTCGCCCCCCTCTGCGCCTGTCACCTCGCATGCTGCTGGGGCTTCGGCTGCGCCTGGCTCTGCTGCTGGGGTGGCTGCCGTGTGCGGCGGTTCTGGAGGGGAGGCGCGCCCTGCCCCCCCCTTCGCGGCTGTGTGGCGCGCTGCCTGGGGCGGCGGCGGCCGCCGCTGCCCTGCTGCTGTCTGCGGCGGCGGCGGCGGCGCTGCCCCTGCTGCGAGCGGCATTTTGGGGAACGGCAGCGGCTGCAGAGTGGCTTGGGGCATCGACGCCTGAAGCCAGGCATGCCACGGAGGCGTGTACGGCATCGCGATCACTTGCGGCTGCTGCTGCTGCTGCTGCTGTTGCTGCTGGAGCGCGCGCGCGACCTCCTGCGCCGCCTCGTGCGCCGTGGGCGCTGCCGCCGCTTGCCTTAGCGTTTCCATCAGGTCCGCATTAGACGGGACTGGGCCAGTTTTGCGGAGGTGATCTGGCGGTGGAGCGGCTGGCGGGCGGGGGCCATGCTTGGGCTTCGGCTTCAGCGTTGGCGGCGGCATCGCTGGCGGTCCCTGTGGCGCAGGCTTCGGGAAGCAGGGGAACGCAGAGTCGCCGGGATAGCGCGCGAGCACCGTGTCAACCTCGAAGTGCACGATGGGGGTCCGCATTGGGCCAGCCTTGGGGCCCGTCGATTTCGGCCTCGGGGGCGCGAGGATGCGTCCGTGCTCTGCGGTCTGCTGCCCCTCGCGCTGCTTGGCGTGCTGCCACCACCTAGGAACGCCCTCCTGTACAGGGGGGGCGCCCCTGTA
>CAUYUJ010012452.1:0-16449 GCA_963575745.1 Prorocentrum cordatum | reverse complement strand
GGAGGAGGAGGAGGAGGAGAAGGAGGGGGAGGAGGAGGAGGATGAGGAGAAGGAGGAGGAGGAGGAGGAGGAGGAGGAGGAGGAGGAGGGGGAGCGGCGGTGCGGCCGCGGCGTGGGCGGGCGGCCAAGTATTTTCCGGGTTTTTGTCTTCCCCCCCACTTCCCATATTTTCCCATATTTTCTGGGGAATCGACGATTAATTGTGCCTGTGTGTGTGTGTGTGTGTTTTCCCTCCTGACCAATCGAGTCTGACAGTGTACGCTCGGGCGCCCCACGCCTGACTCGGCGGCCGAAGCTCCCCCGCCGTGGGCTCCGTGGGCCGGCTGGGGGGGCCCCTGCTGGGCAGGGTGGCGAGGCCCCCTCGCGCCTTCCGCCCTTCAATTGAGCAGGACACGCGAGAGGACACGGGACCCTTCCGAGTCCCACGCTGCCATTGGAGTGTAGTCAAGGGCGTAAACAAAAACGCCCCTACCCTGGTTTACGAGGCGCGGTGCGCTGAACCTCCTCCGGGCTGACAGGGCAGATCCTGCACATCGCGCGTGTCGCGCGGCGTCCTGGCGGCTCTCTGGCCTCTGGGAGCTCCCAGGAGGTTTACAGACCGCGCACTCGTAACCCAGGGTAGGGGCCTTACTGCATCCTTCAATGTAGGAGGCATGGGTCGCGAGGCACAGGACACGAGGGTACCCTTGAGCCGGCAGGGTCGGCCTACTGATCCGGGCCGCCTGTCGAGCGCCGGTGGCTGCCTGTGGGGGGAATCCCCCGGGCGTGGGGGAGGTCTGTCAAGCAGTGGCGACGCGTCCCGGCGTGCCTATAGGCCTACCCCAGACCCCCTCGAGTAATGAAAAAAACATGACGGGAGGTTTTTCCTAATTTTCGGCCTCCGGAGGCCCTCACCGGGCCTCGGGAGCGTCAAAAAACGACTCAGGATGAAAAGCCGTCTGGGGGTCGACGTAATGAAAAAATCATTACGTCGGGGGTCTGGGACCGAGCAGTGTTCTGAGAGCCTTTTGTGGGTCCCACGAGGTGTTCTTAGAACATTTCTGGCGGGGGCCGTCTTGTTTGAACACGTCGGGCTCATGGTCTGAGAACATTGTTTTTGTCCTTCGACCGGTTTGGGGGTCTAAGAACATTTCGTGGTAGGACTGTAGGAATGCCGGGGCGGTCGGTCCCTGCTCAATAAACGCTGTTTTGCTGGACTTAGGCTGTGTTATGGTTTTCGTCTTGTCGGGGAGGTACAGGAAAACAGGCAGAGCAAAACGAAACACACAACGAAGACCAACGTCGAGGTCCAGCCCTGCCTAGCTGTGGCCTTGTATCGAAAAACGCCTACGGCGAATCACCGCCGTCCCCTGCCTTTTGGAATCTCCAATGTGGCCGAGCGTTGCGGCAAGAGCTATGCCAAGCTATCGGACCATGTGCTCCCCAGCTGTTGTGGGAACCTTTCGGGAAACACTTGGGGGAGGATGGCGGGGAACATCAGGAGGAAGAGCAGGATGAGGAGGAGGAGGAGGAGGAGGAGGAGGAGGAGGAGGAGGAGGAGGAGGAGGAGGAGGAAGGGGTATCTTGGGAGCCTCTGGGGGCACTCTTGGGGCCTCCTGGGAGCTTCCTGGGAGCCTCTTGGATGCGTCTTGGAGGCCTCCTCGGACCTCTTGGCGGCCTTTGGGGGCTTCTCTGGTGCCTCTTTGGCCGTCTTAGGGCATTCTTGGCCCGTCTGACGCCGTCGGACGCCGTCTTGGGGGCCCCTTTGGGCCGACTCGGGGCCCTCCTGGGATGCTCCAGGGCCGTCTTGGAGGCCATCTTGGGCGTCTTGGAGGGTCTTGGGGCCCTCTTGGGGCTGTCTTTGGGGCCTCTTGGGCCGTTCTGGGGCCCTTTTGGAGGCCTCGTGGGCGATCTTGGGGCGATCTTGGGGGGCTCTTGGGCTGTCTCGGACCGCCGTCGAAAGCTGAAATGAAGCAAATGCCACACTCCTTCAAACACAAAAAAACATCTCTGATTTTGGCATCTTGGGGCCTTCCTGGAGGCCCTCTTGGGGGCCTGTTGGGCCGTCTTGGATGCGCCTTGGGGGCCTCTTGGGCAGTCGTGGAGGCCATTTTGGAGCCATCTTGGGCCGTCTTGGTGGGCTCCTGGCCCGTCTGACGACGTCGGAGGTCATCTTGGGGGCCCCTCTGGGCCGACTCGGGGCCCTCCTGGCTTGCTCCAGGGCCGTCTTGGAGGCCGTCTTGGGTGTCTTCGAGGCCTCTTGGGTCGTCTTGGGGCCGTCTTGTGGGGCTCTTGGGCCGTTCTGCGGCCATCTTGGAGGCATCTTCGGCGATCTTGGGGCGATCTTGGGGGGCTCTCAGGCCGTCTCGGAACGCCGAAAAGGGGTAAATGCCAACATCCTTCACACGCGAAATGAAAATCAATGATGTCGGCCTCTTCGAGCCTTCCTGGAGGCCTTCTTGGGCCATCTTGGGCCGTCTTGGTGACCTTCTGGTCCTTCTAACGCCGCCGGAAGACGTCTTGGAGGCCTCTCTGGGCTGACTTGGGGTCTCTTGGGGTGCTCTAGGGCCGTCTTGAAGGCCATCTTGGGCGTCTTGGCGGCCATCGTGACCGTTTGGGAGGCCTCTTGGGCCGTCTTGGGGCCCCCTTGGGGCCATCTCGGGGGCCTCCTGGGCCGTCATGGAGCCATCGTGGAGGCCGCCAGAGCCATCTTGAGGCGATATCGGGGGCCTCTGAGGCCGTCTTGGAGGGGCGGAGGGCCGAAACAAAGCACAGCAAATGCCAAAGTTCTTCAAAAGCCTAAGGGCAATCAATGATTTTGGCCTCGTCGGGCCTTCTAGAGGACCTCTTGCCGTCTTCGAGGCCTTTTGGGGCCCGCTTGCGCCGTCTGTCGTCATTTTGAGGCCATCTTGCGCCGTCTTAGAGGATTCTTGGGCAAACTTGGATGCATCTTGGACGTCCTGGGGCCGTCGTGGAGGCCATCTTGGACCATCCTGGGCGAACTGGGGGGCCATCTTGGCCGTATTGGAGGCTATCTTGGAGCTATCTGGAGCGGGAAGAACGTTTGTAACCACTTCTGGGCAAGCCTTCCGGGTGGCGGGCGGCATCGGCCGACGCCCCAGGGGGAGTCGAGCCGAGCCGAGCCGAGCATAGGGTTTAGCACGCCAGGCACCCCTGTAGCAGGACCACAGGGGGCGGCGGATCGAATGGCCTTCGGCCCATCCCGCCACCGTGCTTGGGTTTTGGGTGTGAAGCCTGATGGATGTTCGTTGGGATCTCGTGGGGGGCTTCTCGGAGGCCTCTTGAGGCCTCGCCAGGGCTGTGGAGTCTCTTTTGGGCCTCTTGGTGGCCTTCTGAGGCCTCTTGGGGGCCTCTTGGGAGCCTCCCGGGGCCTCCTGGTCGCCTCTTGGGGCCCCCAAGGAGGCCGCCCGAGGCGGAAGCCTGGACTTGTCAGTTCGTGGTCCCCCTCGGGGGCCCCTCTTGGGGCCGTCTCAGGGCGTTCATGTGTCGGCTTGCCTCTTGGGCCGTCTTGGGGGCCTCTTGGGCCGTCTTGGGGAGGTCTTCAGGGCCTCTTGGGCCGTCTGGGAGCGTCGGGAAGCCCGAAAGGCGAGAAGGCCAAAAACAATGAACAACTGATGTAAGATCAATGATTTGGCCTCTCGTGGCCTTCTTGGGAGGCCTCTTGGGGGCACCTTGGGGTGTGCTGGGGGCATCTTGGACCGTCTTGGGGCCATCTTGGGCCTCTTGGGGCGATCGTTCTTGGGTCCTTCGGGCCCTCCTTGGGGCCCTCTGGGGCCTGAACAAGTGGCGCGACAAGATGCGACGGGGCCGAGGTGAAAGCCAGGAGCCGGCACAAAGGACGACCTGCGAGTCGTCTCCTCGAAATTGCGGAACACGACTCGCAACATCAGTCTTCAGCCCACGAGTTTTGACCGGCACAAGCATGACAGCTAAACGTGTTGACGACATCAACATGACAGGCTTCGAGAACCATGTTGACGACTATGCCAAACGAGCGGTGGAGGTGTTTGCAGCCTGTAAGTTGCACAAACATGCGTATCATAACTACGCAGTGAGGTGCGCCAAGACGAAGGACGGACACGTAGTGATTGATCATGATGTGCGCTTTAAGCAACTACGCCCCATCCTCCAGACTGATCCCGCCAGAGCCAAACCTGACGACAAACCATGAAAGATAAAAAGCGGCGCTTTCGTTGGTCTGCGAGGGGCATTTGCTACGCAATTCTCACGCAAGTTTGGCTGATAACATCTGTCGCACCCCTCCAAAGGGCACAAGAACCCAATGACATCCAATGGAGGAGGCGCATAGCTGTGGCGAGGAAGCTCATAAGCGGCCCCAAGAAGATCGCTGATCCTGCGATGGAACCTTCGGGGGGTGTGGATACACATAGCGTCTCGGGATACAAGGACATTTCCGGCGGCGGAGAATACGATGAGATGTGGTATGGCGCGCGCGGTGCCAATGTTATGAGGCGGGAGATCCAGCCAACACAGAAGCCGGTCGTGCACGTTGTATTCCGTCTCAGCAAAGCTCATCGGCTACACATCCGATCAAACTATGCAACCGAAACGCTTGCAGCGGCTCACAACTTGGAATGAGGCTGCCCGACTCCTGAGCACCCTACACGAATTAAAGGCTGATGCGTCAATGCCTGAAACAACAATTTTGGACATTCGAGAATTTGGCGGACCATGCATCGAAGTATCGCTTGTAATTGGCGCGGAGTTGGTATACAACCTTCCATCGAGCAGAACTTCACGATGCTGACCGAACGTACAATGTTAGGACGCATTCGTTGGATACGACAATTGACGACAGTAGGCGTTTCACATGGTGCGCAGTGGTGTGATACACGAAACATTGCTGCACACGGATGAAGTAAGGGCAGCATTCATAGTGATGTGTTGTTGGAGGTAGTGTTGGGCAAACAGAATTCTCGACGCGAGCCCAATACGCTTGTCCCAGTCCGTGGCAATATGAACACGCAGCATTTTGATGGCTTTGAGAGGGGCGGCGGCGATTTCAAATGACATCCTATCACTGTACTTTGTCGATTCGGCGTGGGGTAATGTTGTGTTTGTTGAGCATATTTCACACCTTACCTTGCGTGAAGGACCGCGGTGCTTTGCCATGTTGAGCATGCGCTTCACCTTCAATGTGACCATTGTCTACCTCATAAATGGAAGCCGCGTTTGCTTCTCGCGCGCGAAGAAGGGCCGGTTCAACGGTGAATTGTTCCCATTGTTGGCCACAGAGGGGGAGCAGTGCCCCTATGTCAGTGAGCATACCTTTCAGCCCGATCAGACTGGAAACGACTTTGTATGTTGTTGCCTGTTGTTTGGTGCCATACATCTATCTGTATACATATAGATATACACACATGGATATATATATATATATACACATATATATACGCACGCACAGTTATAAGTATGTGCATCTATATATTTATGTATATAGTCGCGGAGCCTGTCGAGAGATATGTTTGCAGGGGCCCTTCGCAAACGCGAGCGGCAACATTCGGCCTCGCACCATCGTTGGCTCGGGCCCTTCGGCACAGCAGAAAACACACATGGCAGCGGTGGATTCATCCCCGCGCGCCGAAGCGATGTCGGCATGCTGGCGCTAAGGAGTTGGCTCTACAGTGGCGCCCAGATCTTAGCCCGCGGCGGCGGGGCAGCAGCCGGCCAAATTTGCCCAGCGCATGGCTGCGCAGAAGGGCCAGAGCGCGGCTCTGCCGCGGCAGCTCGCGCGGGCTCGCCAGGCCTCGACGGCGGCCCAGCGGCGGGCGGCCGCCGCGACGGCGGCGCCGCCGCCCCAGCCTTTCCAGCAGTTGGAAGACGCGTGGCTGATGGGGGAAACCGATGCGTTCGGCGGGGCGGACGAGGAGCGGCCGTCGTTGGCGATCGCGCCCCGCGCATGCGCGGGGGCCTGCGGCGCGGACACCCTGTCGGAGATAACCGGTCGAGGGCTCGGCGGTCGGAGTGGGCAATGCGGCCGCGGGCGCGACCGTGCACCAGATGAGCCTGCAGTTCAATTTCAAACTGGCGCTCCTGCCCAAGGGCCGCGCTTAGGGCGAGCTCGCCAAGGTGGCGCGCGGGCTCGGCCGCGAGCCGCGGGGGCTGCTGGCGCGGAGCGATGAGCCCGAGCAGACGGCGAGGCATGGGGATTCGGTCGCTTCTGTGGAGAATTTGAAGAGATTCAAGATGCGCGAATCCTCCTCCAGGAAGGAGGTCGACGACGACCCGGGGGTCAGCATCGCCGCGAAGGCAGTGCCGAAGGACAGCCCTCTCTTCAACCGCGCGGCTGTGAACTCCGCGAAGTTCATCCTGCGCGGCAACCGTCGGGGCGACATTGCCGGCGCGCGTCGTGATCTGGGGGGGCCTCGCGGGGCCCTCTCCGACGGAGACCGGAGCTCTTCGCGAGACGGGGCCAAATGGGGGAGGGCAGATCGCAAGGCGCAGGCAAGGGCTGCGACGGGAAGCGGAAGCATTCAATCTGCTTCGCGGTGGCCCGAAAGGGCCGCTGCTCGGGCGAGCGTCGGCGCCGGAAAGGCCGCCGCATGGGCGCCGCGGGCAGGGCGCGAGGGCCGGGCCTTAGCCGGGGCGAGGGGCGCGACGCACCGGCCGACGCGCGGCCCAGCAGGGCGCGCGGCTACTGCGAGAAGTTGGACCGCTAGACGGAGCGTCGGAAGCGGCGGGCCGAGCTCAACGCGGGCAAGGTCGCGAGCGCGACCACGGGGGGCGGGGCCGAGCCGGAGAGCGGGCGCCGGCTCTGCCCGCTGGAGCATTCGATCGACGTTCTGTCTCTGGAGGCCGGGGGGCCGGGAAGGTGGCGATTGGCGTCGACGGCGGCGCTGGCGTTTTCGGCGCGGCCGAAGCAGCGGGGCAAAGATCGCCCCCTGGGGCCCCGGGGGAGGCAGAGGCCGCGCGCAGCGGCGCCGCTGTTATCCAGCCGTCTTCGGGGCGACGATCAGGGATTTGGGCAACCGCGCTCGGCGGCAATATCAAGGGCAAAGAGCTGAAGACCAGAGCGCATGGGTGCAAAGTGGGGAAGTCGCTGATCAGCGCCCGCGAGGTTGCGGAGGCGGGCCGCTGGGCGGTCTTCGAGGGGCGGCAGCCGCGCGATCCATGTAGGCGCCAGCATTCGCGCCGAGATCTTCCTGAGCGGCGCGCGTGCGCTGGGGGCCGAGATGGCCCCGCGCGCGGAGGCGGCCCTGGCGGGGCTGGGCGCGCCAAGCCGACTTTTGCCCCGTCGGGGCTGGGGGGGGGGGGGGGCGATGGTCAAGCCGGCGGCCCGCGGGCGCCGGCAGAGTGGGCTTCCTCGCGCAGGACAGCCCGCGCCTGCAGTTCCAGGCGAAGGTGCTCGATCGGGGCATGAGTGGCCCTGCCGCGGGGGCGCAGCGGTGACTTGAGAGGGCGGCCCGCTTCGCCCGCGGCGCGCCCAGACGTTCGAGGGGCCCAGGGTAGCGAGGCGCATTCACCGACAGTGACTGGGCATGCGACGAGGTGCAAAGGAATATCAGAAGTTCGACGCATTTCTTCCACGCGCCCCATTTGCCACGGAGCTCGCCTCCCGTCCGAAGCGCGGCGGCATTCAGCGTCGGAGACGCGGGTCTCTTTTCATTCTCGAAGGAATGCTTTGTAGCCATCAGCGACCAAAGCGTGGCCAAGGACTTGGGTTGGCCGCTGCTTTTTTTTCGTCGGATGGCGCCGTCGGTCGGCGCTGACAGACGCGCGATGCCAGTGCGCCGTGGTGCGCGCCCCCTGGCGCGGAACTCAATTGGGCGATATGTTTTTTTTGCCCGGGGTTTGGAGGTCTCGGTCGATTTTCCCAGTCTTTGCAGGGCCTGGGCCGGCTGCGACCGCCGCGCAATGCCGGGGGCCCCGCGCGCCGCGGCAGCTGCGGCGGTGTTCGGGCGAGCTCGCGTCGAGGCTCGGGGCCGGCGGGCTCGAATGGACTTCGGGGGGGCGGCCCGCGCCGCGCCGGAGAGGGCCCCGTCGCGAGCCCGGCGGCGCGTCGCCAGATATGTCAGCAGGGGCCCGCGGCAAGCGTGAGCGGCAACATCCGGCATCGCGCCACTGTTGGCGCAAGCCCTAAGATACAGCATCGCCAAGCACATTCACGCACCTGCTCGGAGCAGCACGGCTTCTTGAGCTGCGCGCGCCCGGCCAAGAGCCCGACGCGTTTCCTTTCAGGCGCCGCCACTGTTATCGCGCAGTGCACTTTGCAGACGGGTGCGAGTCTGCTCCCGTTTCCCCCCTTCCCGGCTTTGAGGGGGCCTCGTTGGGGGCTGCAAGTCGCTCTTATCCGCTGCCGTTTCAGCTCGCGTGCTCAAGGCACGCGCGCTCGATGTGCCAGTGCACGCCGCGTGTTCCATTTGTCGCTCGCGAGGTTAATCGCATTCAATCCTTCCCCATCTGCACCATCCATTCTGAAACAGCAGCTGTTGCAGGATGGACGGCCGACGGGAGAGAAATACACTTTCGACCCTCATGGCCCCCTCCCTGGTCCCCCATTCGTCCCTGCCCCCCCCCATCCCTCGTCCGCGCGCGCGCCTCTGGCCACGACTTGCGAACTCCACTCTTGGACGCTCCCGTCCTAGACCCTGAGATCCGACGCTGCGCAGCTGTTCCAACATCGCTCAAAACCACGACCCGAGTCGCTGACCCCTACCGTGCCGCGGTGTTTTCCGGGCTGGATCGATCCGTGATGGCCCCAGCGACTCCAGAAACCGATCGAAAACGCCTGGTGTTAAAAAATTGCAACGTCCGGACCTCAAGGACGCCGCGGGAGGGCGCCGTTCCCTTCGGCAGGACCCCCCCCCTGCTCCTGCCTGCAAGGCGCCGGGCGCCGTGGCGGCCGAGGAGGCTCCCAGCATGCGGCCAATTGTCGGCTGCGGGGCCGCCCTGCCGTCACCGACGCCGTCCAAGGTGAGTCTGTAGCGCTTCCTCCTCCTCCGCCGCCGCCTCCTTTTCTCCTCTCCCCCGCCTCCTCCTTTCCACCTCTTCTCCTCCTCTCATCTTCTCCTCTTGTTTTTCCTCCTTCTCCTCCTCCTCCTCCTCCGCCTCCTCCTCCTCCTCCTCCTCCTCCTTCTCCTCCTCCTCGTGGCCCCTTCGATCCGGGGGCACTCGGGCTTCAGCGCGCGCGCGTTTCGAAGGTGCGCAGCGCGTCGGGGCCAAATGGAAACCCCGCCATTGGGCTCAGTCGGCCGAGGCGCCCTGGCGGAAGCGCGAGGCCGCGGACGAGTGCGGCGCAGTCGAGGCTGGCGGTCTCGGCTGCGGTGGCGACGGCGGTGCAGACCACGGTATGCGCGCAGCCCTCGAGATCAGGGATAGGAGCAGGCCGCCGTGCAGGTGCCGGAGTTATGTCGGGCGTGTCCCCCTACAGGGGGATTTTTGAGGAAAAATGAAGATACCCCCAAAATATGCCAGGAAGGTAAAAAATACCCAGAACATAGTCCCCAGACTATTTTTTATGATTTTTGATGATTTTTGAGGGTACTTTTTATATTTTTCGTTGAAAATCCCCCTGTAGGGGGACAGGCCCGACTGAAAACCAGAGGCCCCGAGGGCAGGGAGGCGGCGCCAGCAGGGGCCAGGGCGCGCGGCCGTCGCAGAGGCCCGGCCCAGCGCGGCCGGCGCTCGGGGACGGGCCCGAGGAGGAGGTGCCGATGCCGGCCGAGGCCCGCCCCGCAGGGGGCCGGGGGGCCCGCCCGCCCCGCAGGAGGCCGGCGGCTGCCGGCGCGCGCGGCGGTCGGGGCGCACCCGGAGCCGGAGCCCTCAGAGATCCAGAGATCCAGAGATACAACGCATTGAGAAAATCGAGACGGAGGTTTTTCGCAGTTTTCGGCCTCTATAGGGGCCCTCGCCGGGCCTCGGGGCCGTCAGAAAAACGACTCGGGAGGAAAAACCGGCCCTGGGGAAAGGGTCGGGACTTCCCTGGATCCCGCATTGAAAAGATCACGACGTCGGATCTCTGGGTACGGGGCGCGAAAACGACCACAGCCATTGTTTTTCCTTGTTTGCCGCCTTCCAGCCCGCAGAAACGAAGCAGTGGTTGTGGTCATTTTCGCTGAGCTTGGCACCAAGGAAATGACCACAACCACTGCTTCTTTTTCGGCCGGCTGGGAGGCGGCACAAGCAAGAAACAGTGGCTGTGGTCATTTTCCCGTCCCGCATCAGCTGAGTCGGGCGTGTGCCTCTGCAGGGGGGAATTTGCAAAAATAGTCAATGCACTGTCCAGGGACGGTGGTTTGACTATTTTTGGGCCATGTGGGGGAGCATTTTTTGGCTGTTTTCGTTTTCGTTTTTAGGGAGACAGGCCCGACTTAACCTTTCAGCTGGAAGGACAGCGGCTGCAAGCAGGCCGACGGCGAAGCAGGCCTCCCGGCGCGCGCCGGAAGCCGGCCGTCGGGGGAGCGCCGGGGCGTGGCGAGGCAGGGCCCGCAGCGGGGGAGGAGCAGCAACAGCAGCACCTTGACGGCAGCGACCACTTCCTTTCGTTCGTCGACGTCGCTTTTTCCCTCCGCCACGTGCACGGCCCGACCGAGCAGGCCCGCGGTTGCGCGGGCCAGCGGAGAGGGCGCAGGGTAAGAGGTAGAAGCGGTGTAGAGCGCGGGGCGAGAAACGAGAAACAGCAGCACCTTGAGGTCGATGAGACACAATGGCCGTCATCCCTTGCATTCGGCAAACCTAGATGAAGGACGTCACTAAGTGTACCAAGTGCGCGGGTCCTCGTCCGGGACGTCCTCCACACTGTGCGTCGCGCAACATAGCATGTAGTTGTTGCGCCATCTGGTCGCGTAGAGGTCGATGCCAACATGTGCTTAGCGTGACATTCAACAGGATGGACCTGTAGTCGTCGAGCTGCGACGGTGTACCCTTGCCCTGGCAGAGGGGGAACACGATGCCATGATTTCTGGAAAATGCTTATTGCTGGTGTACGCTTGTCTTCACGAAGATCGGTGCATAGAGTCGCGCGAGCGTTCTATTCGACCATCAGATCTCTAGTTCTTCCGATTCGCAACGACGATGGAGATCGAGGCTTCATTCTTCAAATCATGACATACCGCTGGTCATGATTCCGATGGCCACAGTGATTTTGCAACACCCTGGTGCACTGGCGCAGCTGGAGGACCAACCACACCTGCTAGCGTTCCTTGTTGAAGGACATCGGGGTACGGACTTTGGAGCTGCCAACTGTGGTTGCAAGGATTTTGCCCGTTCGAGGAGACGGTCACGTCCAGGAAGCCCCCTCGCAGACGCGATCTTCAACATTTCATTCGCCAAGCCGCTGGCGGCCATCGATGAGGAGCTGATGAAATATGAAATATCCATGGGTTTCAGACGAGGCAGTTTTCTCAGCGGGCCTGCCAGCACCTTATCTACATGATGTGTCCTTTGTTGATGATGACCTATACTTGCTGACGCCCCGGATGCATACGAAGCAGGAAATACAGCGGGCGTTGCGATCGAACGTCTACACAAACACATGATTACGCATGGGCGTACGGCGAATTACCAGCGCCACAAGAGCAGCGTCATGATCATTCCAGCTGGAGCAGCGGCGCAGGATCTTCGGGCGAGGCTTCAGAAATCACGCAACGCCAAGTTGGTCACTCCCGAGCGGGACGTAAATGCGCATCTGGTGCGAAACTACAAATATCTCGGCACGTTGATAGACGAGGAGGCTGCCCTTGGACCTAGTATAGCAATCGCCGCGGCCAGACAGAAGACAGCGCTAGACCCGATCAGAAGGATGACGACCAGGCTGCACAGACTTACGACAGCCGCTAAGGTCAACTAATGCGATGTCCTGGCCAACGTACACCTGCTGTATTTGACGGCAGCATGGCGCGAATTACAGATGGCTCAGAAGAAGGCGTCGGAGGCTCCAAGGATCAGACCACGTCGTGCGGAAGTCGGCAAACAGCACCATCCCGAGACGGACACATACGCCACGGGCGCAAGGGTGCTTGTTGCGGCCAAGAGGGTGGGGATAAAGCACGTTGTCAGGAGGCGCCGTCTCATTCACTTTGGATCGCTATGTGCCACTACCCCTTTCGGCGCAGTTTTTCTGATCGATATGCTGGCCCCGCAGAATTGCGCGCGGGCGTCGATGATCATGGCAGACGTTCGCAGGCTTGGCATACGCAACCTTAAGAGTGGAATGGGGGACTGGACGCTGAAGCGTTGGTTCGGTTTTGCAAGGGATTCGCCGCGCTCTTCCAAGTTGCCGGTCAACCGAGCATGGACACAACGGTTCCCCAAGGAGCTGGATCGCCTTCATCTCCGAGCATGGCGGCATCGCGTTGGGGCCGCGCCACCCTGCGACCAGGAGGGCACCAGCCAAATAAAGTGCATCTGCTACACGCGCGCGGGAAGGCGCTCGCCACAGTTGCCGCGTGGAGGCGGCGTCAGCTTTAGCACAATCCGATTGACCTATCGCAAAGGGCAGCGTAGGGCTACCAATGTGCGGCGCGTGGGATGATCTCCGGTAATCGCTCATTGATCATGAAGCATCTGCGGGCGGTTGTCAACCGTTGTCTGCTATGGCTTGAAGAACACATCCCGTTGCCTGACGAGCAAGAGGCCCTACTGCGACGCCAGGGCGATCTTGCTATCGAGTGGGGTCAAGCCGATGGGGGATATCATCGTTTCAACGGCTTCCGGGGGGCGAGATACGGCGGGCGCGGAGATGGAGCTGGGGGCGGGCATCTTTGGGGGGCGAGGTCCACGATTTCAGCCCCCTCCAGCACCTGCAGCTCTGGTTGAGACTGCCCGCCCCGTCTCGAACCTTGTGCGCATGGGAGACAGTTGGGCTGATGAGGCTCGCGCGTCATTCCATCGAGGGCCACGCCCAGGCGATTTTGTCAGTTGGGCGCGCCACCTGTCCAACCGCGTGGCCGCGCCGTGGGCGCGCGGCGCATCTGAATATGATCGGGGTGAGAAGAGTGCTGGATGGGCAGTTCTTGGTGACGAAATGGGGTCTCCACACGCGGCAGTGGCTGGGGGAAGGGCGGTCGGAGTCGCGTCGGCCCCCAGCGCGCCGCCTTAGGGGCGCGCGGCGACGCCGGCATTCATTCGCGGAGGCCGAACGCGAGATACTTCGAAGTCGGCCAAATTTGCTGGGAGCCAAAGATGTCAGAAAGGGGGGGGGGGGGGGCAAGCGTGCCCGAGATCTTCTACATCGCCACGGGGCGAGGTGCAATTGCCAGCGCGTCTGCGGGGCCAGGAGCTGGAAGGCAATCGTGAGCTTCGCTGTCTTATGCTCTTCTCGTTTGGCGCCTACTCATTGGGGGTGCCCGTGATGTCCGCGGCCCCCGCGGCCAGACGGGCCGCGGCAATTGCGCCGGCGCCCGAGCTTCGAGGGTCGGTTCGCAGCAGTCGAGTTCGGCGCCAACAGATCCTTGGCGAAGTTGCAAGTAGCGGTGAAGCCCTGGCAGCCCTGTCAGCACATTGCGATTTAGATTTTGGCCGCGGCAGGAGTGGGGCCCCAGGTCGCCCCCCTCCAAGGCCACAGAGGTCGTGGTCTGTTCGTTTGTCATTCGTTTGTGCCGAGGCCATCTTGGCCGCGTCGATCGCAGCGGGCCGCCGGCGGTCATTGCCCAGCTGGCGCGGGGCCCTCGCCGCCCCCCTGGAGCCCAGAGGCTGATCTTGATGATCATGCTCTTCGGAGGCCCCAACCGGACCTTCTCGGCCTCCGAGCTCTATGGGATCAGGCGGGCAAGTTGGGGGGCCCCCGCCTGGGCGGCGAAAGCGGCAGTCGAGCGCCGCCCCGTGGCGGGGCCCCCCCGACCAGAGCAGCCCCCCCTCTTGTCTCCTACTCATCCACGTAACTATTGACCCCTTGCCTTGTCCACTTGCTGTCTTCCTTGCTTCATTGTTTGCGCCTGTGGGGCGGGCGCCTCCTATTCCGGAGCTTTTGCGGCCCGCCCCGCGGGCGCCTGGCCTTTCCGTCGCGGCGCTGGCGCTCTCGGCCCCATCGTTCGGGCGCTTCGCCGCGCGCGCCCTTCCCTCGCGCGGCGCGCGCGCGGCCGCTGGTCCTGGCGCTGCGAGCGCGGGGGGCGCTCGGCAGCCTGCGCGAGAGAAGCAGCCGCAGCGCGGGCAATCGCTGCCGGGAGGGGCCGCGGAACAGCGCGCCCATTTAGAGGGGCCGCCCCAAGCGGGGCAAGCTGCAGAAGTCGAAGAGGGCAAAAAGAAGTCCAAGGAAAAGAGGGCCAGGAGGAGCCGAAGTCGGCGTTGAAAATCCAGGATCAGGCCGACGAGTCCTCGAAGCCGCTGGAGCCCCTCTCAGAGAGGGGTCGGGCACGAGCGAGGAGACCTCCGACGCGACGTTCTCGGGCGCGAGCGCCGAGGTCGAGCAGCCTTTCGAGCAGGGGGCCGTGCTCGAGAGTGTCGGGGCACTGCGCGGCCAGGCCGCAGGCGCGCGCACTGCCTGGTGCGACGTGGTCGACAGCGACGACATCGACGACGGCGAGCGCTGCGGGGGGCGCGGCGAGCGCGGCCTGGACGCGGCGCAACGACGAGAACGGTGACAACGACAAAGAGGTGCTGGAGCGCGCGGTTGGCGACTGCGTGAAGGCGCCTGTTGACATCGAGCACAGCGCAGCCGCCTCGAAATCGCTCGGCCTCCTGGACGGGGAGACGGCGTGCGAGATCGTCGGGCAGAAGGGCCGCGGGCCGAATCCCTTGGGTTCTGGCGCCAGAAAGAAGCGGAAGCAGAGAGGGCGACGGCGAGGTGAAGTCCAGGATCACGTTGAAAGCTACCCATTGGGCCTGCGGCGCGGGCTCGTCTGGGGATCGCTTCGGCTCGGAGGAGATCGAGTTCATGAAGGAGCATCTGAAGGTGCAGATGCTGCTGAACACAGAGCTCACGAAGCTGGACCCCGTCAGCGTCGACAGCTCGGGGCACGGGGCGGCTGCCCCGCGCGCGGTGCTTTGGGACCTTTCGCCCGAGCAGCTGTTCGGGGTCCTGGAGGCGCTGCTCGGCGAGATCGGGGAGAGCTGACTGCCTCGGCGAAGCTCTTCGGGGAGGCCGGCCTGGATGCGCCATCTCCTCCGTCCTGCTCGTCTTGGCTCCGCGGGGGCCAGGTCGCGGGGAGGGAGGGCGCGGCGGTCCCTTTGGTGGCGCGGCGTCCCAGGCCAGGCTTCCCTTTTGTTGTGTGCGAGGGACCTCAGTCCATTATCTGTTAGCCCTGTTATCCCTCCTCCTCCTCCTCGCCCTCGTCCGCCTCCGCCTCCTCTCCTCCTCCTCCTCCTCCTCCTCCTCCTCCTCCTCCTCCTCCTCCTGTTCCTCCCCCTGCTCCTCCTATGCTCCTCCTCCTCCTCCTCCTCCTCCTCCTCCTCCTCCTCCTGCCCGCCCATCCCCCTCTCCTTTCCTCCTCCTCTCTGCTCTCCTCCTCCTTCTCCTCCTCCTGCTGCTCCTTCCTCCTCCTCTCCTCTCCTTCTCCTTCTCCTCCTGCTGCTCATCCTCCTTCTCCTCCTCCTTCTCCTCTCATCCTCCTCCTCCGCGTCCTCCTCCTCCTCCTAGTCCTCCTCCTCCTCCTCCTCTCCTCCTCTCCTCCTCCTCCTCCTCCTCCTCCTCCTCCTCCACCATCTCTCTCCTCCTCCTCCTCTCTCCTCCTCTCGTCCTCACTCCTCCTCGTCGTCTCTCCTCCTTCTCTCCTCCTCCTCCTCCTCCCCTCCTCCTCCTCTTTCTCCTCCTCCTGATCCCTCTCCTCCTCGTCTCCTCCTCTCCCTTCCTCCTCTTCCCCCTCCTCTTCCTCTCCTCTTCTCCTCGTCCTCCTCCTCTTCCTTGTCGTCCCCTTCTCTGCCCCGCCTCCTCCTCCTTCTCCTTCTCCTCCACCCTTCTCCTCTTCCCCTCTGCTCGCCGCCGCCTCCGCCTCCGCCACCTCCTCCTCCTCCTCCCCCTCCTCCTGCTTCTCCTTCTCCTCCTCTCCTCCTACTCCTCCTCCTCCTCTTCCCTCCTCCTCCTCCTCCTCGTCCTCCTCTCCTCCTCCTGCTGCTTCTCCTCCTCCTCCTCCTCCTCCTCCTCCTCCTCCTCCTCCTCCTCCTCCTCTTCGTCCTCCTCATCGTCCTCCTCTTCCTCCTCCTCTTCTTCCTCCTCTTCTTCCTGCTGCTCCTCCTCCTCCTCCTCCTTTTCCTCCTCCTCCATTCTCCTCCTCGTTCTCCTCCTCTTTCTCCTCCTCCTCCTCCTGATCCTCCTCCTCCTCCTCCTCCTCGTTCTCCTCCTCCCCTTCCTCTTCCTTTTCCCTCATTACCTTCTACATTTACTCAATATGAATACTACTGTCCCTCTTCCCCTGATGGCGTGCTGGGAGTAGTAGACCCCCCTCCGCGTATTGTTTGTTACACAGGATTCCCGGGAGTTGGGTTTTCGCCTGCGTTTTTTTCAAATGCTGCTCTCGCTGAGGCGCCGGCCTCATTTCTGCTCCCGAATCGTTC
>CAUYUJ010012451.1:12500-15000 GCA_963575745.1 Prorocentrum cordatum | reverse complement strand
CCGCCCGCGCAGAAAGGCGCTGGGGCCCCAAGGGGGGGCATCAGCGATGATGGACTTCCGAGATCGCGGCAAACCCATGGGATTTTTCATTCACCGGGCCGGGACCGCGTTGCTCCAGGCACGATTCAACCACGCCAGCGCCACCCGGCGCCGGGCTATCTTCGCCTCGCCTTCGCGCTGCAAGCGCTGGAATTCGCCTGCGCCGCGCGCCGGCCCCCGCGCGGCGCCCGCCGCGACTGCCCGAAGCATGTTGACAGCCCAGCGCGTCCGGGGAACGGTTCCAGCACCCTGGGGAAGCTGCCCAACGAGGCAACGCAGTCGCCTCAAGCCACCATGGACACGCTCATCACGCCCGCCGCAATCTCGGTCGCCCCGGTCTCCTGCATCGTCTGGAGGACCGCGCGGCGGACAGAGCAACGACCCTTTTGTCGACGGCCGCCTGGTCGAAGACAATCCCGACGCACTCGACGGAGGTGCCGCCATAACCATGCGCCCGAGAGATCTGGGCGCCCAGCGCCACCAGCACCAAGGACGCCAGAATCCCGCCGGCCCCGGGTGCACCACAACACCTAACCGTGCAAAATCACAGGACAAATCAGCGCCCGGCCCTCCGCCGGGAGCGGCGCGCCCCGCAGCGCGCGCCCCGGGGCCGCTGCCAGCCGCACCCGCGCGAGCGGAGCCGCCCTAAGCTCCAAAAACAGCACGATCAAAACAAGCGCCGATGCCACCCTCCAGTCGCGCGGACGGCACTGCATGAGCTCTCTGTCGCGGACCCGCAAGCGCTGGTATGCGTCCGCAAAAGCCGCCGTCGCGAACCCCACTGACAGCTTCCCAAAACAATCTGCAGCTCGCTCAGGCTCGAGTCGCCGGCGGTCCGAAACAACGTTTGCCCACCACGGCGCACATCGGTGATGATACGCCGGTTAACTGACCCATCACGCCGACGCGCGATGACGATCGCTAGTCTGACCCCAGCGCCGTCAGGAGAAAGACCGAGCGCCTCCACCCCGTCGAACATGCGAGAAGAATGCAAACTCTCGAGCAGGCCCAGCTCGGCCCAGCCGTGCTCCGGGGCGTTGCCCATGGAGGCGCAATTGGAAATCCCGACGGCCAGAGCTTCCTCTCAGGACAGAAGGTCGGGAACGAGTTCCTGCCCCTCCGCCAGAGGGAACACGCCGCAGGCCACGACGGGCATCTCGATGCAGCGGGGTTCCTGGGCCCCCCGCCTGCGACAGCCAGTCGCGGAGCCATCGCGCGCGCAGAAGCGACGGCATGCCCTCCCGTTCTCCCGAGCGAGCCCACGCGGCCGGTCCAAGGCGCGCGGCGAAATCCTCGACGGCGCCGGCCAGTAGCCCAGCATAGGCGGGGTCGCCCAGGCGATGAGATACGTCGAGCGCCAACCAATAATCCATGTAGAAGTCGTAGAACGCCGCACGAATTCCCGCCCCCCACACAAGCAAGACAGTAATTCATCATGACGGGCCGGCGTGGTTTTCTCATACCTCCTGGGTACGGGAATTATTCGTCCGCCCGCCTCGCCTTCTTCGACTCCAGCGACGGCTGCGCCTGGGGCGACGCCTGGCTAAGTGGCGCAAGGTGATCGGCCAAACGCGCCATAGATCGCAGCAAGCAATTGCCCAAGTGTCCCCACAGGGTCCACTGGCCATCCGGGCGCAGCTCTTCTTGGGACTCGGCCAGGACACCAGGCGGAAAGTTTGCCGCGCGACCTGGGCGCACGCACGAGGCTGGCGCTCTGGTCAGCTCATTGGGGGAGAGGCCGAGCGCTCCGACCGCCGCCGCCGGCGGAGCGCCTCTCCCCCCGAGGCCGCTCCCTATTCGTGGTTTTTGCGACGCCTGGCTTTGCCGCCGCCGCTAACTTCGAACACCTTCGCCCCGCAATCCTTGCCCTTGTGCTCAGCGCTGCCGCAGACGCGCTTTCTGTGCACGCGGCCCTCCTGGCCCTTTGAGCCCCGGGGGCAAGTCCTTCCACTGCCCGAGACAGTTGGACCACGGATGGCGAAGCTGCCGGCGCCGAGAGACAGGGGGAGCGCGAGCGGCGCGAGCGGGCGTCCGCCGCCGGCCCCCCCGTGGCCCCCTCCCCGGGGCCTTGCGCGGCCGCTCCTGCTCCTCTTCGCGGCGGCACGGGCCCCACCCTGGTAGGAAGGCACCAACTATGCACCAACACCGATCCTGGCCAAGGTCACCCTGGGCCCAGGATCGGTGTATACGCCCTCCTGCCTTGCGCAAGAAGGCATATACACCGATCCTGGGCCCAGGGTGATCCTGGGCCAGGATCGGTGTTGGTGTATAGTTGGTGCCCTCCGACCCTGGCTGCGGCGATCCACCCGGGGTCCCTGGCCCGACCGGGCATGCCCCTGGTGGCGACGACCTCGCCGGGCCCCGTCGGGGCCCCGCGGCCGCCCCTGGACTGCCGGGCAGAAGCGGGATCGAGGACCCGCTCGTCCCACAGGCGCGGTCCACCACGGCCTCCCAGAACTCC
>CAUYUJ010012451.1:5000-7500 GCA_963575745.1 Prorocentrum cordatum | reverse complement strand
ACCGTGTGAGGTGTGCGCCGAAACGGGGGTGGAACTGCGTGCGAACTTTGACACTGGAGCTCTCGGTGGAACTCCTTATGGGGCCACGAACGGTGTGAAGGGTGCGCCGAAATGGGGGTGGAACTGCATGCGAACTTTCCCACTGGGGCCTTCGGTGGATCTCCCTGTGGGGCCACGAACCGTGGGAGGGGTGTGCCGAAGTGGAGGTGGAACTGCATGCGAACTTTGCCACTGAGGCCTGCAATAGAGTTCCCTATGGGGCCACGAACCGTGTGAAGGGTGCGCCGAAATGGGATGGAACTGCATGCGAACTTTGCCGCTGGGGCCTTCGGTGGAGCTCCCTATGAGGCCACGAACCGTGTGAGATGGGTGCGCCGAAATGGGGGTGGAACTGCATGCGAACTTTGCCACTGGGGCCTTCGGTGGAGCTCCCTATGGGGCCACGAACCGTGTGGGGGGTGCCGCACTGGGGGTGGAACTGCATACGAACTTTGCCACTGGGGCGGGGCCTTCGGTGGAGCTCTCTATGGGGCCACCAACCGTGTGAGAGGGGTGTGCCGAAACAGAGAAAACAAGGGGCAGAGGCAAGGAGGGTAAGGAGGGGAGGCAGCGGGAGGAGAAGAAAGGAGGACGCGGGCGCTGTCTCTTCAAAATGAGGACCCAACACCACAGGATGGTTGGGAAAAACAGGGTGCGAGCGTCGAGGGGCACACTTTGATTGAGAAAAAACAGTCTGTACCGGTGAGGGGGGATCAACAGTAATTATTCTTCAGAAATGAGAGTTCATCAGCAACAACAACAACCACAACAGCAACAACCACAACCACAACAACAACAGCAGCAGCAGCAGCAACAACAACAACAACAACAACAACAACAACAGCAACAGCAACAGCAACAGCAACAGCAACAGCAACAGCAACAGCAGCAACAACAACAACAACAACAACAACAGCAACAGCAACTTGCTTTCTCATTTGCTCGCGGACACCAAGCCGCTGCGGCATGCGGGGCGCGCGGCGGCGGCGACGGCGACTTACATATCAGCTGCTTGCTCACGCTGGCTCCTGCCTCGGCTCGTCGGCACGGCTGCTCGGCTCAGCGGCCGCTCGGGAGCAGCTACAAGAGGCAAGGGGAAGATCGGCAGACATAACTGGGCTGCACGAACGAACGCGCTCCCGGATGTTCCAAACCCCCCTGCCCTATGGTTTCGCCCGTCCTGCTGCTGTGCGTCACATGTCCTCCTGTCTCTGATCACGTAAATCATAAGTCCTCCGCCCACATGGATCGGCCCTCCGCGTCGTCGGCGCGCTGGTGCCGCTCGGCACCGCAGAGTGCTGGCGGAGGGCCCTTGTCCTAGCACAGCGCGCAAGGACTCCTTTCTGCTGGCCTTGGGAGCACCTCGTATCATTGAGGCGGCAGGGACGTCGAGACTGCTTGTGCTTGACGGGTCCGCGCATAATCTGCACATCCTGCTCACATGACTAGCGCACTGTGTCTAAGCAAAGGTGCGTTATATACCATCTCCCAGCAGCGTCGCCTCATCCATAATCTCCTCGTTTGCGCTCTGCATCCTGAGCATGTGGCGAAGCACGCGAGAATGCGCGGCTCGAAGGTGCGCAAGATTCTGCCGTGACAACTGAAGCGAGCGAAAACGTTCATCAGCACGCTGCGGAGCGACATGCGCCGCCCAACATAGCGGTTATCTTAGCCCGCGGGGCCCGTTTGGAAAAAAAAGACCCGACGTGTGCTTACCCAACAATGCCAGGGCATTCGCCACCCTCTCTCGCTCACTCCTGCCGCGGCACCTCCATCGGAGAAAAAGCAGGATTATAACATGCAGATTCCGCTACATCAGCGCATTAATGTAGAAGGACTGCAAGGTCTGCGGACAAAAGCGAAGGAGCAGCACGCTGACGGGCTGTCAACAGCGGCTTGCCATTGATGACCTATCTCCATCCCGATGATTGCTAAGGCTCGTGCAAGGACACCTTTGGCCAAAATGAAAACCGTGACGACGACGACGACGACGACGACGACGACGACAGCACTACGGCGACGACTACGACGACGACGACCACGACGACCGCCGCCGCCGCCGACGACGACGACGACGGAGAAAATGACGACGACGGCGACGACGACCACGACGATGACGACCACGACGACCACGACGACCACGACGGCGACGGCGATGGCGACGGCGACGACGACGACGACGACAACGACGACGACGACGACGACCGCGGCGGCGGTGGCGGCGACGACACCAGGCTGGCGACGGCGGGCGCCTCCGCCTCCGGCGCGGTGCCCCGCCCGACGAAGACGGCACCCAGGAAGCCGCCGCCGCCAGGCGCCTGACGGGGCAGGATGCCGACGGCAGCGGCGGCGACGATGCCGACCCGACGATGCCGACGGCGACGGCGACGGCGACGATGCCGACGGCGACGACGATGCCGACGAGGCCGACGATGCCGACGGCGACGGCAGCGGCGACAAT
>CAUYUJ010012450.1:0-16476 GCA_963575745.1 Prorocentrum cordatum | reverse complement strand
GAGGAGGAGGAGGAGGAGGAGGAAGAGGAGGAGGAGGAGGAGGGAGGAGAAGGAGGAAGAGGAGGAGGTCTCCCCCATGGCTTGCAGCTGCTCCTGACTACCATTCCAGTTCTTGTTTGTAAAACACCTGCGCGCCCACCCCGCAGGGCCCACCCCAGCACCCCCGCAGTGGCGGATTACGAGCGAGCGGGGGCAGCCGCGACCCGGCACGGCCGCCGAGTCGCGGCGGACTTCCTGGCCCTCGCCTCCGCCTGATCCTCGGCCCCCTCGCGTGTTTCCAGTTTTCTGCTTTTTCTTGATTTTCTTCCTCCTCCTCCTCCTCCTCCTCCTCCTCCTCCTCCTCCCCCCTCTGCGCGTGGCTGACAATGCCACGCGCAGAGGGGGCGGGCGGCCCCTGAGCCGCCCGCCCTACCCTGATTTTCTTGCGGCCGCGAGCCCTCCGTAGGCGGGGCGGGATCTGGCAGGCGCGTGGCAGTGAGCCATGCGTGGGCAGCACGCCTTCCCGCCGCACCGCCAGGAGCAGACAGGCGGATTCCGGCAGCGGCGCTCGGGGCAGCACGACGGCCTTCAGCCACGCCATCGCGAGCAGCACGACGGACTTGGCCTCACTCCCGTCAGCAGCACGACGGCATCCAGCAGTACCACTGCGAGCGCCACGACGGATTCCCGCAGCCACCGCGGCCAGTAACAACCACCACGACCACGAGCAGCCACCACAACCAGAAACTGCCACCACGACCACGACCAGATTGAAGTAGCCAACCATGACCACGAACAACCACCACGACCATAACCTGCCACCACGACCACGAACAGCCACCGCGACCATAACTGCCACTGCGGCCAGATACAACCACCACAACCACGAACAGCCACCGCGACCCGAGACACTCCGGGCCTAGGACCATCTCACAGTTTTTTTCTCGGCCACGTTCGCAGGACACCGCCTCGGTCGCAATCGCGAGGCTTCTGACGCGTGCTTGTGGAAGAAAGGGCAGGGAAACCCAGCCACGTCGCTGCGGCCCCCGACAGGCCAGTCGTCACACGGGCATATCGCCCCCTTCATTCGGCACCCCACTCCAGACGCCAGCATTCGATCACTGCCCCCCACCAGCTTAGCACCACGAGCTCCGACCTCCAGCAGCGGCACGAACGCGACCAACATCAGCTCCGTGGATACGACACAGCACCGATACTGGCATCGATGGTAGCATTAACGCCTGCGCCTACGCCCTTCCCTGGTTCGACCTTGTTGCGTCTGGCTTGGGCTGATTGACGCCCAGACAGTTACGACCACCGCCTACACCAGCTCCGACGCCGGCACCGACGCTAGCACCAACGCCAGCCCCAACGCTGGCCCCAACGTTCCAGGGTCTCCTCATCATGTGCACGTGATCGTGTACGGATGTGTTACCGCCGTCTCCCGTGCCTTCCAGCCCGCCAATGTCAGCGTCGACCAGATCATGGACCTAGGCATCGTGCACCTTCGCGGCTTTCGCATCGACCCTCTCACCGATTCCGGCGCCGACTCGCTCTCTGACTTCTGCGCCGAGCGAAACGCCGACTCCCAGCCCGTCCAGCTCACCGACCCCGCCAGCGACCAGAGAGCGCCGACTCACGTCGACCATCACGCCGTCTCTCACGCCAGCTGGCTCACCGACCCCCGCGCTGGCAGGCTCGCCGACTCCCATGCCGGCCACCGTGGGTGTATTGCCTGTTGGTTCTACTTTGTTGCGTCATGCTTCTGATGAGATGTTATGCTGGGACGCTGACAATCAGCATTTTGTTCCGCTGGAGCAATACGATTATGGTTACCGCACTGTCCCATGCTAAGTGAGTTTCTGGAATTCTGGAGTGGTGCTTGATCGCTTTACCTGGCACTCGGTGAGTCACTGGATTTACTAAATGAGACTGCCACGGAGCCGGCGCTTCTCTTGGGTACTTCTGTACGTGCTGGCGGGTTACGTGGGCAACACGTGAGGGCAGCAGCGTGAGCGTCTCCGACGCTTCCTCCCTTCCCTTCCCTCTCCCGCCCTGCGACTGGTCGTGATCATTGTAATTCAGTTTTTGCATCGGGGCGTGTGCCCAGTTGGGGGGTCCGCCCACTCCGATGTCTCCGCCTTCCCATTTCGCGGGGGTGGACGCCTCGAGTGGCTTCGGCGCACCTCGGGCGACTTACATAATACCCACGTTTCAGCGCTTTCGTTCTATGCCTTTAGTTTTTTCCTTCGCTTGCGTTGCCTTTCTAGGCTGTTTCTTCCCCTCGTCCTTTCCTCGGTCTTCTGCTCCGCTTTTCTATGCTTCTGCCTTGACTCTGTTAGGCCTGCACTGTCTCACTCGCTGCGCCTCCTGGTTTTGGTATGTGCTTTGTTTGTTCTGGCTGGGGCCAGGGTTCAAAGCGACCGACGGTGGGTCGGCCGAATGGTGGTGGCGACGTTGCCCTCCTGTTTTTGCTCCCGCCCTGTCGTCCTCCTGCTTCTTCGTGTTTGCGTAGTTTCCCGCGCTAGCATCCCAGACGCTCCTCAATCGCACGTGGTGGCGCAGCCTTGCTGTGGTGATCTTCCATGCTTTTGAATCGCTGTGTTGTCTGTGCGTTGTGGGAAACATCGTCCTGCATGGCGGCACAATTCGGCCCAACGGTGCCCCCGTTCATGTCATTCATCGCCAGCGCAGTCACCCTCTGCCTAGCCGCCGACGCAAAAATGTCGTTAGCGCCCCATCCGCCTCCTCCTCCTCCTCCTCCTTCTCCTCCTCCTCCTCGTCCTCCTCCTCCTCCTCCTCCGCTCCTCTTCCTCATCCTCATTTGTTTCTTCTTTTTATCCTCCTTCTCCTCCTCGTCCTCCTCCTCCTCATCCTGGTCCTCCTCCTCCTCCTCGTCTTCCTCGTCTTCCTCCTCCTGCTCCTACGCCTCCTCCTGCCTGGGGTTGGTCGCGGGTGGGTCGCTGGGGGGCCGCGAGGGGTCGCGGGATGGGTTGCGGGTGGGTCGCGGGGTGGGTCGCGTCTGTGTCGCGGGGTGGGTCGCGGGTGGGATGGGACGACGACAACAAAGCACAACAAAACAATACAAAACAACAAGAATCCGCACCGCGGGAGGCCACTTCAGCCACGCACCTGGGGACAGTGTAAGTCCGTTCGGCCCCCTGACTCTGATCACAGGCGTCTTTCTTCTGGACTGTACAACAGATCACAGGTGATATTCTTTTCAGAGCCGCATGCGCGAGCACCAACCGCTGTGCTGAATGCACACACGGAGTCTGTATCGAAAGGAAGCTTAGGCTTTCAGGGCATGGACAACAGCCGACGTCATGGCCCCCCTCCCCCCAGTAACCTAGCGCCCCCCGTAATTTAGCCCCCCCCCCCCCTGCCCCCTCGCACGCTGGCAGCGCACACCGCGCGCGCGCGTGCGTACCACAGCTTCGCAGCAAGGTGCGGTCGCTTCACTTGCGCTCACCATAGCATCGCAGCTCGCAGGGAAGAACATGCCGTGGTGCTCCGCTGCTCACAGGCATGCCGTGGTGTTCCCGGAATGCTGTGGTGTTTTTGTCTTAACCATCCTGTGGTGTTGGGCACTCGTTTTGAAGAGACAGCGCTCCGCGTCACTCATTCTTCCTTAGCCTCCTTCCTCGCGGTCCGTCCTCCTTCCCATCCCTGCCTCTGCCCTCCGCATGTCCATGTCGGCACACTCCTGACACGCTTCGTGGTTCCACAGTCACAGGGGGCTCCACCGAAGGCTACAGCGGCAATGTTCACGTGTGTCTCCCCCACTTGTTCAGGAGTGGGGTTCTGTCACGATGTAGGACTGTGAGGACGCAGCAGTCACGCAGATGCGCGGCTTTGAAGTCGCAGGAACGGTGTCCTGGCACAGTTTAGGATTGTCAGGACGCAAGCGTCACGCAGATTCGCGGCGTTGACATCCCAGGATTTGTGTATTGGCACAATTGAAGATTCTCAAGCGGCTGTTTTCCAATATGGCGCGTCCCGCCATTATTGTAGAGACCTATGCAGAGGGAATTTGGAGGAGGGTTGCTTACAGCATAGTTGATGCGTCTCGGGTTTAAACTAGTCCTTCTCATCCTCCTCATCCGTCCCCCTTCTTCCCTCCTCCCTACTGGCCCTACTGCCTCCTCCCTCCTGTTTCCTTCTCCTTCCTCCTCTTCCCTCCTCCTCCCCCTCCTCCTCCTCCTCCTCCTCCTCCTCCTCCTCCTCCTCGTCTTCCTCTTCTTCCTCCTCATCCTCATCCTCCTCCTCCTCGCTCCTCCCTCTTCCTCCTCATCATCCTGGGATCTAGTGGCAAGGGTGTATCCAGCTCTTCCTCCTTTTTGTTCTTCCTCCTCCTCCTCCTCCTCTTCTTCTTCTTCTTCTCCTCCTCTCCTCCTCCTCCTCCTCCTCCTCCTCCTCCTCCTCCTCCTCCCCCTTTCCTGAGATCCGACGTCGCGGAACAATATCTTGGGAAAGGACCCACCCTTTCGCAGCTGCGAGCATCGCGAGGTATGTGAGCTGGAGGAGGGGTCTGGCAAGAGGACGGGGGCAAGCATGGGGAGAAAATCGACATGGGCGAGTGGGGGATCTCTTTAGTTTGGCGCGAGCCCCTTACGCCGCCGTGTTGTGCCCAGATCCTTCCAAGCTCGTTCTCCTTCCCCCCTATATCCCGTATCCGTTGTGCGTTGCGTTCTTGCTCGCCTGGCCGGCGGTGCCTCGAGCCCTGGGCGCCGCCGTTTTGTGCCCGTGTCCTTCCCTCGTCTGTGTCCCCTCTTTGTCCCTCTCCTTCCTCTCCTCCCCTCTCCTCCTCCTCCTCCTCCTCCTCATCATCCTCCTCCTTCTCGCCTCCTCCTCCTCCTCCTCCTCCTCCTCCTCCTCGTTCTCCTCCTCCTCCTCCTCCTCCTCCTCCTCCTCCTCCTCCTCCTCCTCCTCCTCCTCCTCCTCCTCCCCTGGGCAGACCCCGGCGACGCGCGCTGGCCGCCCCGAAGAAGCCCCAGCAGCGCGCGGGGGTGCGGCGCATCGGCTCCAGGCACGCCGTGCGGACGCTGCCGCGGCAGGCCTCCGGGGCACAGATGCGTGTGAGGGGTAAGCCGAATCGGGTGCGGGTGCTCTGTGTCCTTCGATAGTTCTGGGGGTACCTGTGGTCCAGGGGGGGGACCTGTAGTCCGGCGGAGGGGTACCTGTACACCTTAGGCGATGCTTAAGAAAACCTAAGTTTTCGTCCAGAGTCTCGATTATTCTTAACTTTTTCAATGTAAATCCCAAGATTTTGATAGAAGTTCTGGGTTTTATTCAATTTCTGAGACTATGAATTTCTTAACCCATGATTTCTTAAGCATTTCGCATGGTGTAGTCCAGGGGGATGTGGGGGGGGGGTACCAATAGTCCGGGGGGGTATTCGCAGTCTGGGGGGGAGCGCGTGCTCACGCGTCAAGGCACGCGTGGGTGTAGTCCTGCTGGGGTACCTGTAGTCCTGGGAGGGGGGGGGGGTAGCTGTAGTCCGGGGGGGGGGTATTTGTAGTCCGGGGGGGTGGAGGTCCTGTAATTCGGGGGAGGGGTGCCTGTACACCTTAGGCGATGCTTAAGAAAACCCAAGTTTTCGGCCAGAGTCTCGATTATTCTTAACTTTTGGATGTAAATCCTAAGATTTAAATAGAAATGTTGGGTTTAAATTGAATTTCTGAGACTATGAATTTCTTAACCCATGATTTCTTAAGCATTTCGCAGGGTGTAGTCCAGGGGGTGTGGGGGGGGTACCAATAGTCCGGGGGGGTATTCGCAGTCTGGGGGGGGGAGCGCGTGTTCACGCGCCAAAGCACGCGTGGATGTAGTCCTGCTGGGGTACCTGTAGTCCTGGGAGGGGGGGGGGTACCTGTAGTCCGTGGGGGGGGGTATTTGTAGTCCCGGGGTGGAGGTCCTGTAATTCGGGGGAGGGTGCCTGTAGTTCGGGGAGGGGGTACCTGTAGTCCAGGGGGTACCTGTAGTCCGGGGACCCAGCACGATGGAGGGACACAGCGCACGCCGTGCGGACCCTGCCGCTGAGGTTTTCGGTGAGGTTCCCTGTGGGGCCACGGAATTCGTGAGAGGTGTGCCGCATCGGATGCGGGCACGCTATGCGTAGAGTTCCCTACGGGACAGACATGCGTGCGAGCGGTGTGCCGGATTGGGTACGGGTGCTCCATGCGGGCCTTGCCGGTGGGGCTCTCGGTGGAGTTCCCAACGGGGCCAGGGAGCGTGTGGCGGGTGTGCCGAGCGGGGTGCGGCAGCGCCATGCGGACCCTGCCGCTGGGGCCTTCATTGAAGCCCCTGATGAGGCCACGGGACGTGTGTGGTGTGTGTGTGTGTGTGTGTATGTGTGTGTATGTGTGTGTGTGTGTGTCATGCGGACCCTTCGGTGGATGGGAGGAGGGAGGAAGAGGGCAAGAGGAAGGAGGAGGAAGGAGACGCAGGGCGCTGTCTCTTCAGCACCACAGGATGGCTGGGAAATACGCATCGTACATAATCACGACTGGAGCCCTAGACTGTATCTGTCTCCGCCATTTTTTCGAGCCCGATTGATCTGTGACGAAACCCAGCGAAAACGCCCTGCTCGAAATTGAGACGCCGGGATCTCAGGGTCCTTCTCTTCCTCCTCCTCGTCTTCCTCCTCCTCCTCCTCCTCCTCCTCCTCCCACTCCTCCTCCTCCTCCCCTCCTGGCAGCACAGCTCGTACCGGGCAAGGGCGTCCCAGCCAAGCGGCGCGTGGCTGGACCCTCGTTTCCCAGTGCTCCTCATTGTCCTCCTCATTCTCCTCCTCCTCCTCCTCCTTATCCTTCTCCTCCTCGTCCTCCTCCTCCTCCCCCGTCTCTTCCTCATCACCACCATCATCATCATAATCTACAGCATCATCATCATCATCATCATCATCATCATCATCATCATCATCATCATCATCATCATCATCATCATCATCATCATCATCATCATCATCATCATCATCATCATCATCATCATCATCATCATCATCATCAGCATCATCATCATCACCATCATCATCATCATCATCCATCATCATCACCATCACCATCATCAGCATCACCACCACTCAATCACCATCACATTCACCATCACCATCACCATCACCAATCACCGTCACCGCCACCGTCCCACACGTCACCGCCACCGTCACCGTCACGTCACCGTCACCGTCACCGTCACCGTCACCGTCACCGTCCCCGTCACCGTCAACCGTCACCGTCACGCCACCTCCTCCTCTCCTCCTCCTCCTCCCTCTCCCTCCTCATCCTCCTCTCTCCTCCTCCTCCTCCTCCGCCTCCCCCCCTCCTCCTCATCCTCCCCTCCTCCCTCCCTCCTCCTCCTCCTCCTCCTCCTCCTCCTCCTCCTCCTCCTCCTCCTCCTCCCCCCTCGTGGAGCAGCCTGGCTCCCACGCTGTCCGCCGGCGTCCGTGCGCGGCGCGGCGGCCGCGCGACCCGTCCCCCCGCGGGCGCCGGATGGCCGCCGGCGCCGCCGTGGCCTGGGCGGCCGAGGCCGGCGGCGGCGGCGGGTGCTCGTGGTGATGATGATGGTGATGATGCTGGTGGTGATGATGGGTTTGGTGGTGATGATGATGCTGATGGTGGTGGTCGTGGTGATGATGATGCTGATGGTGATGGTGGTGGTTGTGATGATGATGATGGTGGTGATGGTGATGGTGGTGATGATGATGATGGTGATGGTGATGGTGATGCTGATGGTGATGGTGGTGGTTGTGGTGATGATGAAGATGATGGTGGGTGTGGTGGTTATAATGATGACGGTGATGGTGATGCTGATGGCGATGGTGATGGCGAGGATGATGATGATGGTGGGTGTGGTGTGGTAGTGATGATGATGATGATGATGATGATGATGATGATGATGATGATGATGATGATGATGATGATGATGATGATGATGATGATGATGATGATGATGATGATGATGATGATGATGATGATGGTCGGTGTGATGGTGATGATGATGGTGGTTGTGGTGGTAATAATGATGATGGTGATGATGATGATGATGATGATGATGAAGACGATGATGATGATGGTGATGGTGATGGTGATGGTGATGCTGATGTTGATCATGATGATGATGATGATGATGATGATGATGATGATGATGATGATGATGATGATGATGATGATGATGATGATGATGATGATGATGATGATGCTGGTGGTGATGGTGATAGTGATGGTGATGCCGAGGTTGCTCGTGGGGTGGGTGTATGTCGCTTCTTGGTCCTCCTGCGCCTCCCCGGGAGGCTCCGCGGCGGGGGTCGCCTCGAAAGCCCGGTCCGAACGCAGCCCAGGAGAGGTCCCGGGAACGAGCGCTGGCATGAGCATACGTGTTCGTCGGGGGCGGCAAAGAGGGGGGTGATGACTACAGTCGGGGCCCTGAAGAAGGAACCCTTTTCGTTGGGGAGGGGCTCCGTGTTCCTTAAGTGTTTCACAGCTCGCCTCAGGTTTTCCGTATGTTTTTGATCGGAAATCAAAGTTCAACTTCTGGAAAAAAAGGGCCTCGTTCCTTATTTTGGGTTCCTTAGGTCAACGCCCCGACTGTAGGGGGGGGGATTTCAGGGCGGGGGGCATGATGTTTCCCCAGATCTCATGGCGCCCCTTCTTAGCTCGTTACGTCCCTAGTCGCCCCGCTGGGCCGCGCACATGCCGCCGGCCATGATTTGCACCCCCCCCTCTTGGACACCCCCCTCTTGGCCGCCCCCGAATTCGGAGATCCGGGCGGATTTTTCGGATCGGCGCTGGAGCTCCTGGCGCGCTCCGCGCGCTGAGGGAGGGGGGGTCCAGCGCCGATTTTTGGAATTCGGCGCGGAGCTCTGGCAGTTTATGTTTCAGGAGGGGAAACACACACACAGACACAATGAATCGTCGATCCCCAGGGAAGTATAGGAAAGTATGGGAAGTGGGGAGGAAGACGAAAACCCCGAAAATATGGGAAACTATGGGGGAGTCCTGGGATCGGTGTCTACCTCTCTGTGTGTCCCTGGGCCGAGTGTTCGTGCCCCGACGCGTGCCTCGAGGATGGACGGCTGGGGGGGCAGCAGGCGCTTTGCCCTCGGGGGCTGCCGCTTCAGGGGTGGGAAGGCGGGGGGCCTGGGGGAGTTTGCCCGGCGTCCTTTGGATTCGCACAGCGGTGGAGGCCGAGTCAGGTGAGGCACTGAGGTCGCGTTCCGTCAAGGGCGGTCCAGCGAACGAGCGAAGGCCTTCCTCCCTCCCTCCCTCCTCTCCTCCTCCTCCTCCTCCTCCTCCTCCTCCTCCTCCTCGCCCAAGGAAACAACAAGAAGGGGTTCGGGGGAGGTCTCTGGCCCGAGGGCCTCCTTGAGCGGGGTGGGCCATCCTCCTGGTTGGGGTCAGGAGCCTCCCTGGCCGCCTTTCGGGAGGGGAGCGGGGATGCGGCCTCGCGGGATGGTCAGTGAGGTGGAGGAGAGGCGAGGTAATGGAAAGGAACACAGAGGGAGGAGGGGGACGAGAGCAAAGGGAGAATCAACGTGCAACTTGCCCGCTTGGAGGACTGACCAGGGCAATTTTGCCCCGTGCCCCCCCCCCCCCTTACATGAGAGTCCACAATTCCGATCGATTGTTCAAGCGTAGGTATTTTAGCTTACATACAGGATTTCGCTTGGCCAGATGCCCACCGACGATTCCGTTTTTTGTCTAAAGGCCTTTCATATTATTGTTTGTTCTGAGCTCACTGCAGGTGATTGCTGCACATCAGGCGCAGTACCGCATAGGGAGGAAGAGGGGAAGCGCTGCGACGGGAATGAGGTGGGATGGGCACAGGGCAGCTTTCACCGCGACCCCCAATTCCTCTCTGAACCCCCACCGACGGTCTTTACGAGTGTGGTCTTCCCTCGAGGCACTGTCGCAAATAGATCCCCCGCGTTGACCTGACTTGCAGTCCGTCGAGGTCTCGAGGATAGGAGGTGGAGGAGGAGGAGGACAAGCTGGAGGAGGGCCAGGTGTAGGATGAGGAGGAGGAGGAGGATGATTACCAGTGGAAGGATGAGGAGGAAGAGGAGCAGGAGGACGAGGACGAGGAGGAGGAGGAGGAGGAGGAGGAGGAGGAGAGAGAGGAGGAGGAGGAAAGGAGGAAGAAAGAGGCAGGAGGAAGAGAGGAGGAGGAGGAGGAGGAGGAGGAGGAGGAGGAGGAGGAGGGAGGAGGAGGGGACAGGGGGTCAGGAGGAGGAGACGAGTGGGGAGGAGGAGGAGGACTCGAGGAGGAGAGGAGGAGGAGGAGGAGGAGGAGGAGGAGGAGGCGGAGGAGAGGAGGAGGAGGAGGAGAGGGAGAGAGGAGGAGGAGGAGGAGGAGGAGGAGAGAGGAGGAGGAGGAGGAGGAGGAGGAGGAGGAGGAGGAGCAAGAGGGGAGAGGAGGACCGGGTCTTCGCTTTGCAGTGGCCTGGCCCTCGGTGCTGCCGCCGCCGCGGCCTCTGCGAGCGCCCGACAGGCATGCAGAGGGGCTTCCCGAATTTTGCGCGCTGGGCCGAGGCTCCGTCCACGCGTCGAGGAGGAATGCCTGGGGGAAGAGGAGGATGACGGAGGGAGGTGAGGGGGAGGGTGTGTGGGCGTTTGGCGGTGGTGGTGGTGGTGGTGGTGGTGGTGGTGGTGGTGAGGAGGAGGAGGAGGAGGAGGAGGAGGAGGAGGAGGAGGAGGAGGAGAGGAGGAGGAGGAGGAGGAGGAGGAGGAGGAGGAGGAGGAGGAGGAGGAGGAGGAGGAGTGGCACGCCTTCCTCGTTTTCGCCCTCTGTCGGCCTCCTGGGAGGCCCTCGCCCCCCCGGGGCCAGACGCGCCGCAAAATCCTGGTCAGAACGCGCCGCTACGCCTCTCTCGTTGTCGCCTTTCGGGGCCTCCTAGGACTTGGCATCGATCGGACGTGTACGGTAGGTTTGCGTCGTGTCGACCAGCGGCGACCCCAGCGCGGGCGTTCAAGGTTGAACGCCGCCGGCGACCCAGAATCGATCGATGTTGAAAGATCGAACGCTGCGGCAGCGGCCGATCGTTCAAGGTTGAACGATCCCTGCGGTGTCAAAAACCAACGCTGGGGTCGGCACGATACGAACCTGCCGTACATTTTTCCGGCGAGGACCATCGAGGAGCATTTTGGCTCCTCTCGCGAAACAACAAACTCGCGGAAGCACTTGGGGAGTGGACGTCCGAGCGATGGCGAGCAGCGAGGCCCTCGTCGCGCCGGCGGGACTCGCCCCGAGCTGCCGGACAGAACCCGCCCCGGGAGAGGCCCCGGGAACAGGCGAGGACGCAGACATGAGCACTCGGAGGCCCGCGCGGATTCCTCGCATCGGCGCTGGAGCCCCCTCTGCGGAGCTTCGAGGGCGCCGCCCTCGGAGGCCGCCGTTCCCCCCAAGGGGTGCAGGGGGGGGGGGGGGGGGCGACCGGGGCAGGGGCGCGGGCCGCCGGGGCGCGGGCCGTCGTTGTGCGGTGCCGTCGCCTGCTCTCGGGTCGGCCTCCGAGGTCAGTCTTCGGGCCTCCGAGGCTGCCCAGCGCCGACCCCCAGTACGATCGGCGGTGGATAGACCTCCCACCCTGACGCGTCGATTCAGGAATTGGCCATTCTCGGTTCGCGAGAGGGCGTCGCGGCCGTCATTTTTGCGGGCCCAGGTCCGTCGGCTTCGGTCCCAGGCCGTTTTCACGAAGGGGAGGTTTACTAAAGGGAGGTTTGTCCACCGCTGATACGAAGGCACGAGCCACACGGCGCAAGCAGTGGCAGCATCGGCAGCAACCGCACCAGCGGAGCTGGTAGAGGTCTCGGAACGCGTGGTCCTCATGAGCAGGGAAGAACCCCTCATGCTGAAACATGTTTGGGGAAAACCACCCAGGGCGTGAAGCCAGTCCCGGAGAAGTGAGTCAAGAGCACCGGACCGACGTATTGAACGAAAACAGGACGTCGGAGATCTTGGGGCAGGGAAGAGAGGTAGTTGGAGGGGAGGCGATGAGGGGGTTCAAGGGAAGGGGGGTTGGAGGGGGATGACTGTGAGGGGGATGAAGGGAATGGGGTCGGAGGGATGCTGAGTAGTTTGCACCCCACGGTAAGATCATTGGGGGCTCCAAAGTCTAAGCCATCATGGGATGGACGACTACTCGGCGGAAAAGAACCACTTGCCTGCGGCAAGTTCCGACTCCGTGCCAGTGCAGCGCTCACTCGGCATGTGGGCCATAAGTTATGCCATGACGTGAGATATGTGTATCTATTGTATGTTGCATATACGGATATCAATATGTGTATATTTGAGAGAGAAAGAGGGAGAGAGAGAGAGAGAGAGAAAGAGAGAGAGATATACAGAGACAGAGACAGAGACTGGCAGAGACAGACAGACAGACACATACATATATGTATATATATATATATAGAAAGGGAGAGAGAGACCGATAGAGAGACAGAGACAGAGAGACAGAGAGACAATAGAGGGAGAGAGAGAGAGAGAGAGACACAGAGAGAAAGAGACAGGGAGAGACAGAGCGGGAGAGTGAGAGACAGAGACGGAGACAGACAGTAAGAGGGAGTGAGGGAGGGGGGCGATACGGCTTTGCAATAACCCTTCGGGCCTGTTGGGGCTCTGTGGGCATGTCTTCGGGGCCTCTTGGGGCTCTGTGGTCATGTCTTGGCGGCCTCTGTGGGACCTCTTTGGGCGGCTTGGCGCCCTCTGGGACCCCCTCCCCTTGGGCTGTCATGGCAGCCTCGTGGGCTGTCCTGGGCCCCCTCTTGAGGTCTTCCGGAGCTCCTCTTGGAAAAGTTGTCAGGGCCTCTTGGGCCATTCGTGGGCCGTGCTGCCTTTCTCGGGGGCTCCAGATTCCATCTTGGGCAGGAAGGCCTGGGACGCAAAGGACGTGGGAACACTTTCTGGCGTTTGTGCACTGGCTCATTGGCTTACGCCGTTCTGCCGACCCCTTGGAAGCTCTGGATGTCTCTCTTCTGGGGGGCGTTGTCGTAGAAGCGTCTTGGCGCCGCGCGTCCATGTGGGAAGCCCAAGACTGCGATCAAAAGATTCCTGTTGGAACGTTTTGGGGCTCTCCGGGGCATAGGGGGCCTGTTCGGAGCCTCTTGGGCCTCTTGTTGGAATGCTGGGGGTCCTGGGGGCCATCTTGTGTGGGACGGACCTTTTGGGGCCCCTTCGAGTTCCCCCTTTGGGGTTCCTTCTGGGGCCCGGGGAGCCCGGTCCGGCCGGTTTCGAAGGGGGGTTCGCTCTCGACAGGCCCGGGGGACTCGTCTGGCCCTGGAGAGCTCCAAGGCGCGTGCCAATCGCCCAAGAGCGAGCGAGCGAGGCGTTGGTGCAAAGGCTCATGCGGCGAAGCGTGTGTGTGCCTGTGCCCCGTGGGCACAGGCGCGTGAGGCCACGCGTGCTCCATGACGGTCCGCAAGTGCTTCACGACGACGTCCCGTGTGGGCTCCCTGGGGACAGCCACCCCTCGCGCCGAGACTACCCAGAGGGTTCGGCGAGTTCTGGGCGGCCGGGGAGGAGGGACGCCCAGGGAGGGGGGGGGGGGCTCGCTGCCCGCGCGGCCCGCAGGCCACCCGGAAGTCCAGCAGCGCCACGGGCTCCAGCGTCGCGGCTGCAGCTGGGGAGGCCAGGGGTGACCAGCCCTCTCCTCCTCCTCCGCCCCCCTCCCGCCTCCTCTGCTCAGCACTCGTCCGAGGAGGAAGCGGTACCCATGCCGCTGCCCTCCCCTCGTTCTCCATCTTTTGTGGCCTCCTGGGAGGCTTTCGTTGCCACCGCTGGATGCGCCTCGATCTTTCTGTCAGAACGCACCCCGGGAGGGGTCTGGGGAGTAGCGGTATCGGTACCTCTTGTCGGAAATTGGAACGTATACATTACCAGTGGCGGGCTGTGTTGTAATCCCAGAACTCTTTGAGGGTCGGGGACGACGTCGGGGTGGTGTGGTGGCACGCCATGTCGCACGGAGCGCGCCAGGGGGGGGCGCCAGAGGCGCTGCCAGGTGGGGCTCAGCTCCGATCCAGGAAATCTGCGCGGACCTCCGACACCTCATGCTGACACAATTCGTCGGTCTTCGGATCTTCGAGGCCTGGCTTTCGGGTCATGCCTCCGGCAGCCTGAGGCCGCAATTCCGCTGCGAAGGTCATGCCTACAAAAACTTGAAACCTCTATAAAAACCCATCGGTCGGAAGAAGCGGGTAGAAGCATCAACCTGTGTTGTTGGGTCCTCGTTTTGAAGAGACGGTCCCCGCGTTCCTCCTCTTCGTCCTCCTCCTCCTCCTCCTCCTCCTCCTCCTCCTCCTCCTCCTCCTCCTCCTCTCCTCTCCTCTCCTCCCCCTCCTCCCTCCTCCTCCCTCCTCCCCCTCTTCCCTGCGTTTCACCCACCCAGTACAGCGTTTCGTAGCCCCATAGGGAGCTCCACCGAAGGCCCCAGTGCCACCGTCCACATGCGTCCCCCCACTCAGTACAGCGTTTCGTGGCCCCATAGGGAGCTCCACAGAAGGCCCCAGTGCCACCGTCCACATGCGTTCCCCCCCACTCAGTACAGCGTTTCGTGGCCCCATAGGGAGCTCCACCGAAGGCCCCAGTGCCACCGTCCACATGCGTCCCCCCCACTCAATACAGCGCTCCGTGGCCCCATAGGGAGCTCCACCGAAGGCCCCAGTGCCACCGCCCACATCGTTCCCCCAACTCTTTACAGCGTTCCGTGGCCCCATAGGGAGCTCCACCGAAGGCCCCAGTGCCACCGTCCCATGCGTCCCCACACTCCAGTACAGCGTTTCGGGCCATCGTAGGTGGGGGGAGCCTCCACCGAAGGCCCCAGTGCCACCGTCCACATGGCGTCCCCCCCGCCTCAATACAGCGCTTCGTGGCCCCATAGGGAGCTCCACCGAAGGCCCCAGTGCCACCGTCCACATGCGTCCCCCCCTCTCAGTACAGCGTTTCGTGGCCCCATAGGGAGCTCCACCGAAGGCCCCAGTGCCACCGTCCACATGCGTCCCCCCCACTCAGTACAGCGTTTCGTGGCCCCATAGGGAGCTCAACCGAAGGCCCAAGTGCCACCGTCCACATGCGTCCCGCCCACTCAGTGCAGCGTTTCGTGGCCCCACAGGGAGCTCCACCGAAGGCCCCAGCGCCACCGTCCACATGCGTCCCTCCACTCAGTACAGCGTTTCGTGGCCCCATAGGGAGCTCCACCGAAGGCCCCATGGCTGCCGTCCGCATGCGTCTCCCCCACTCAGTACAGCGTTTCGTGGCCCCATAGGGAGCTCCACGGAAGGTCACAGTGCTATCGTCCACATGCGTCCCCCCCACTCAGTACAGCGTTTCGTGGCCCCATAGTGAGCTCCACCGAAGTTCCCAGTGGGACCGTCCGCATGCGTCCCGGAAGCTCAATTTGGCATTTTCACCCACGCAGTACAGCGTTTCGTGGTCCCACAGGGAGCTCCACCGAAGGCCCCAATGCCACCGTCCGCATTCGTCCCGCACACCCAATGTGGCATTTTCACCCACCCAGTGCAGCGTTTCGTGGTCCCACAGGGAGCTCCACCGAAGGCCCCAGTGGGACCGTCCGCAAGCGTCCCAAAACACCCATTGTGGCATTTTCACCCACCCAGCCCAGATTTTCGTGGCCCCGTAGGGAACTCCACCGAAGGCCCCATTGCCACCGTCCGCATGCGTCCCGAAAACCCAACGTGGCATTTTTACCCACCCAATACAGCGTTTCGTGGCCCCTTAGTGAGCTCCACCGAAGCCCCCAGTGGGACCGTCCGCATGCGTCCCGGAAGCCCAATTTGGCATTTTCACCCACCCAGTACAGCGTTTCGTGGCCCCATAGGGAGTTCCACCGAAGCCTCCAGTGGGACCGTCCGCATGCGTCCCGGAAGCCCAATTTGGCGTTTTCGCTTACCCAGTGCAGCGTTTCGTGGCCCCATAGGGAGCTCCACCGAAGCCCCCAGTGGGACCGTCCGCATGCGTCCCGGAAACCTGACTTGACACACCACTCACCCAGAACAGCGTTCCCCCTCACTCACTGCAGCGCTTCGTGGCCCCATCGGGAGTTTCACCGAAGAAAGATTTTCGCAATTGCGGTACCCACAACTGCATATGGTGGGGTCCTTCGCCAGGATAATTGTCCCACTCCCCGGGGGGAAGCAGCAAAATATGTATACGCCAGGAGCCGTATACACCCGGATCCGCGTTCCCGTGCGAGTGTCCGCGCAGGGTCGGAGAAGGCGCCGGCGCACGGCGCTCGTCGCCCCGCCTCGGTCTCCCCGGCGCGGCGCCGTGCAGGGCGGCGGCGGGCCAGGGCCCGCCCCGGGGGGCCCCGCCCCGGTCGGGCCGGGCGAAAGGGGGGGATTGGGAAAGGGGGGGTTACGAAATTTGCTGCATGCAGCTGGTTTCGGCTTCACCGAGGGGCCCATTCCTCGATACATAGCCGCCTCCGGCGCCGGGAGGCGCCGGGAAAATCAGCTACGTGAGCTGATTCTCAACCCCCCCTTTGCTATC
>CAUYUJ010012449.1:0-16481 GCA_963575745.1 Prorocentrum cordatum | reverse complement strand
TCCTCCGTCCTCCCCCCCTCCTCCTCCTCCTCGTCCTCCTCCTCCTCCTCCTCCTCCTCCTCCTCCTGGCACAGACCCCCCAGCCGCCTCCACGCAGCCCCCCCACGGGCTCTCTCGAGGGAGGGTGTGGCGGTCGCATTTGTTTTGGGGCCTTTTTTCCAGTTCTGGAGTGCGCGTGCTGCGGCCGCACGGCTCGGGGGCCTGTGCCCGCCGGGGGTTCAGTCATAGAGGGTGTTCCAGAGGGGGCTCTGTCCACCCTCAGAAGGACTTCGAGGCGAAGAAGGCGGCGATCGCAAAAGCTTCGAACAAGGTGGAGAGCGGCATCGGGCTGCAGACCTGGAAGTGGGGCCACGACTACGACAAGAAGTACACGACGAGCTCGACCGGAGCCGGCACCTTCCTGCGCTACAACATGGGCAACTACCAGATCATCCCCAGCTACCGGGGCTCGGCGGCCGACGACGGCACGTACCTCATCGACCCGAGCCAGATCAAGAGGGCCAAGGCCCAGGCCGCCGAGTACGAGAGGGTCCGGAAGGAGGTGGCCCCCGTCTGGCTGAAGGACGGGGGCGCGACCGGCAACGTCTGGCCCAGCCAGGGCATGTACAAGCCCCGCACTTACACCTCGGCGTACCAGCCCGTGCGCCAGAAGTAGGCGCCCGCCTCGGGCAGGGCCACGGCAGCGCGCATGAGCGGCGTGTTTTTTTAGGGGGCCTGGCCCGCGGCAGATCGTGCAGGGCAGGCGGCTCGCACGAAATGGCGCGCCGCGCGGCACGGGCCTCGCGGAAGAAGTGGCTGCGGGCACCGCGGAGTGCGCCGGGCACGGCCCGGGACGCCGTCGCGCTCGTCCTTTTCTCCTGCTGCCGACAATTGCAGTGGGTGTGGTTACGCCGGGGTGTGGTCTGCGATCTGCGTCCTCGCCCGACCCCCCCCCAGGCGCGGGTTGCGAACCGCACCCTTTGCAAGCCACACCCTTCGGAGTCGCGATTTCTCTATCAGAACAAATGTGTGTATACGTATAGATGTGTGTATGTATATAACATATATACATATATATATATATATATATATATATATATATCTTCTCCTCTTCTTATATTTTTACAAGCCGGAGGGTGGGAAAACCGCGTCCCCCCCCCCCCCCCGAACTGGACCCCCAGGATCGCGGGTTTCTGGGTCCCCTGGACATCTTTGCCAAAAGTCCCCCGGCTTGTCCTGGACCTCCCACGGCGCTTAGCTGGGTCCTGCCAGCAGGCCCCAAGCGATCAGTGCGGTGATCAGAGAGGTCGAAGAGAGACCCAAGACAGCACAGGAGCGCCCCGTAGCCATTTTGGCTCGAGCCGTTTTCGCTCAAGCTGTCTTGTGCCCAGTCAGTTTTGCCTCAGTGCATACTCACACTACCCCTTCGCTCGCCATGGGACGCAGGGTGACGGTCACAGACACGCCGAGGAGGAGGAGGAGGAGGAGGAGGAGGAGGAGGAGGAGGAGGAGGAGGAGGAGGAGGGGGGAGGAGGAAGGAGGGAGGAGGGAGGAGGGAGGAGGAGAGGAGGAGGAGGAGGAGGAGGAGGAGGAGGAGGAGGAGGAGGAAGAGGAGGAGGAGAAGTTACCACCACTGTTACACCAACTCTGCAGAAGGGAGCGGCGTTGCAGGTGTGGTAGATTTGCCTCCCGCCAATGTGGTCTTCCCCGCCAGTTCGGGCTGAAGGCGTCACCGTCCACAGCAACTGAAGACGCGTACGCGGCCGTGGAGGCCTTTCTGTGGGCGCTGAGTGCAAGAGGGCTGGAGATGATTTTACGGCGCAGTGGCAGAAGACCCACGGCATTGAAATGCAGTGGACTTGCGACGCTTAAAGCTTTGTCATTTCAAGGTGATGACATTCCACGCTCTCCCGTGGACGCGGTCGGACAGTTCCTCAAGCAAGGGGCGCACTTCCAGGCCAAATGGATTGTCAGCGCTAGGACGACCCTGTACAAACCAAATGCTTGCTGCGCCTTGATGTAGACGCGAGCCTGACAAATATTGACTTCATTGCTTGCCTGCCCAGTAGGCAGTGCAGTACATCATTCTTGATTGCACCGCAGTGCTTGCACAGCAGAGTTGTGTCTTCAACAGCCAATGCGTACAAGACTACTTCGCAAGACCGTAGCAGACATTCCTCCTTCCAAAGACCCTCGAGACGGCCCCACGACCGTGGTGGTGCAATGTGCCGCAAGCTGCATCTTCCATAATTTCTCGACAGCGGGAATTCTTCAGCGTGTCGGTCGGTTTGTCATTCGCGCCCGGGTGCGTCAGGCCGACAGGCAGCGTTGCCGATTGGTTTTGCAGGTGCTGCGCAGGGGAAGACAACAAAAGACAGCACAAGAGCGCTCCAAGAAGGACCCAGATGGCCTCCAGAGGCTCCCAAGACGGCCCAGGATGCCCTCAACACGGCTCCCAGAATGCAGAACAAATCCGTTCATTCCCTGACGAGAACGTGCATCTTCAGAGCATTCGCTGATCGGGTCGTGGCAACGTCCAAAACAGCTACGCAGGCCTCCGATTTCGCCCCAAGACGGCCCACGAGACCCCCAAGAGAGCCTATAGACGGCCTGGATGGCCCCAAGACTGCCCAAGGAAGCCCCATCTGAGCCAAAAAGAGGCCCAACAGGCCCTCACAAGGCCCCGAAGTGACCAGAGAAGAGCGCTCCAAGAAGGACCCAGTGGGCCTACAGAGGCCCCCAAGGCGGCCCAGGAGGCCCTCAACAGGGCTCCCAGCACGCAAACATCGTTTCATTCCCTTCGGAAAAGAGCACCTTTTCAGTACATTCGCTGTCCGGGTCCCAGCAGCGTCCAAAACAGCCAAGAAGGCCTCCAGTATCGCCCCAAGACGGCCCAAGAGACCCCCAAGAGAGCCTTTAGACGGCCTGGACGGCCCCAAGACTGCCCAAGGAAGCCCCATCTGAGCCAAAAAGAAAAACCCAAGAAGGCAATGGGAGGCTCCCCCAAAGGCCATGGGGGGCCAACAGGAGGGCCTACGTAGCCCCCGTAAGGTCCTAGAGGGCCCAAGCTCCCCAACACTGCCCAAGATGGTCCCAAGACGGCTCGAGACGGCCCCAAGCCGGCTGGCCCACCAGGGCTCCAGTAAGGCCCACACGGCGTTCTACACAAAAGTGACCCGAATCCCGGGCTCGCAACCACAAATCCCAGAAATCTGTTGCGAGCCCGGAATTGGGTGCATTCCCTAAGGATTACTTGCGTTCGCGTGCCCCGGTGCGACCCGCTGCAACCCGCTGCAACATTCTTCGCCGTCCCCCGACGGCGCCCTCCTCCTCCACATTCTGCCGCTCCACCACTCGTCCTCCCCCATACCCGTTTCCTTTTCTAGCTCTTCGAGATTCCTTCCCTCCTGTCCTTCGCCCTCCACCTGGCGCTTTTCGGGAGCCCCCAGAGGCCCGGGAAGGGCCAGGGACCGCCCGAATTTTCAAAGACTTCTGAAAACCACCGCAGGGAAGGGGCCAAATTTCCAAGGCCACTAGGGATGGCGCGAACGTCCAACACAGGTAAAGCCTCAAGGACCAAGGTGCATGGCGCGAAGCGCCAATGCAGTCGTGAATATCTCTGTGTAGATAGAAATAAGCAAGAAGCCTCCGTGTGTCAATACGAGAGTGTATCCTCTCTCTGCCCGACGCTTGTGGCCATTCGGGTGTAGATCCGTAGGCATCTTGGTTCAAGGTTTTGAGTTTCCCTGGGAAGCAAGTGGATACTGCTGGTCCGCGGCTAGGCTTCCTCTTGCGGCTGCTGGCTCGCCCCCGTGCGCCGCCCGCGGCCCTTCCACGGGCGAGCAGCCTTCTCGGCCGAAACCAGGCCGTGCGCGGGTCTTCGGCTCCCCGTGGGCCGGGCCTGTGGCTGTGCGCGGGTCATGGCGGCAGCTGTGGCAACGGCAAGGACAAGAGTGGCATGTGCATCGGCTGCTCGGCGTGCCGATGCCGCTGGCTTTGCAGGTCCAGCCGCTGGCGCGACCATTGCCGCGCGCCGCTCGTGCCCAACCCGTCGGCCGACAAGCTCCCAAGCGGGCAGTGGCACTTCGGCCCCCCGACGCTCGCGTCGAACCCGTTCGCGCTGGCAGCCGCCATGCTGGCTGGTACCCGCGCGGCTGGCGGCACCCATGAGGCCCCTCCGACCGTGGCTCCTCCCGACCCCCTCGCTCTTCTCCGTGCGGAGTTGGGCGACGCTGACGAGCTCAAGGCCCTCGAGGCCAAGTTGTGGTCCAAGCCTGAGCCTGCAGCGCCGCCTCGGCGTCGCCCGCCCCTCTCGGAGGAGGAGGTCGCCACCAAAGGGGATCGCGTGCAGGCGCGCGCAGGCCTGGCTCGACACCTTGTGCGGCCCGCGTCCTTGAGGGCGAGCGGTGGCTGGCCGAGGTCAAGGAGGAGGAGGAGCGTGCCGCCGAGGCTGCGCGCCGAGGCTGCGTGGAGCAGAAGGTGCAAGACGCCTTGGGCCCCGCCGCAGAACAGATCATCCAGCTTCGTGAGCAGGCCAAGAGGCTGCGCGCCAGGCTCCAGGCCAAGCGGCGTCGGGGCCCCTCGGGCCAGGCTGCTGCGTGTGATGCGCCTCCTGCAGCGCCCGCGCCTGCTGCTGACAGTGCTGCTGCTGGCCGCGCAGCTGATGGGAGCGGGGTCCCCGTCCGCGACCTCAGCGGACCGGGGCCCTGCAAGCTGCCGCCCGCGCCAAGACCAGTTAGGCCGCCGAGGCCCGAGCAAATGCAGCGGCCGAGGCCGCCGCCGCGACCTCTCTTTAGCGAGAGGCTGCCTGTGGCGCTGCAGGCCGAGGACCAGGGTCCCGTGCGTCGCCGCGCCGTCTACCAGAGGCAGCGCCTGGAGAGGCGGCTGCGGCTTTACACGCAGACCTGGATGCGGCGCCCCATTGTGGAAGACGAGGAGGGCGACTCAGCCCACTGGATGGCCCGTCGCGTTGTGTGCGTGGAGGCTTGGCTCGCTCACCCTGATCATCGTCATTTCACGGTCGAGGCCCTGCAGGCGGCGGGGCACGACAATGCGGCCATTCTTCAAATAGACATGGCGCGTGGCATCTGGCCAATAGGCCTGGCGGGGTCGCCGCCGTAATCGTGCCAATGACCGCCGCAGCCTGCAGCGCCTCGCGCAGACAGGCCGCGAGGCTTGGGGGGCTGAGTTGGCACGCCACTCGGCTTATACATGGTCCAGGTCGTCGAGATCTTCGACCGGCGCGTGCCGCCCAGGCGGGTGGCGGACACCGTGTCCGAGTTCTCAGTCGAGCTCCTCATTGGCGGGGGGCCCCACTTGCGCGGGGCTGCGGATGCCCAGCCGTGACTGACAGTCTTGTCCGACGGCGCAGCTCGCGTCTACATTCGAGTTCCTCACCGTGGTCGGCCACGCGCAGTATTATCCCTCGGCGCGATGGCCCCGCCGACCACGGAGGCCCCCCCACGGCTGCTGCCAACGAACAGGGTAAGGGCGGTTCTACTTCGACCGCAGCTACGTCAGGGCGGTTGCTTGCGCGCGGCGCTGCTACCAGTGCTGCGGCCACGGCCATGAACGTCTCCCCTGCGCCCGCCCCGGGCTTTCACCCCCTGTTCGCCCCAGGGGATGGAGTCGGGAGCTTCGGGTGGGCAGAGCAGGGGTACGAGCCGCGGTACGCGGTGGCAGACGGCGCCGTCCTCGTCGATCTCCACGCGCGCCCCGCCTTGCGCGGCTACTCCAATTTTCACGCGTGCTTCAGTGGCCACGAGTCTTTCCACTTCAGGCGTCTGAGCGCAAATTCTGGTGGTCCTCGAGCCAGTTACAGCGTCGCTGTTTTGCGTAGGTCCTCTCGGCGTTAGATCGCATATTCCTATGCCCCTCGGGTCGGGCTCACCGTCGCAAGTCTTTCAGGGTAGCGCTAGATGGCAAATCCCGACGTCCGAGTCGGGTTCGCGCCGCTTCGCTAGGATCAGGCTAGAGCGCAAATACCGACCGTTGAGTTGGGTTCGTCGTCGCCATTTTGCCAGGATAAGATGCAGTCTGCCGTGGCAGACGCTCCTGACCTGAAGCGGACCTCGGTCTTGGACCGCGACGACTACGACCCATTTGACGGGACCATGCCTTTGAGGCCGATCGGAAGCTCCAGAGGTTCGAGCGGAGCAGCCTCATCCTGGTCCCGGGCGCGCTCGTCCAGTTGTGTCTCAGCCCGACCCGGCTCCAGCTCAGACCCCAGCTCAGAATCCGGATCCAGCCCGGGTGCTTTTTGCCAGCGCCAGCGAGTGGGGGCTCAAGGCAGTCTCTTCCACGCGCGGGGCTGGCACCCTTGTCGAGACGGTCGCGTTCGCTGAGGCCCGTGCACTGGCTGGCGGCATGGAGGTTGCCCGAGCCAATCTCTCCATGGACGGTTGGAAGAGGGTGGGCGCCCCTGCGGCCGCGTCGGCACTGTCGTGCGCGGGCTCGCGCGGGGGCGAGTGGATGATTCACTAGCGCCACGTTGCAGCCACATCGTGGGGGCGCCTCCGCCAAGCGAGGCCCGGGACCACTCGAGGGTTGTGCCCTGGTGCGCTACGTCTGAAGCGAGGCAACGTCGTGCTCCTGTCGACTGGTGGTAGAGGCGCGCCTCGGCTCCGATCCACCGGCCATTTCGTGCGCTCCCTGGCCGACCTTTGGATCATGTGTGCGGACTGGAATAGGAACCCGCGCACTTCTGCCAAGAGCGGTCTCCTGGAAGTCTGGGGCGGCGCGGCCGTGGTGCCTCGCGCCCATCGGGCGACCTGCGCCCTCCCGATCGACTGCCCCGCGGCGAAGAGGAGCTCTGCTGAGCCGCTCGAGGTGCGCGCTGTCATTCAGGCGCCGTGCAAGGCGCGCGCGGCCCTAGACGTCGCGCTGTTGCCGGGCCGCGCGGACTGCTGGCCTCGGGCCCCTGCTGCCCCGGAGGTGCTGCTTCGGCGGCCTCGGCGCGGGAGTGGCGCCGACCCTGGCGGCGAGAGGTCGCGGCGCCGCGGGGGGGTTCGTTGCCGTCGGCGCGCGCGACTCGCCGCACATCAGCAGGGGGGCCCCTCGATGCCGCGAACCTTCCTGGGGAGGCGACGCCGCAGGGTGGGGTGCAGGTGCCTCTCCATATCGACGCAGAGCCATGGGCCTGTGCGTTCGCCCCTGTCGTGGTCCCGCCCTCGGCGGATCCATGGCGTTCTTGTCTTGCGTGGGCTTTCGCCGCGGACGCCGTCGCAGGGCGTGCGCGAGGTTGCCTCGGCCTGCCCGCGATGGGCGACGGCCGCAGCCGAGACCGTATTAGATGTCGGGGGCATCGAGGCCGAGCACGAGGCCACGTGCCGCGGCCGTGCGCAGCTGTGTGAGCTCAAATGGAAGAAGCTCCAGCCGTCGCCAGGAGGATCGCGCACGCGCAGCCCAGTCAGGGAGTGCTGGTGGGCGCTCTCTCACCACTCGTTGCTCGTTCTGCGGCCCCGCGCCGCCATGGGGACGATGGGCTGCAGCGGCCCCGCCCCGTCGCCTTCACCTCCAGTGTGAGTGACCACTCGGAGGCCCGGCCGGCTGGCCGAGATTTTCGGCCCGGAGGCCGCCGCCGCGGAGATCGACGAGTGGTTCGACGGAGCCATGACCATCTGGGGCCCGCGGACTGCGGCAGAGGATCTGGGGCCGCTCCTCGGCCCCGCGGAGGGGGTCTCCAGGGCGCGGGGGCGTGCTTCAGCCTCGGCCGGCGCCGCCCGCGTCCGGCGGGCCCGCGAGCGCTGGGGCACGAGGCCCGCTTTGGTGCATCGTCGCGTTCGAGACCCACCCCTCATCGTGTTCCACTGGGGGCGTCCCGGGCTCAGAGGAGGAAAGGGTGCCCGTGCCTCTGCCCTGCCCTCTGTGCCCCCCCTTTTCGGCCCTCGTCGCCGCCGCTGGATGCGCCTCGAAATCCTGGCCAGGGCGCGTCCCAGGAGAGGTCCTGGGAGTAGCGGGATCTGTGCTCTTTGGTTTCCCCACCTGCGGGGCCCGAGGGTGCCGCTGGCGACCCGGGCGCCTTGACGGGGCGCGAGCTGGACAGTTGGAGGGAGCTCTGGTCTGACGCTCACGCTACCCGGTCGGACCTGCGCAGCGGACTGGCCATGCTGCTCGCCCGCGCTAGGGCCGGCCCCGTCGAGGCCCTGGGCGGCGACGGCGCCTCCCGAGTTGTTTCCAGGATGTCGCCCAGCAAGGCCCGAGGCGTGGGCGTCGTCAGCCCTCTGGCTGTTCTTGGGCTGCCGTCCGAGGGCAGGCAGCAGTTCGGAGATGCGCTCCAAGGGATCTCGGCCTCTGCAGCTCCTCCATGCGATTGGCGCGACCGTGGCGTTGCCGACCTGCAGGGGGGTGCGGTCGAGAGCTCGGGGCCCCTATCGCGGATCAATGGTCCCAGGACCTCGGTGAGTTTTGGGGCGCGGCCATTCGTGGGTCGTCGGCCTTGAGGGCCGCGCTTCAGAGGGCGATCTGAACCGAATATTCTCATCAGCTTGGATTCGCATCTGCCTCCGCCCTTCCCAGCCTCGAGAGAGTTTGCCACCGCGTTCGCATGCTGCTGCTCGTGCGCGTTCCTGTCCAGCAGGGCTTTCCGCTCTTCTCTGCCCTGCTCGAGGCGTAGACGCTCCTCGCTGGATCTTGCGCGGTCCAGGAGTGCAGCTTCTGGTCAGACCTGGCCCGCGGGATCACTCTTGGCCGGCTCGGCTCGGCTCGCGGCGTCGGGCTCGCCGAGGTCCTCCTGGGCCCGACTGCGCTGGGGGCTCGTGCCGCCTCGGGCGTTCGGGCCCTTGTGGGCGGCGCCGTGGCGCGAGCGGAGGGTGGCGCGGAGGGCGTTGGCCCAGCTCGCCCAGGTGGGCCCCGTCGTTCGCCGCGTCGCCTGCCCTGCGTCACCTGCCCGTGCCTGCCAGGGCCGAGGCCGTTGCCTCCTGTCCTCGCGCTGGCAGGGCGCGTCGTTGGCAGCCTCCGTGCCGCGGGGGCCCCGGCTCCCCGGGCGGTCCAGGCCGTGGATATTTTTTTGTTTGGGGGGGGGGCGACGCGGGCGCGGGCGCTCGCCGGGCGGCGGAGAGCCTCGCGGCCCGTCGGGGGGAAGGCGCAGCCCCGCGAGCGCAGCGCAGGAGGCGCGCGCGTCGGCGCGCTCGGGCAGCCAGGGCGCCTCGGGGGCCTTTGGCTCCTTAAGGTGCCCTTCCCCGGGCCGTGCGCGGCCATCGGGCCGTGGAGCTCTCGCCGTCTCCCGTTCGGCTCTTCTGACGTCGGGCTGCGCGGTCGGCTGTCAGTCAAGCCCTGGGTCGTTGCCTCGCCACCGGGCCCTCTTTCTTTTTTATCGGGATCGTGCGGCCTTCGCCCTGGGGGCCCAGGTCCTCCTCGCGTGTCTTTCGACGCGCGGAATCGGTTTCCTGCGAGGAACGCGCGGATCGCGCGAGCGTGGCATCACGTCCGAGGCCGACTCGATTTCATGGCCTCTCTGCGTTGGCGTCGGGTGCGAGGTCCGATATCGGTGCCGTCGTCGCCGCGCTGCGGGGCGCTGGCTGGAAACCTTTTTGTCTCCTGTGGAGTGGCACAGGCCCTGTGAGGGCCAATTCGAACTTTGGCACTTTCCTGATATCGGGCGACCGAATCTATACATATCCACTGCTCCCTGGCCAGGCCCACTCTGAACCCAGGAGCTGTGTATACGCCCTCCTGGCCCAGCCAGGAGGGTGTGGCGTATACACTGCTGCTGGGTTCACGGTGTGCCTGGCCAGGGAGCAGTGGATATGTATAGATTCGGTCGCCCTATGATATGGGGCCACATCGAACGCCTTGAGGGTGAGTTCGATGTCTCGGAGCTCGTTGCTGATTTTGAAGTCGCTGGTTTCGAAGACGATCTGCGAGCCGCGCTCTGGGCCCAGGCCCCTCGCCATCCCTGCGGCGAGGACCTCGTGGGGAGGGCTGTCCTCCATCCCCTCCGCCAAGTGGGCCGCGGGCTGGAGCAGCGCGACGAGCGCGACCAGGTGGGGCTCCTGGTCTCAGTCGGGTCAGGAGGGCAGTGGACCCATTCCCGACAACGCGAAGCGGGATGCGAGGTCCCCCCCCTATGTCCCAGATGCGGGCTTGCGCCGAAACCCTGTTTCATCGCATCTGGGAGCGCCCCAAGAATGGCAATTATGCGGCATTCGACCAATCGGCCTTCCTCTGCCACCAGGCCCGTGTTGTGCACGAAGCGAATCCAGCTTTGTAGCTGAGGGGTGTTCCTCCCGCCTCTTTACTTTACTTTGTGTTTATGGACGGGGGCGTAGATGTGTCGTGGGAGGTGGGGTCGTCGTCGTCGAGTCTTGACTTCGATATCGCCGCTGCTGCCGGGCTCCCCCCCTGGGCTCCCGCGGTTCTGTGGAGATGGCTCTGGACGAGCTTTTGGTTCCGATCCCCGTCGCCGACGTGTCGGCGCGGCCGCGGCGTTGGTGGCCTGAAATGGCAGTGCGTGGTCTCGCCTTGAGGGCAGAGCTTCTACTTTGACGGGCCGACGCCCCGTGGCGCCGAGGGCTGAGATGCTGGCATTTGAGCCTGTCCTTCGCGACATCCCAGGTCACAGCGAGTACGTTGCCGACGATGGGGGCCCGTCGGCAGGCTGGCGCCGCCGACGTCGGACTCGGTGCGACGATGTCAGTTCCGATGCATGGTTTCCAATCTGTCTAGTTGTGAAGGGCCGCGAGAATGGGATTGCTTTGACGTGGGCCTCTGTCCACGTTGATCCCTTGGGCCCATTCCTTCTCGGAGGATGAGGCTCTCCTCGCGGCTGGCGGCGATGTAGCTGATCAGCTCGTGCCCGGGCTGCCCGGGAGTCGCGGGGCAACGCCGCCGGGGGCCAGCGCGTGCCTGGCCTTGATCTTTGGGGCGCCACTTGGTTCTATGATCCGGGAGCGGACCGCCCCAGCGTTGGCGGGATCCATCCGTTTGGCCCCGTGGACCGCGGACAGGCCCAAGCCGGGCCGCCCGGAAACTGCTGGGCTTCAGGCTGCTCTCGCGCCCAGCTCGCACTGCTTAATCAAGACTGGCCGAAAGTGGATCTGTTCGCTTCGTTCGGGGACATTCCCCTCGGCTAGGGTGCTGGAGGCGCGTGTCCAGCCCTGCCCAGCCGTTGACGTCGGCTCGGCCCAGGATGCGTTCGGCCATGGGATCGTTCGGGCGATCGGGGCGGTGACTGTGGGTGGTGGTGAGCTTCGTCCTAGTCGCTGTCTGCATTTTTTGGCCTGGGCACTTACTCTGCTTCTTCTCTGTGCGCGGCCGTGCAGCCGCCGTGGTTCCCAGGCAGTTGATTCATGAGTGCGCCGGACGCTCCAAAAAGGGCCTGGATAATCCCCACGTAATTATGAAGGATTTGTTTCCAGGTTACAAGAGCGCTGCCGACGGCGCTCGCCCGGGAGGGAGGGGGCATGGCGCTCGCGTCACCGTGCTCGGACCTGCGCTTCTTCCTCGCGAAGGAGGGCGTGCCGCTGAACGCGAGGGCGCTGATGCACTCTTTAGTTGGCGCGACGAGCCCAGGCACATTCTCCGCCCTGATGAATTCAGTCGAGGACGTTGGGGGCTTCGCCAAGGACGCGTTCGAGATATGCTCGACGGCTGAGATAAAGCCGCGCGTGGAGGTCGCGGCGCTGACGAGCGCTCGGCGGGCGGCGCGCGCGCGGATCGAGCAGCGGCAAAACATGGGGTGCGAAGCCGACGCCTGCCATGTGGTCCAGTCGCAGTGCGCAACCGATCGCCAGGTGATGCGGCTGACATTCGAGAAGACGCACTGCAAGCCCGAAGAGGGCCAGGTGCCCGCAAGATCTTTCCTCGAAGACAGGCAGACGGAGATCGAGCGCGCCGACGTCCGGGCGGAGGCACCCGCGGCTGTCTACTCAGTCGAGGAGTGCGTTGACCCCGACTTTCCGATGCCGGTTTGGCCCAGCTCGGGGGCGATGCAGTTCGGGAAGGCAGCGACCGTCGCGGTCGAAGCCCAGCCTGGAGGCGGTGCGGAAGCGCGTCGTGCATGCGGGCGCGGGTATCGGCGCGCTCGGTCAGCGCCGCGCGACCGGGCAGGAGTGCCTAGGCAGGAGCCCGCAGCAGTTCCAGACGCATCTGGACTACGTGCTGGGGGGGGCACGTCTTGGACCTCGCGGCCAGGGGCGCGCGGGGCGACGTGGCTGTTGCTGCAGTGCAAGCAGCGTGTGCGCGAGGGGGCCTGGCAGCCGTCGCAGTTCGAACGCGCGCAGTTCCTCCTGGTGCTCCCGAGGGCGATGGGTGTCTCGGTGGTCGAGGGGCGCCGCTTCGCGACGCCGCTGGCCACCGTCAGCCCGGCGGCCCGCCGCCAGCCTTGGCGGGCGCCGCGATGGCCGCGCCGGCGGGGGCCCAGCCTGCGCGGGGCGCCAAAGCAGGCGCGCCGGGGCAGGGCGCTCTGCTTCGTCGCGCAGGGCCACCCGCGGTGCGAGCGAGGGGGGCAGCTCGCGGCGCAGACGCACGGGGCGAGGCCCTCTCGGGAACCCCCGCGGCGCCGCTGCCGATCCAGGGCGCCCCTGGGGGCGGGCGGCCGCGGCCGGCGCCGTGGGCGGAGGCGGCGAGCGGCGCTGACGCCGGGGCGGCGGCGGCAGTGCAGGGCTAGGGGAGCCGCCCCCCCCCGCTGCTGCTGCCGCCAGCAGGCCCGGGCCCAGCGGCCCCGAGCGGCCGCGACCTCGCGCCGGGGCCCCGCGCCTGGGCAGCCCGCGCCCTCCGCGGGGCGCGGCGGGCGGCCTCCTCAGGGCGGGCGGCGGCGGGGCCTCGCGCGACCCCAGTAGGGCGGGGGCCGCGCCTGCGCGCCGGCAGGGGGGCCGAGACGCGACCCGCAGAGGAGGGCGCCGGCGGTGGAGAGGCGCCGCGCGACCCTTTCGGACGGGGGCCCACCCCGCAAGGTCACCCTGACGACCGCGCGCGAGGTCCAGGAGCGAGACGCATCGCCGCGCACCCCAGCCGGAGGCGATTCCGACAGGGAGAGCACGAAGAAGAAGAGGGACAGGAGCCAGACGCCCCCCGGGATCCAGGGGGCGGGCCGCAGGGCACAGGGGCATCTGACAGTGATTTACCTCTTCGCGGGGCACGTGCGACGGCCGGACGTCGCTGCCTTCGCGCGTTGCCTCGGCATGCCCGCAGACTTGGAAGATGTATATAGGCCTGGCCAGGTCAGACAACGCCGATCTCCTCGACGCTTCGCTGCACGGCGGCTACTTCAGGAGGCTGGCAGCAGGGGGGTGGGGCGTGCTCGTGGCCTCGCCGCTTCCGGCCTCTGGTCGCGAGCGGCGTAATAAAATTGGTGAGTCCCCCGCCTGGTGCGATCCGAGCGGCTTCCTCTTGGGGGCCCCCCTGGCTGGCGGGCCCAGAGGCTTTCAAGTGCCGGCCAGGTATCCAGCCAACTCGCGGACCTCGCCCTCCGCGCGTTGAAGGCGCAGCTGACGAGCAGCGGGCAAGCGGCTAGCCTCCCAGAGCAGCCGGGTGACCTCGGTGCTGTTCAGGCGGGCGGCCTCCGGTGAGCGAGCGCCCCGCTAGCATGTGGCAGCTGCCAATGGTTGACGAGCTTCTCGACCTCGACCGCGCCCGCGAAGCGGCCCTCCACCAGGGCAGCTTCGGCGCGTCGTGCCAGGGGCCGCTGCGCCCCATTGGTCGGTTTCCCGGACTGACCGTTGACCCGCGCATCCACGGCGGGAGACCGCAGTCCAGCGCGAACGGCGTGCACCCTGGGCCGCTGCCGCCACTGCCCGCAGGGCAGCGCGGGCAGGGCGGCGCCGCGTGCGGGGCCGCGGGGGCCGCGGCTTGCCCCCCGAAGCTGCGCGAGTGGATGGCGCAGGGCATCGGCGACGTGGCCGAGCGGCTCACTGCCAATTGCTGGGGGGGCCTAAGTTGGGGCCGCTCGCCAGACCCGCTCGCGAAGCAGGGCCGGGACGGCGGCGATGGGGGAGCCGAAGAGGACCACCCCATAGAGGGTAGCCCGCTCGGCAAGGGCGACACCTTCATGGGGGGGGGGGCGGCGATGAGATCCCGACGAGCATGCGAGGCGAACCCCGCCCCCGTCGCGCGCCGCGGCGCGAAGGCCGCGGCGGCGAACTTCGCGAGTAGGCTCCCCGCGAGGCCCGATCAGCTCGAGACGCCCTCGGGCCTCGGGGCTCGACGGCGCAACCCTCGGGCGCCGCTGCGACCCGCGCTCCGATTGCCGCGCGGGCGCCGTCGTCGCAGCCTGGCGAGGGGTGAAGTGGCGCGCGACCGAGGCTCCCGCGCCACTTCGGAGGCGCTGGGCTGCTGCGCTGCTGCGAGTGCATCGGGGGCCCGAGAGGCTTTAAATGACGGCGCGGGGCTCCTGTCGCCTGGCCGCCGGGGCCCAGATCTTCGCAAGTTTCCGAACTGGGCCGAGCTGAGGTCCGAGCTCTTCGAAGGGATCGTAGGAGCCATGGGTGGGTGGGGCGCCGCAGAACGCGCCCCGTTCGATTGGCGGTGCAGAGCCGCCCGGCCGGCGCCGACGCGAGTGAGCCATCCGACCTCACTAGGGCTGGGCTCTGCGAGGCGGCCGGGGGGGTCCTCGGGCTGGCGGGGGGCGTGGCTGCGGCGACGACTTGGGCTGCGTCGCAGGAGGGGCAGCCCGTCCGCCCTCCTCTGCCGGCGGTCGCGGAGTTGGTGGAGGAGCTGGAGACGGGGGCCGCGGCGGGCATCTCGTGCGAGATGCCCCAGCGGGGGGGGCTTTTCGAGGAGCTCGCGAGGTGGCGCCTCGACCGGGGGGCGGCCCGCTGAGCCGCCCTGGAAGCGGCCGACAGCAGCGGCGCGGGCGGTCGCAGCGATTGGCTCCGAGAGCACTTGGCAGGCGAGGCGAAGACGGGCAGTGTGATCAGGATGTCCAAGGGGCAGCTGAGCCGCTTCCACGGCAACTACGCCATAGCGGCGTTGGCGGTCCTGGAGAGCGCGAGCGGCAAGAAGAGAGTCGCGCACGATGGCGGGCGCGATGTCGCTGTGAACCGCCAGGCGCGGCGTGGGAGTCGACGAAGGATGCCGAGGCCCGCAGGGCAGATCTATCTCCTCTCGCTCGTCACCGATTTCGAGGGCGCGCATCGGCTCGTCGAGATCGGCGAGGACGAGTGGTGCATGTTTGCCTGCGAGTTCGATGGGGGCATCTATTGCGACGCCGTCGGCAACTCGGGCGCATCCAGCGCCGCAGCATGGCTGGCCAGGCTGATCGGAACCTGGCCGCGGGCGATCTTCTGCCTGCTGGGGGGCGATTGGCCCGTGGAACAGGTCGCCCATGCCAGCGACCTAGCGGCGATTCGCGCGGGGTGACGTGTGATGTCGTCAACGCACTCCGTGGTCAACCTGCTCGGCGTCTGTAGGTTCCTGGTGCAGTGGGTCAAGACGCGGGGCGGCCTCGGGGTGGACTGAGCCGGCCTCCAATGCGACTGCCTACGCCTCGCGGCTAGGGTAGCAGCCTCGTGTCAGGAGACAGTCGAAAGCGGCGCCGTCTACGTGGGCGAGATGGCGTCGGGGCTGGGGTGTCTGGGCTTCTCGGCAATGCTCCTTGTCTGGGAGAGGCCGGCACCGGGGCCCGCGTGCGCCTGGCTCGCCAGCGTCGCAAGGGCAGACGAGAGGAGGGCCTCTCCACCGTGGGCGACAGGGCTCGGGCCGGCGTGGGTCTGCAAGCGATTGCCGCGCGGGCAAGGTTTATATGCGCCATCGCGTTCAACGCCGAGAGCGCGGGGCATTTCCGCTCCGGCGGGTGGCGACAGGAGGGCGCTCTTGGCGAGGCGGCTGGTGAGTGCCGCCGAGCGGCGGCGCGCGAGAAGCTCGCTGGCGCGCGCTGGAAATAGATGCGGAATGGTTCCCTTGGGCGCGGTCTAAGGGAGACGGCCCGAACGGGGTCATCGCGACGGGGGAGCTCTTGGCTCGATCCCCAGCGCGAAGCAGCTGCCCTCAAGGTTTGGAGAGCTCCGCCAAGGGCGGACTTCGAGAAGATCGACGGACAGTGCTGGGAACGCCTTCGCAGCGAAGAGGGTCATGTCGGGCAAGTGGCCATATATGCGGTCCTCGTCGCTGAGCTCTCGGGGGAGCTTACGTCGCGCGAGATGGCGCCGTGCCCGGACTCGCCGCCGCGCGACGAGGGCCGGGGGGCAGGCGACTTCGGTGGCATGTGGACGACTGACTTCGACGAGTCCCTCAGGATCCACCTGGCGGCCGCAAACCTGAAGTGGCACGTGCTCGACGGGATGGTGCAGGCCTCCCAAGAATTGCGAGTCGACCGTCGAGGAGACGGCGGCCGCCGCTGGCGGGCCGCCCGCAGCTTGGCGCTGCCGCGTGGGTCGCGGGCGCGCGCGCCATGGGCCGCGGTGGCAACCCCGCTCAGCGCGTCTCGGACGGACGGGCGAAGCTTGATATGGCTGCACCGGCGAGCGCGGCCCCGCGCAACCCTCCGGGGCGGGGTCCAGTTGCGAGGACCTATGGCGCGCCTGCGGGATAGTCCTGAGACCCCGCCCTCCGGTGGGCGCCGCCGC
>CAUYUJ010012448.1:452040-454605 GCA_963575745.1 Prorocentrum cordatum | reverse complement strand
AGGCGGGCGAGGAGACGGCGGACGATGAGGATGAGGAGTATGCGAAGGATAAAGGGTGATACAGCTAATGTCGAGGAGGAGGAGGCTGTCGAGGAGGAGGGGGAGGAGGAAGGGGCGGATGATGAGGAGGCCGCGGATAAGGTCTATGAAGATGATGCCGATGCGGAGACCGAGGGGGGAAGAGGAGGAGGAGGATGAATATGATGATGATGATGATGATGATGATGATGATGATGCTGATGATGATGCTGATGACGATGATGATGATGATGATGATGATGATGATGATGATGATGATGATGCTGATGTTGGTGATGCTGATGATGATGATGACGATGCTGCTGAGGATGGTGCTGCTGCTGCTGATGATGATGCTGCTGCTGAGAATGATGATGATTATGCTGATGAGTATGACGGTGATGATGCTGATGTTGCTGATGATGACGACGCTGTTGTTGATGATGATGATGCTGATGAGGATGATGATGATGATGATGATGATGATGATGATGCTGATGATGATGATGATGATGATGATGATGATGCTGATGATGATGACGATGATGATGATGATGATGATGATGATGATGATGATGATGATGCTGATGATGATGATGATGATAATGATGATGCTGATGATGATGATGATGATGATGATGATGATGATGATGATGATGATGATGATGATGATGACGATGATATAATGATGATGCTGCTGCTGATGATGCGGCTGATGATGATGATGATGATGCTGCTGCTGTTGCTGATGAGGCTGACGATGACTGATGATGATGCTGGTGGATGATGATGACGGGGATGAGGCGGATAATGCCGTGGAATAGGCGGAAGAGGCAGCGACAGCGGAGGATACTGATAAGGAGGATGATGATACCGAGGAGGAGGAAGAGGAGGCGGGTTGAGGATGAGGAAGGGGAAGATGATGTCGAGGAGGAGGAGGAGGCCGAGGAGAAGGATGACACTATGATGCCGAGGGTGAGGACGGGGGGGATGATGCGGAAACGGAGGAGGAGGATACCGATGAGGATGCGGAGGAGGACGCGAAGGAGGGTGCTGATGAGGAGGATGGGATGGATGGGGAGGGGGAGGATGCCGAGGAGGTGGAGGGTGGAGGAGGAGGAGGATGCCGAGGAGGAGGAGGAGGCGGATGATGCGGAGGATGAGGATGATGATGAGGACGAGGATGATGAGGAGGATGATGAGGAGGAAGAGAATGTCGAGGAGGAGGAGGCGGAGGAGGATGAGGAGGCTGGGGAGGAAGAGGATACTATTAAAGACGAGAACGATGATGTCGAGGAGGAGGCGAGGGAATTAGGAGGATGAGGATGATGCGGCAGACGAGGAGGAGGAGGATGAGGCCGAGGAGGTTGCCGAGGAGGAGGCAGAGGATGATGAGGAGGAGAAGAATACGGAGGATGAAGACGAGGGGATGCCGATTAGAAAGACGAGGCATATGATGTCGAGGAGGGAAAAGGGGGGAGGAGGAGGAGGCGGAGCAATAGGAGGAGGCGGATGATGAGGACGAGGGGGATGCCACTGAGGATGCCGATGAGGAGGCGGAGGACGAAGCGAAGGAGGAGGATAACGAGCATGAGGAGGAGGAGGAGGAGGAGGAGGAGGAGGAGGAGGAGGAGGAGGAGGGAGGAGGAGGAGGGAGAAGGAGGAAGAGGAGGAGGATGAGGAGAAGGTGGATGAGAAGGATAAGGAGGATTATGAGGAGTTGGAGGAGGAGGAGGAGGAGGAGGAGGAGGATGTCGAGGAGGAGCTGGAGGAGGGGGGAGGAGGAAGATGAGGGAGGAGGAGGAGGAGGATGAGGATGAGGAGGAGGATGAGGATGAGAAGGATACTGATGATGAAGATGATGTCGAGGAGGAGGCATGGGAATGAGGAGGAGGAGGAGGAGGGTGAGGAAGGGGGAGGCGGAGGAGGCGGAAGAGGAGGATGCCGAGGAGGAGGATGCCGATGAGGAGGCGGAGGAGGACGCAAAAGAGGAGGATAAGGAGGATGAGGAGGAGGATGCCGAGGAGGAGGAGGAGGTCGAGGATGAGGAGGGATGAGGAGGGAGGAGGAGGAAGAGGATGAGGAGGAGGAGCAGGTCGAGGAGGAGGCGGAAAGATTGAGGAGGGAGGAGGAGGAGGAGGAGGAAGAGGAGGCGGCGGAGGAGGAGATGCGGAGAGGAGGCGGCGGAGGCGGAGGAGGAGGAGGAGGGAGGAGGAGGAAGGAGAAGGATACTGATGAGGACGAGGATGTCGAGGAGACGTCGGGGGAATGCGGAGGGAGGGGGACGATAGGGATGAGGGGGGAGGAGGAGGAAGAGGATGAGGACGAGGAGGAGGAGGACGATGAGGAGGAGGATGTTGCCGAGGAGGAGGCGGAGGAGGAGGAGGAGGCCGATGAGACGGATGACGAAGAGGATGTCAAGGAGGAAGAGGGGGAGGAGGAGGAGGCGGAGGAGGAGAAGGAGGAGGAGGAGGAGCATGAGGAGGAGGTCGAGGCGCAGGCGGAGGAGGAAGCGACGGATGTGGAGGTGAAGGATGTTGAGGATGA